>VWYH01001798.1:30761-66579 GCA_013399365.1 Pampusana beccarii
AAAAAAAAAAAAAAAAAAAAAGGCAAACGCATATCAGGCACATCACTCCATAATGAAACAATCACTTTTGGTCTAAGTTCATTTTTGCAGAGCACGGGATCTGTCAAGATAACAAAACAACCAGTACAATTCTGTCCAACGAGAAATGGCAAAAAGGAGGAAAAGAAAATTAAGAGTAGTGTTCCTTCAACTGTTCTTATGATATCCAAAATCTTTCTGGCAGCTAGCAGCTAATGAGGAGGCTGGGGAATCTCATCCTGCTTCTCAGCAAGGTGTCCCCAGTCTTCCTCCTCCTTCAGCTTTACATAAACCAAATATGAATTCTGTGCACATAATATGAAATAACTGCATATGGAATTGTAACAAAGAGCATTTCATGTATAAGAAGACTCTGTGAAGAAACATTTGCTTTTTCTATTGCTTGAAGTCATACAAGTCAGTTCAGGTAAATCACCCTTCAACCCACCCTGCAGCATGTGAGAGACGAGCCTGTCTGCCTTTCTACAGAAAAAAAATCAGTTCAAATGTTTCCTAACCTGATGCTTTTAATCTGGAATTTACCCAAAAGTGTTTTGATGTTGGTTGGTTTTTTGTTTGGTTACTTTTGTTTTTTTATTTTTGTTTTTTTTAATGGACTTGAGAGGAGGTAAATGGCTTGGACATTTATACAGATGGCAAATGTGAGAGAAATACAGAAAACACCGCAACACTATGGATTCTTCAGTGAAAAGAAGCAGCTACACACGTAGAATACAAGGCCTTTCCCCATACCTGCTACCTCCAGAATGTCTGAATGCATTAAAAATCTTAACAGTAGATAGCTGGACTTAAGCAGGCTTAGACAAATCTTACCTTTTGTATACTATTTCAGTTGAGAACTCTTAGTGTGCTGGAGTTTAGGTAAACTCTCATTAACAGGGAGGTGGGGAAAACAAACAAACATAAAACACAATGGAAACTAATTCACAAGGCATGTCTCTCTGCATTTAAATGATGCTGCCTTCAAATTTTAAAAGCAATTCCACTGTTTGGTTGGAAGTCAAAAGGATCCATGCAAAAATTTAATACTCAAAAGAGGAGAAAAACTGGCACTGTGATTTTTCAGCTTGCCAGGTTAAAGGAATGTTGTAGAAGATTCTCTTACATAAATGTTCCTTGACCTCTGAATGAACCAACAGGTCTTAAAAACTGCATTAGCCAAAGCAAATTCCCATAACAAAACATTTAGCCAAGCACATCAGATTTTTCTCTCTGTAGCACAGAGAAAACTCCACAACCCAAGCCGGCAAGTTAGTATTTCCTGCTTGGGTCTAAATGAGTCCAATAAACTTCTGGTGAGCAGTTGCCAGGATCTAGGTAGGGGAACTGGAATATACTACACTGATTCCTCTTGAGTTCTCTGACAGCTGGCCAACAAAATGTTCTACTATTTTGCCTAGCAATAAGGATCAATAGGTCCTTCTTCCTCTTGACAAAGATCTCCTCCTGCATTGTAACCTAATGGATTCAGAATAGAGTTTGAAAAGGCAAGAAGAAGAAACTCTAGAACTTTGGCCAAAACAGCAGCAGGTTGTGCTGTTTTCAGCCAGGCCTCAAATACACAACATAAGGATCAGCAACAGGTATCGCTGAAGAATGGTATGCTTGAGATAAGGAGGCATTATATTTGTGCCATTACTACGAATTCACTTAGCAGTTATATGACTCCAGCCTTTTTATCTGGATCTTGAGTGTTCCCACAAGACTACACAAGTATGGGTGGGCATAGCCCTAGAATTGTAAATGCTATCCAATTAGCATGCATACCTTGGTTCTGTTCAAACATGCAAATTTTTAATACAAATTACCATATCGTGGATTAGCCCTGGGGTTTACCCTGGCTGAAACTATATTTGAGATGTGACAGAGAAGGGAAGCATCATATCAACAGTGATTTGAATAATGCAAGTTCAAATGTTTGCTTCAGTCCAGTGAACATGTCTTACTGGCATTAAATCCAGTTTCTGTCACTTTTGTTAAATCTTGTGGCAAGACTAAGCTGCAAATGTTAAAACATTATAAAATCATTTTGCAATCATAGAGTTGCACCAAATTAGAGTGATAGTTACATATCTCAGGGGTCAAATTCATGGCACACGTAAAATCAATGAAGTTGTCTGACTAAATTACTTTGAGTAAAACTCTCTTCTGTACTTAAGAAAACAACTCTTTGGAGTCAGATTCTGTTTCCAGTGTTCAGTGGACTCCCATGACATGTAATAGAAAACCTTGCCTTATGGCTGCCCTTGTGGTGTGAAGGAGCACAACCCCTCTCACCCTCCCCCCGCCCCCCCCCGCCCCCAAATGAAACATATTTCATAATTCCTTAATTACTTTTGTTTATAGTCCCTGCACAAAGCTCTTCTGGCATCAGAATCAGGCCATTGACATAGGTTTTTTAATAGTAAATGCAAAAGCCAATTTATTGGTCTCTAGTTTTCATTTATTTGAACAGCTACCTTAATGGTGTGAGTAGTATATCAAAATGGTGCCAGAAAGGGTTAAGCACCTATGTTACACGGAATCAAATAACTGGAGGGTGGAAATGACTGAGCCTATGCAACTAATTTGAAGACTTGTATTAGAAAACAGTAACAGGGATAACTGACACACACATCTCATGAGCATGCAGTTCCCACTTGGAAGCCACAAGCATTTTTACTGTCTGTTGCAGAAATATGAAGCTGTGCGTCAAACGGTACTCAAAAAGACAACACTGACTACACACACACACAACTACTGTGCTATATAGTCTGCGTGTCTCTTCTCAACACAACATAAATCACATAATGCTGTGAGTCAGAAGTTAGGAATCTTGAACTGTCTTTATTTCTTAGAACTGTATCTAAGAACAAAGTGGGACAGGAAGAAAGCAAAACTCCTAGTTTGCTAGCTTATATCAAGCAAACACAGTTTTATTTACTGCTTGTATAAAAAGTTGCATTAGGGTTATACATTAGAAGTATTCACACCTGGAAAGTAGACTACTTTAAACTATAAATCAAGCTGTATTTAAATCCCACTGTGAACAAATAAATTGTAATTTTAACATGGATTAGCTTGTCAAAGTAAAGCATAGGCAGAGATAGACCCCAGTTAGGCAGCTTTACAACCAAAGTAGGCCAGATAAAGGCCAAGAAGGAAAACACAAACCCAAAAAACTTAAGTGACTGCTGAACTTAGTGAAGTGATTGCTGAAGTTCACACAGCAGCAGGCTAGAAACACAGTGAAGGTCCCCAACGCTAAGTCCATGCAGCAAGATTTTTCCTACCTCCTCTCCATTTGATTATTTCTTGCTCAATACAGGCATTACAGCATATGCATAAATTCATATTTAATGAACACATGAACTCCATCAATTTTACACATCAAAAATGACCCAGTTTTCTTTCCCATCACTTGAGGGACTACTACAGATCTTTGCTTGAAACTTCTTTTAAAAAATATCACACATAGAAATAAACTTGAAAATTTGCAGTCTTTCAGCCACACATTTAATTCTAACAAACCTACAGTTTGTCCAGAGAGGACACCCACAAAAAACTAATGTACAGTCTATAGAATGCTGCCACTGAAATTTGTTTTCTGATGTGGGATGTTCTGGCAAAGACAGCCCTACACCAAATATGCCATGCTGGTTTAAGTCTAAGAAATAACATTGTTTCACAGTCAGTCAGTGAAATCTAATACTTCTCTTCCTAAATAACATAAAAGCATGTCCGACATCAAAGTCACCTGTATAATATTTATAGATTCTGAAACAAAGGTAAGTGCCAGTCATAGCCACTTCACCCTTACCTTTTATTTGGGTGAGCAGGATTTTTCTTCCCCTGCCCCATCTACTGTAAGCAGACTAATTAAAAAAAAAAAATCCTACCGAAGTCTACCTGGGAAACAACACAGCTTGTTTTCATGTGTGTGTATATATACATATATGTAACAAGCTATGTTACGTAGGTACACGGTACAATCTTGTTTGAATGTAGTATTCAGTGTTCTTCTCAATTTAATATCTAGCAAAGAGAGGCCTAGTTTGCAATTATGCAGTGAGCAATTACTCTCTTCAGTTCACATTCACAACTTTAACTATGTAGACATTAACAACATTAATTCATGCCAAAGGGCTAGCAGCAATGTCACATGACCCCTTCTACCATGATCTTCCAGAACTATTAGACTGCAATCTCTACCTTTTCATATTAAATGATCAAGTTGTTCTCTGCTTTCATTCCAAACACATTTCCCTTTTCTTCTAAACCAAAATGCTTCTAAGGATTCCTTTCAAAGAGGCACAGTCTCTGTAGCCAAAGCCTTGCCTAAGATGTTGTGTAATTTTGTCTTGTTTAATGTAAACAGGGCCAGTGGAAAACTGTATTCTGAGACAGTTATTTTTTTATCTCAAGCACATCAAAGTACTACTAGGTGCTAGCTACCTAGATTCTTCTGCAAGTCCAAGTGTCAAGCTGTAGAAATCTAGAAGTATCTGTGCACCTATAAATACTAAGATCTTGAATGACCCTCATGCAGATGAAGTATTGTCCTGGTTTTGTTGAAAAAAAAGTTTCCCTTATAGTGAATTTTCCCTGTCAGCTAAAGCCTTCTTACTAACTTTTCCTAAAAACTAGATACATGTTCTGGTAGACATAGCAATGGAATACAAGGTCATTTGATAATGATGCATCTTGCGAGATGGGCAAGCAGGAGGTGAACTGAAACTGACCAACTAAGTATTCCGTCCCATTCACGTGATACTTCATATAAAAGTGGGAGATCACGAGGATATTGCCCCTTTTCCTTATGGCCGACATCAGGAGAGAACCTTGCGAGTTGTCCCTGCGAACCGAGGCCTAGTGACAGACTGAATCCAGCTCCAGTTGGCTTTAGAGTCCAGTCCAGGACTTTGGGTGCCGGCCCTACATCTGCTGGAGCATTTGCTGGGACTTTCAAGATTGGTTTTGTATATTTTGTATTATTTTCTCTATTTTTATTAGTAGCATTAGTAAGACATTTTTAATTTTTCCAACTCTCTTCTCTCGGTCCTTCTTTCCCTCCCAATCACCTGTCCTTAGTGGGAAGGGGGGAGAGGGAGGGGCTAAAGGGGGAGAGGAGGTTAACAGTACATCTGCCACCATTTATTATCACCCTGCAATCAAACCTGAACAAGTATATAAACAGCCCATGAAGCACAGCCACCACATGCAGAAAATACGATTCAGAAATGTAGACATAATTGTTGCTGGAGGGCTTTCTTTTTCCCAGCAATAATATAAGCTAATTTGATTTAATGTGACTGGTAGTTACTGCTAATGGTATTATATTACTCCCATCCAGCATTTAAGTCAAAAGCTCATATTGTCTGCAAGTCATCTGCTGAATTTAGTAATAGTCAGCCTTCAATGGCTGTGCAAATACCAGCATATCCGAAAAGAGCCCTGGAATAACTATACCAAAAAAAAAAAAAATCCCAAACTTACTGCTATTTCTCATCAGATGTTAAAAAAAAAAAATTAATTATTCTAGGTGTGTTATCACACTCGGGAGTATCTTTTGATGTTTGCATTTGAGTTTGACAGTCTCTCCTGTTAAGACTGTATAAATACAAGGTGTTTCCACATGTATGGACATACATGCAGGCAGAAATACCAACACATATGTAGTTTCACATTAGGAAATAGTCTTACTTCTGTAAAAGTAGTATATTTTCCAGTTTTTACTGTTTACAGGTTCACTTATCCTTGGGTTTACAAAGATATCCAACATCTCAACATCAAATTTGAGCAATAAAAGATAACACGGGCTGCAAGTTTGGAATGCCAATTCAGGTTGAGCATAAAAATGGCTGCAACTTCTGTAACTGGCATGACAGTATCTCCAGATAGATTTGGGACAGACATAATAACAGAATGGTCACTGCAGCCTGATGCTAACATTCCTCACAATCCACATTTCTACAGAGAGATCTGAAGAACAGAGGTTCCCAAAACAAAGTAAAAAGCCTTTCTAAAATAAGCTATGAGTTTTGATTTGTGATAAACTTCAGACAAAGCTAATACATTTGACTTCTCGGAGTGCTTCTTTTGCATCTTTGAGAGAACGCTAAGATGACAGGTAGCTCAACCTCCTTACATAAAACAAATTTATTTAGATAGAAACAGCAAGAAAGGATTCTACCAAGAATGCTGGGCTGCTTAGCCATAAACCTTATACTACAGAGAAAAGTGTTTGTTGCTAAACCACATCAATGTTTTTGGCAGTCATTACACAGACATAACATAAAATGTTTCTTCTCTGTATACTCTTCCAAGTTATAGCATAATCAAAAGCATGAAAAAAAGAAACAATCTTTGTAACAATCAAGAGCTTCAGATGCTATATTCATCCTGTTTGCCAGACATTAGTTCAGTTTCTGCACAGAGGGCTTTTTAATACCCGTAGTATTAAAAAACAAAGATGTATTAGTTAGGGCAATACTTATCTCCAAAGAAAACAGTTCTTGTGCTTTTTAATGAACACAACTATTAGCTGCATGCTGGCTCCTAGCCACTATTAGCATTTCAAATATCAATCTTCTGCTCCCAATACTGCTCTCCAGACAATTCTCCCTTCTCTTTACATTCAACCTTGTTTTACTGACCAGTGGGTGGGATATTATTCATATTCCTGTTATTATTATCACCTGGAGAGATCTATAGCTTAAAGATTAGCAACAAGAAAGAAGGGCTTAATTTCTTATAAGTTTCTTTGATAGAGCAAGTGAGTCAATTACAAGCTTAGCGTATGTTAGAAAACCAGAGCCCAGACACTAGCATAATGTCTGTTATGTTCACTTTTCTGTTTAAAAGTCTTATTAAGTACAATGGGTCTACTCATAGTAGCAAGAAGAGCAAAATATTAATTCCACAATTATTGTTTATCCTTCAAAAGTCCTAGACCTCAAAACATGTTTGTTTGCAGGATTCTTACATAAAGGAAGGGCTACCTGGCAGGTTCTCCAAGTTAACAGCTGAACTGGCTTGCTCGGCTTTGGTCCATTCAGTGGCTGTTGTTACAGAAGAATGCCGCTCTTTGTTTACTTACAGACCCACTCACCTGGGGCTGTCTTTTGAAAGTTAATAATTTTGGTCCTTCATTTGGTAAAGTTCAGAGGCCTGATTTTCTGGAAGAGATAGGGGGAGATAGATAAGTCACAAGGCACACAAACTCAAGGTTAAATTCTCACTGTGTGGAAAGTGTAACAACTTTTTTCTGATATTGAATTTTTAAATTAATAAGCTAAATCCATAGGTTAGCCTCTGAACTATAGCTTGCTCCAGCCTAAATCTGCTTAACTTTACAGGAACTACAAAACTGGGGAACTCATGTTTAGGCAGAATTATCTTTTCCCAGCATTCTCAGACTGCTGGAACAGATTCTCTTTCCACTAGAAAACATAATTCACAATGACCATTCAACATGTTGTTTGAGACCCTCAACCACTTACTAACTTGTCAAACCCCCTCTTCCGAAAAATGTATATATTACTGTCCACTCTACTTCTTCCATCTCTAATGACTTCAAAATAATACAAAATTACAATTACAAAATACAAAATTGACATCCTAATCTGCAAAACTAGTCAATAATAACATAATATATAATTATATACACTAAGCATAAATTGAAGTCAACATTCTAGGTGAATTACCACATACAGTACTGTGCAGTTGACAAGAAAACTTCATAAATCATCTGCCACTCTTAGCATGTCACCAGTATTGAAGTCTGGAGACATGTTCTCATCGTTCAGTGCGCAACTCAGCAAACCACTATTAGAGCTTAAAAGACAAGCGCATTGCACAGACAACTACCACCCAAGGGAGTGGCAACTGAATTGGCTTCAACCTGTCTTATTAAAAAGGAGAAAAAAAACCCCAAACATACTTATCCCACTGAAATAATTCACAAAATTCCTCCTGGCATCAGCAGTTTCAAGATTTCAGAGAGTCTCGGGAATGATGATTTCAGTCAAGTGAAGAACAACGACAACAAAAAATTAACAGACTTAGCCATCATCCTTTTGGAAAAACTTTGGAATCAGCTCTGCGTTCAACTATGATACACCAGTTTAGCTAAGGAAAAAGTCTGCATTTGTACATGAGGGAACAAGTTTAAGTTAATGCACTTTCACTGCAAGTGAAAGTGAGTTAGATTATATTGCATCTTCTGCAGACTGAGAGTTACATATCAAACCACATTGCATTTATACAGCGGAGTCCCTCTAACTCTCACTTCCTTAAGAAAGCATGTTTCCTGACTTACGTAAATCTGTAGTTATGCTCAAGAGGATTTCCAAAAAGGGCCTCAGTTTTAATTTGAACTCTTAAGGGCATTCAAAACCGAATTCCTGGATTTCAACCTTCTTCCATCTGGGATCACACTGGAATACAGCTGTTCTTTTTTTGGCCACTTGCATTTTCTACAGGTGTCAAGTATGAGAGGACCCATGAGCTGGCAGGTGGTCATTTACTTTCTCCTTACCAGTAGGCTGGAAGTGGTACCTTAGCATCTCTTGTCCTGGGGAAAGCACAGAAGTTTAAAACAGTTACCGAAGCTAGTCAATCCCACCCTATAGACAGAAAATGTATTTGGAATACAAAAAGCCCTCAAAGAAGATTCAAATAAACAAATTGCTCCTTGTAATATGATGTATATGCTCAGCATACAGTAGGATGTTCTGTCAAATACCTACAAACCAAACCTGCTATCACTGGACTCATAGCTGCCAGCTCTGCCATAGGTTGCTGCTGGAAACATTACAGAATGCTGGTTTGTCCACAAAAATTCAAGCACATAAATAGCATCCACCACCTTAGGTAATTTCTTACATTCCTGCCAGGTTTGCTCAATTCAACCTACTTGAGTCTTAAAACAAACAACATACTTTTCTGTAACGTACATTCATATTTAAATGAACTGATCCTCCCTCTGAGTATCACTCCACGGGACAATAGGTTGTGCTATCTGCCAGCGTTTCCCGGTCACTCACTTTAAAGGAGCTGGATGATATTTGGAGTCTGCAACACCTTCTGATTCTCTAAAAGGACTTGCTCTTCTCACTTCTGGCTAGGAGATTGCAATTTCTGCCTTCACCAAGGCCCGTAACGCATACTGTATATACACACATTCACAATACACTTCTGCTCTGTTTCATTCCAACATATCTAGTTACACAAACTGTTTGCTTTTCATGCCACAGCCACTGTCATGGAAACTCCTTTATCCTGCTGTACTACTCAACTGCTCACAGCTGCTGACAATAAATGATTGAGGGCAAATAACTGCACTTTACTTGAGGTACTAGCTATAGAGTAAGGCAGAAAAAAACCAAGACTACAACCATTTGCAAGGCAGTAATTCCACAAGGATTGAGAGGTATTGTAACTTCCTTTAAAATCAATATCTTATCCCATGTATTTACTAATTACACCATTAATTTTACAGAGCATATAATTAAAGTGACTACACAAAGAGTAAAGTTTGGAAAACTTTCCAAAGTGTACATGAAACTATAACACCACTTTTCTTTCTGCTGTCTGTCTCCCCCTCACATGCCACTTGATGAGTACATTTGTGGCGCAGCTGGAAATCTTTGAAAAGAGACTTTGGAAATAACTAGCTTGCATACCAATATTTCAACTTTATCCAGGCTTATCAAAGTACAAATAAGAACATTACCTGCAACATGAAGACATTATTAAATATACGGACTAAAGACAGGAAAAAGACTCTAGAGAATCAAACCACAGAGACCTATCTTTTGGCTCACAAATGCTAAAACCATCATATGACAGAGTATTGAGTATAGAAAAAATGGAAACTAGGTCTGCATATCTGCAAATCCTAATTCTATTTGAAAAACTTATTTACTTGGTTTGTACAGCCTTTAAGTGGAATGCTATATATTTGTACTTCCTACGCTATCATTTGTACACATGGTTATTTTGTAATGAAAAAGGGAAATACAAGGCAGTATGAAAAATATGGATGCACACCACACGTAAAGCTTTCTTTGGATTTTGTTACAGGTCATCTTAAAATACTGAAGTGGAAAAGCAACTTCTTCATATGCTCTAAACTTGGCTGCAAAAGTACATTTTAGCTATGATCCAAAACCCATTCTCACCCTCTCGCACTTCCAAGGATCAGTTATCTACCATGGTTTTGCATTTTATCCACTCGGGAACAACTGCACACCACTTTTGATCAGCACTGAGAAACAGTCCCCAGGCAAATTCAAAACAAAGTAAGGCCCAAACTCCTGGATCTGACAGGCCCTTCTCCTCAAAACTGGCTGATGCTGAAGGCTGGCATTTGTTTCTAATTAACAATATTCTTCCCACTACAATGTGTGTGGTACCCATCAACATTCCAAATAGCTTTTCAACCTTTCTGGCCCCTCCGCTGAACACACTTGAGTCTTGGACTCATAAAGCCAAAATCAAGCTTATGATACTATCACAAGCTCTCAGCTGTATTCCAGCAACAAATATCAAAACCATCTTTTTACTCTTCAAGCGCAGATGCAAAACCATGATTTCTTTGAAATCAATTGTATTTGTTCACCAGGAAGGTGAAACAGTGTAGTCTCTGCTGGGCATAATAATTTTTCCTACACTTGCCTACCATCTACTGACAGACAGCTTGATACAAATCCACAACAGCAGTGTCTCTTCCTATTAAAGATCAATTATTGGGCTGCAGAAATGCTTCTCTGCTGAATCTCTGGGTGGAGCTCATCAGACCCTGACAAAGCAGGTGCAATAGACGTGGCAAGATACGCAGTGAGGAAAGGTGAGAAGATCTAGGAGCTGAACTGTGGTAGTTGCGTAACAATCTGTTTTTCCTTAGTTTATCAAGCAAATGGCATTCCTTGTCTTCGAACATCCTCAGCAATACCCAAGTAAGTTAATGTACATTCTAGCCTGGGATCCTCGCTTTCTGAGTGGAAGGAGGTAGGGGTTGCTTTTCTATCATTCCAGTTGAAATATAGTGCAATCCCAGACTACCTTGTCTTCTTATTTCTCCTGGAATTTAGGATGAATAACATTTTATAAGTGACACATTTTCAGAAACACTGCTACAAAAACATGCCATTCCATGTGGTGCCTTATGGATATAGAAGACCAATGCAGCAGAGATACAGGCTGCAGCACAGATATCAGTATGAACTAGATCCTGACATCAAAGATGAGTGCTACCAGTGGATTATAGTCTTCTCCTGGGAAAACACAACTGTATAGGGTCAAAGGCCTTTCACAAAAATATTGATTACATGATCCTGGTGGAAGAAAAATGGTGCATGCCCACCTTGATTATCTTTGCACGTGGATATAGTTAAAGCAGAACAGAGTGCTCAGACCCTTCCACAGTTAACTCTCTAGGTATGTATGCATGTTTAAAAACACTGGCAATGGAATCCAAGTGAATAGCTGTAGAAATAGTTATTTCAGTGAGAAAAAAAAAATTCATTAGCTTCTTATCAGCAATATTTATACAGATACAAATGCTCTGTGTGGATCTAGTCAAACAGCAAAATGGTAGTTTCCCTCAATTTCACAGCGGTAAACTCCTACTAACAGAACTATAAGTGTTTCCCTGCCAACAGGTTTGCTTTTTCTCAAGCAGGATGAATCTAGGATGAAACTGAAATGGAGGAAATATTTATACTGTTTGCCTCAGGAGTATAGTATTACATTTGTTACTTGTTTATATGAAAATGTTTGCATGTTGGTGTTTTCTAAAAACATTAATTATCCATCTGAAAGTTTGGAATGAACATTATTTGCCTCCCATTTTCCAGGGGCTTAAACCACATTATTTTAATTAATCCAGGACAAACTATTTTTTGTCCAAGTGATTCATCACAGACCTTGCACAAAAGTATATAAACAAATAGTAAGATAATGTACTTCAGTGTATTTTATCATGCTACACGGGAAAAAGCAATCATCAGAAAACAAATATTGGGCATTACATTGAAGGGGAAAAAAAAAAGCTCAAACCACAACGTGTTGAATTCAGGGGAAAAGGTCTGGTGAGTTCTAGTAGCATCTTTAGATTTGCACTAGTCTACATGGTCTCTAGCCTCTCCCTATCAGTACTATGTGGAACAGAATTTAACTACTCCAGAGAGATGATGATAGTCTTAATTCTTCAGTCTAACATGAAATTAGATGAAAATCATAGACTCCAATTCCAGTTCTCATTTGTTGCAGTTGATAATACTGCAGGGTTTTTACTATTTTCTACCATGGAAATAAGTAGAGACATCTTTTTTTATTATCTACTCCTGGTAAAAACCACAGAACACTGAATAATTTGGTCAATGAAGAATTTGTTAAAGGAACTCTAGTTGGGAGGGGCTGCTAGCGAGAGCACACTTACCAAGTTTATACGTATGACTTTACATAAGGCAGCAAATTCATATCTCCTTGCAAGGCGACCCAGACAGGCATCCTCCCCACTGCCAGAGGGGACCCGTCTCCTCTTCCAGTGGAACGCTCGTTTCCCAAATAAAGGAAGCAGTGGGCAAAAGAAAGCCATCTAGGTCCTGTGGCTAGCTTTTACCCTCACCTAGAAGCCCAGTCCCTATAAATAAAGCAGTGGCAGCCTCTCCTGAAGGAGCCTTACCTTTTTTCTTTGCCACAGAAGTAGAGGAACATATTAAAATAAAGCAGATTAAAAAACATTAACTGCTACTTCAATTGTGAAGTTAATTAAGGCATTCAAATTATGAACTGGCAATTAGGTAAACGAGCCTATAAAGCTCCACTCTTTAAATATAAGGAACATCTGGATGTGTGCACTCACCTTAATTTGCACTAAAGTTAGGAACCTAACTTACTCAGGTTTCTTTAAAAATCCCTACCCAAACCAAAAGCCCATAGCACCATAGCATAACGATGTGCACCAAAACCATGAATACTTTACAGAAAATCTCAAGTGATAGAGACCTTCAAAGGCATTTTCCCACTAAAGCACACCACATCTCTTCACCGTGTAATCATGTCACAGTACTGTCAGCACTGCAAACAAGGAATAAAAAGCTACTGGGATGGAAACCAGGAGAAAGGCATGGTGGGGAAGTAAAACCCCAATGTAGCAAAATCACTTACTTATAGAAACCCACAGAGGATCACTGTTTCACAGAACAGTACACCTATTAATATATAAAGCTTTAAGGCTCTTCATAATAGATCAAAGATATCACAGCAACATCAATGACAAGCACCAATCCCTTATTATGAACTCACTTTGTCAATTTACATGTGTTCCAACTTTTTTAGCAGGTTAACTTTGTAGCTTCAGGCTTGCAGCATGCATTGTCATTCTGTGACTAACTTTTTGCTACATCTAGTACTCTGTCCTCCCATAGCTGACATGATGCTGGCAAGAAAAAAGGTCAATGTTAGCATTAAGTCCATATTTGTGTCCTCTGATGTGATACCAATGCAGTTGCATAGTCCAGCTTGATCTAAACCACACTTGCACCGCTCAGAGATCCAGCAATGCCTAATTCTGACATTACAAAATTATGTCCAAAACTAGTCCTAAAACTACAAAGTAGAGGGGAAAAGAAAAAAAAAAAAAGAAAAAAGAAAAAAGGGGATTAAGGACATTCTCTCAGTTTTTATGTGGTGCCCCATTGGCCTGTTCCTCTTTCTTTTGAGAAAATACTAACTTGAGCAACAACAACCCTCACCCAGGAGAACAGCAGCTGCTGGTAGTCTGTGCTACGCTGAGCTTCGAAGGAAAGAGTAGTATTTTATTTAACATTAGAAATAAGACAGACGAAGGAAATACAAGTAGCCCAACAATAACAAGCGAAAAAAGAAAGAGGACTTCTCCTCCCAGCTGGCCACATGGCTGCATACACAGATGGCTCTGCAAAGACAACTAGGCAGCAAGAGGGATTGTCCCGACACCTGCTAATTTCCCTTTGGCATTCTCAATCCTTGAAGAGGAAGCAGCCAGCAAGTTCATTTCATTATTTTCAGGATCAGCAGTGTTAAACACTAGGTTACTTCAAAGGGACACAGCAATGAGGTGGAAAGGCAGTGTACACTGCAAAGGGATGGGTTGATTAAGTTCTAAAACAGCATCAAGATGAAAGTCACAGGAAGAAAAATGTTTTTATTTGAGGCCTGCCTGCTTGCCCTAGATTTCAGAACCCTGACTGCCCAAAAGTTACAACATGAACTATAGCTTGAGTACCCCCTTGTGTACAGCAGTATATTCAAAAATACTTAAGGATTTTATTTCCAGAAACTGTGGAACTGAACTGCCAAAAGTGACACTTTGTCCCTGAAAAAATTCTTGCACTTCAAGAAATCCACTCTAGTAAGTCAGCTTTGAATTGAGAATTTGGATTCACCAGTTAAACCACCACAAATAACAACCAGGTGGACTGGCCAAGTCTCAAGTTCTGTGGCAGACAGTAGCACTCTCCTCTAGCACCCTGTAAATGGTGCTAGATTACACTGATATTTGCGCCTCGAATGTGACACTGATCAACTCATCTTCCTTACAGTATTTCAAGCTAATAAGTAGATGGAAGGTAAGAAGGAAACTCTCTCCTCCTTCCTCAAATATCAAACCTTTTATTACTAGTAGGTTTTGGTAATTTACTTATTATTTCATTGTTTTTAGTAAAGCCAGAATGGGAAGCATGCAGAATAGGTGAAGAAACAGTTAAGCCAAACACAGCTATATATCACATTATTTACATAATTTGTTATCATCCAGAAAGAATATTATACAGACTTTTTCAAGACTGCGTGGCAGTTGCACATCCCCCTGAGATCTGGAGCCTTCAATGGGGCAGTTAATGGCTCTTTTAGCACCTTAATGGGACCCTGAGTCAGTTGACAGGGTCATTAGCAGAGGAGGTACCCAGAGTAGCTGAGAAGCTTCTGGACGATGTTGTAATGCCCACAGCCAGATCTGACCAGACTATAAACGGGACTCCCACCGAAGGCCCCCTGTGTAGTGGTCTTCTCAGAGCAGCGGGTCTGTGAACCAGAGCCCTCCCCTTACACTGGGACGCCATCTAAGGAGACTTCCTGGGATTGAGAGCGCCTCACCTCCTCATTTGAGTGAGTGGTAATTTACTGGATATTCCCTTGAATAAATCCTTGCCTAACCAGGCAAGTGTGAGCCTTTGCCTAACCCAGGTGAGTGATTATTTCTTGTGGGTACCCTGGAGGTGGCAGGCTCTGGTTGGCTTCTTGTGAGTGTGTGCATTCACGCTGTGGATCCTCATTATTCTTATTTTGCTGCATCCCAATAATCTCCTCAACTGATATCCGAACCTATATTTTATGTTGTCAGAGTGCTAACTAATTGTATAAACCCTGTTTTGGTCGGTGTATTGGCTGCACTTTTCCGGCCAGACTAAAGTCTGTTTTGGAACTTGTTGTCTGCCTGAAACTGACTTCGGGGTGCCTCCGTGACAAAGACACTTTAATTTTGTTTCTCGGAAAACACAGCTTTTTCTGATTCCTCCTCCAGAAATGCAACTCTGCTTATTTGCAAAAGCACATCCTCTAGCATGACACGACCACTTGCAAGGTCGCTCACTGATAAGGTGGCATAAAGGATAGAGTCTCTCACAGGGACTACTTCCTTTCCACAGATGATCTGTCTCAGGCCCAACAAGCTTGCCATTAGATCTGTCTTTGCTCCAACCTTGTCTCATTAACGCACACTGAAAGTGAAGGAATCACCTTACCATCATAGGAAGGAAAACAACAAAGCTCTGATCCTTTTCACTAGACACAGCATCAAACAAGACAAGGATTTTAGTACAGGCAATATATTTAAACAGAGTCATTACCATGGCTGAAAAAGGAGGTAACCTTTTGGGCACATGGCCTTTTTTCGAGGTCAAAATTATTTAAATTAGCAAGCAGCACAGCCCTACTTCAACATTTAGGCTGTATTTTCAAGACAGAGAATGAAACATTTATGACCTGTAAAAACATATACTTTTAAATTTCATTAATCTTAAACTAAGAAGGGAGTATGCAGCCATGTGCATAAGTAGGCTCTCCTGGCTGTATGCATATACAGGAAACCCACATGCATGGGCTAAGCAGGGGCAGCCAAGGTGCATTTAAAATGGGGCTTTTTTTCTTTTCATTGTAGATTGAAAATATTACCAACCATAAAAAAAAAAAATTCTATTACCTCTTTCTCATTTTTGCCCTGTCTCCTCTTGACTGACTTTTGCAGAATTATCTTCCGTGTTGCATTAGTATTAATGAATGCTTCATAATGGCTTAGAAAGTTTTCATGCGTGCTCTGCATTATGGCTTGGGAACAGAAAAGCAATATAGACAATGAAGGCTCCAACTTCTACTCCATACAGGATTTCTCAGCAATTTTGAACTCTGTTAGAACACATCTAGGGAACTTGTACTTAGTTGAATATGATCTGACTTATTTCAGTTCCAGTTTAGGAGGGAATGAAAACTAAAACCAAACCAAAACAAACCACCAACAAAACGACCCTAAAAAAAACCCTAAAACTAATTAACTAAAACCACCCCTAGGTAGCTGCATGGTTTCAACAACCCTTATCCAGATTCAGATTTCACCTAAAATAATGCTCCAAGAAATTCACCTCCAAATACACTCAGAGGAACCCTATTCTCACTTGCTGTGGCAGACCTTGGGTGCGATTTCATGAGCCAAGCAGAGTTAAAAGGCTGTAAAAAAAATTAATAACTGAAGAACCAAACATTTAGGTTAACAGAATACGGCACCCGTATATTGCTAAAATAGCACTGAAGATTTGCTCATATGGTAGAAGCCACCAAACTGACTGTCAAGGTCATGCTAAAGTTTTATGCGAGTGAAAATTTTCATTTGAACACAACTTCTCATATTTATCTACAGTGTACAGTTTGCTCAGACCTGAAAGTGACTATTTGTGATAGAGAAAATAGTTCACAAAAGTCACAGACAAAAGCTAGGTAAAGGCTGGCTTGAGTTCAGCGCAGCAATCTTTCTGCCGTAAATGGATGCTCAGGGATTTCAAAAATAAAAAAGAACAGTCAAATAGTACCCAATACATCAAATTAATTGTCACAAAGCATTTAATCTAAATGTTTATCACTGCTGACAATGAAGTCCCACATTTAAACCAGTACCTGACAAATATCTGCTGGGTCAACCAAGGATCTGCTGGCTGTTCAGCAGATACATGATTATAAACATACAGGAAAATACATTTATGAAAATATATGGTGCACATTTATCTATATATCTGTATGTAACTCTACTAAACATGTTGTTTCTCTTTACACATATATGCCACATAGTGCTTGCTCCAGCACAGACATAATCCCTAAGAAAACAAAGATGATGCTTCTTCTGAACCCTATGGTGACTCAAATCTTAGAAAGCAGCTCACTTCCAAATACACTGAGAAGAACAGCAAATCAAAGCCAATTTCATGTACTAAACACTTGGTCTCCTGACAGATTTGTTGATCTGTGTGAGGTATTTTTTCAGCTACTGGTTTCAAGACCCTCTTTAAGCTTCCCAAGAAGCCCCACGTAATTTTTTTTACTATCAAAAAGACATATCTGGTTTAATGCCCTGCCCAGAAGCTTCAGCATGCCCTGTTCCCAAGCTGAAACCTGAATCCATTTCATATTAACCGTCCTGAAGAAGTGGAAGGGAACGTTGCTTCTCGAGCTGCACAGAGAACTGGCTCCCCCTACTGCCTTGCTTACCACCCAAAAACTCGCTCCACCTTTGCAAACCCTTTTTTTCTAACACCTTCAGCAGAGTCAGAACGACAATATGACATTCCAAAAGATCTGTAACACCCTCTAGAAATCTAGAAACTATTTTATACATCTGACACAACCCTAGAAAGTGCTTTAGCTATCAGTTCTGACCCTGTGCCATAACCTCCTTACCTGCAGTTTTTGAGTTATTAGATATCGTTAGATAAGATGCTTTTCACTGCCTCATTTAACTCACAGTTTCACCCACACGAGGTTTTTCTGGTCTAATAATTATTCTGGCAGCAGACAGATTTATCAGCTATATCACTGATGTTCTGAGATTCACAACCAGACAGTAAAAACATCTGCATAAGTAAAACAGCCAAATCTGTACAATTATTAGTATAGTATCTGCAGTTTGCTTTTTTCCCAGGATTGTTTTTATCAGTCAGAAACCATATTTCTCCCTACCTGTAACGTTACAATTGTGTGAGCGTAGATCTATATAATCTGCAGAGTGTTGCAACATATTGTCAGTGGTACCAATTAGATTAATGTCCTCATATGGAAACTTAACTTTTTGTACCCTTTTGAAAGGCTAGATTTGTTTGCCAAAATGCAACTGTAGGAGAAAAGGGATTCTACAACTCCCATCACAGAACAAATGGTTAAGTGGCTGACCCAGGAAAAGTGCAGCAAGATTAACAAATACAAGTAACAGAACTGGTGGGGATATGGAGCAACTACTTCCCCTTGAGTTTGCTAAGCCACTACCACAATTCAAATAAATGCTTCATATTCTATATTAAAAATTTTGGTCCTGGTGTTTTGTTCATTTAGTTTACATCAAAGTAGAAACTTGGAATCCTTTAAAAACCTAAAGCAAATAAGCAAAAAAGACAAAATAGACAAAAAAAGGCATTGGTAAATTAAAGAGGGAAAAAGAAGAGCAAAGACATGGATAAAATGTATAATTAACTAATGCTAATTCAAAGGCTGAGCAAAACAGGCCAGGAGAAGTTTTCCTATAAAATGGAACATTCTCCTGTTCCTTCTCCTTAGACAGAGATGAAGTCTAGGGAATTTATGTAAAAGGTAATTACTGTTTTGGATATCATTTCTCTAACCAATTAAAAAATAATATCCAGACAGGTATAGAAGCACATCATCATTTTCAGATATGCTTCAAGATACTTTCAGTAAGCACAGTTAACAGGCTTCAGGGAGAAAGGGACAAAAATTACAGAGCAAGCAAGCTACAGAATAAAATGTTATGTTCGGTCTTGCAATTTCACATGGATATTCCTCACACTGAATGTGTCATGCCTGACATTAATCAATGAGTGCTATGAGCTCATTTCTACTGTTGGCCTGTGTCATGTACTGATAAGGATAATGGCCAGAACATTGTGGCAAAACCAGTTCATCCAGCTACAGAGGATGACACATTCAGTGTAGGGTGAATTGCAATTTACATATCAACGACAAGCCACAGACCAGGCCAGCTGGCTTATACAGGAGATGAGGGATGTGCCGGAGGGCTCATAGCTCCACCTTCTGATATGCCCAGCATGGCACAAAGGGGAAAGATGAGACCCTTCAACATGGCCCAAGACTTGTCAATCTTTTGCAATCACCCCTTCCCCCCAGACTTCTCTCTCTTTCACAATAACACCTCCACAAAAGACCAAAAGTTATATAAGCAGGCAACCCAGAGGGCTATAAAGACCCACCCTGTGCAAGCACCAGCGGTGCCCACCCACCATCCTAACAACCACTCTGCCCAGCACATGAACTTAACAAGACACCAGAGGATGCCACACATCGCTGGACCCGAGACTGTGAACTCCATCACACATAAAGCGGAGCCATAAGGATGGTGAAATCTTTTTCTCTTTTTCTTTCCCATACTTCCACCTTTTTGCTTTCCTTTTTATATGTAACATAGTAACATAAGATTCACAGCCCCGTATATGCCGCAAACTTTTAATGTTTACCGATCGAACCTACGATAACGTAAATCCTTCTGCCACTGAACCATATACCATTTGGGTCAAGCTGCAAAATAAAAGCCTTTCATTTGTGGACCTTAACTACTNATATGCCCAGCATGGCACAAAGGGGAAAGATGAGACCCTTCAACATGGCCCAAGACTTGTCAATCTTTTGCAATCACCCCTTCCCCCCAGACTTCTCTCTCTTTCACAAGAACACCTCCACAAAAGACCAAAAGTTATATAAGCAGGCAACCCAGAGGGCTATAAAGACCCACCCTGTGCAAGCACCAGCGGTGCCCACCCACCATCCTAACAACCACTCTGCCCAGCACATGAACTTAACAAGACACCAGAGGATGCCACACATCGCTGGACCCGAGACTGTGAACTCCATCACACATAAAGCGGAGCCATAAGGATGGTGAAATCTTTTTCTCTTTTTCTTTCCCATACTTCCACCTTTTTGCTTTCCTTTTTATATGTAACATAGTAACATAAGATTCACAGCCCCGTATATGCCGCAAACTTTTAATGTTTACCGATCGAACCTACGATAACGTAAATCCTTCTGCCACTGAACCATATACCATTTGGGTCAAGCTGCAAAATAAAAGCCTTTCATTTGTGGACCTTAACTACTGTGTGTACTGTTTTCCAACCAGGGTGGGGGGGACACCCACAAACCTGAGTCATTTCTCCCCTCACTCATACCTGAGGGCAGGACGTGATAGCCTGTTATCCATTTAAGCAACTGGCGCCTGCAAAGCAAGGCTGTCTACTTGTGACTTACCTACACGAGAAGCTCAGGTTTTTAGATCTGTCAGTGTGTAGGCCTTACCACTACAGAGAAGCATTAAAGTACCAATTAATACAGAACTAGACTCAAACTACATGGAACATGATTCTCAACATTATTTTCCTTCATCTCATGAAGTTGAAACAGGAATCATAGCTTTCTATAAGAACCTAAGCACAATTATTCAGCACTCAGTATCAGTGTTACTTTTAACTCAAAAGGAATCCAAAAAAAGTTCACTAACAGCGGAAATACTTTTTAATTGTGGTCAAGTCACTGAACTGCCACCACTTTTAATCTTAAAACTATCAGCTAACATTTTTTCTTAAAATCATGTAAGTGTAGGGAAAGGCTAAAAGAAAGATAGGAGGGTGCATGTGTGTATAAATGTATGTATGAAAGCGTAGGAAACAATTATTTTGCAAATATAATAGGCTCAGTAAGGATCTCTCAGCAAAGCAATTTTTTTAATAACAATATTGCAACACCAGGTGTTGGGCACCAAGGTAGGCACACATAATAGGGCAAAAAGCCCCTGCTTATATACCCCCAAAATCCCAGCCACAATTTCCCTCCCCTGGTCCCCATTGGTTGGGTACTTCAGGGTTTACAGACTACCCTGACACCTACCTCAGTTTACATACAATACCCTTCTCCTTATCAATCTATTTAAAATACAGATTCCTGGTACTTTGGCTACTCTTCCCTCTAAATTAACATGTAAATACAGGTATCAGTATATATTCCGGGAAGAGACTGTGTTCTACATTAAGGATTCATAGTCCAATGTCTCTGGGTCCTTCCACCGTGCTGGGGTCAGGCGCCAGGTCCTCAGTTTTGTAAAAACAACAGTTCTTCGTTAAACGTTCCTTACAAAAGTATATATACTGTTTTACAGTATCACAGTATACAGTTTTCTTAACAAAATACTTTTCCCTCTTTACAGCCTTGCCTCATGCTTACGAAGGGCTTGTGGTATCTGTTCTCAGACAAAACTGAAGCACACATGAGGCACATGGATTTCTTCAACCCAGGGTGGAACATTTACTTCCTGTCTTACAGTTTATTTTACAATTTGTCCTGTCTTTTTTCTTCAACAGCTTTCAAACAGCTTTGAGGTTGAAATCCACTGATCTTTCGTGTCTAATGTTATTTAATAGTCCCGTTACTGAATTTTACTTATTTGTGCTACTGTTTGAAGATCAGCTTAATGTTCTTAAGAAATTCCTGGCATTTATGGAACTTCTACTTTATTTGGGTGGTGGAGTTGTGTTTTTTTTTTTTTTCCGATGCTAGAAAAAACTGTTTAGAAATTCCAGTGCTTCTGATTGTACTTAAAAGTATTTAAAGTATTTGTGGAGCAGGCTCTACTGGCTGAAGTTCAGAAACTAAACAAATTATAAGCTTGTTTTTATTTTACAGAAAACTGATTGTTAGGGAATATGTTGACAGACACCACTAATTTAATCGAATGCAGAAATTTTTGAGATCTGACTCACTGTCTACTCCAGCAATAAACGGAAAGGCTAAGACACTTCTTCCATTGGCATGACATTGTGAATTCAGGCCCACATGTCCTAGAACAGCGTAACTTAAAATTTCAATTGCTGCTCTTCTCTAAAAATTATATAAATTAATGCAGTATGTTATTAAAAAAACTATGCATACAAGTGGGGGAAAAAAAAAACCATGCAAGTCAGGGATTTATAAGAAGAAACAGATAGATAAAAGGATCACTGAGCCCCTGATATGACAGATGAGGCTTCGATCAGTCTGTTGCATCTTAGGATGGGATGCTGCTGGAAATTCAGCATCACCTGTGTAGGACCACAAGTTCACTTTCTCATCTTGACCTATATAGTAACTGGCAATACACCATCCATAATACTGAATATGCTCCCAGTTTTATGCTTTAAAAAGGATGTTTGTTTGTTTATGAGTTTGTGATTAAGAAAAAATGGAAGTGCAGTATCACAACTGAAAGTTCATAACATGCCAAACTTTGATAAAACCCATATTTTGCTCAAGGGCAGGATGACAGGGAACAAACTAACCAAATAAATAAAACAAAGGACTACAGATTCTTTCCACTATGACAAAGACATGTGACTGTTGACTTGTTACTGTTGTCTACATCTGCCTGGTCTTCCACCTGCTTCTCTCTCCCAGTGCTAAATCATTTTCTCTAGTGACAAAAAACCCCATTATTTAAAAATCACTTCCTATTATTAAAGATTAGTGAGCACCAGCTTTTAAGAGTTACAGCATGAATCATCCTGACTCTGCACTATGACAACCATCCAACGACAAAGAATCCACACAATGCTTTGCCCTCTATCATATTTCTGCTTCTATAAGGAAAAAAAGACGACTTTTTAATGAGATCACACTTGCAGAGACTTTTGTGCATGCAAGAGTTCCACAACAATGTAGTCTGCTGACTTGATATGTATGCAAAGCAAGGTGAAATGAATATCCTTGCAGGAAGTGCCTATATTGAACACAGATCCTTTAAGGCATAAAATATTTGCAATTTAGCTTTAGGACTTAAATAAAAAAACAGATTTTATATACAGTTGAATAAAATATTTGGTTTCTTATCATCATTCATTCTTTTTCAAAGTGCTGCTACTTGCCTCAATAAGCATCTGCCATTTTATTCACAGAAGAGATCAGGAAGAAACATAATGCTGTCACTCAACAGATGACCACCAGAAATTATAAAAGCAGCCTGTCCACCTAACTCCAAAGCTAATGCACAAAAACATCAGTCTACTTTGCAGTCACAGGAAATCAGCTATCAGAACAGTTATGAATACTATCACATGAAACACTGTAATATCAAATTACTATACCTGATTACAAATCAATCTGCACCAGCGTCTAAATTAAATCAACTGATAACTTAAGCTTGGGATAATTCAAGAGAATCTCATATTACTGGAACATTCTAACTATAGAACCACCACCCTTGAAACTTCCCAATACACATTTGTGCTGAACAATCCTTCTTTACGACCAGACAGTCAATGCTTTATTTGGAAAATAAATATAATTCCACTTTACAGTGAATAAGTACATCTCAAATAAAATATCACTACTTAATTACCCATGAGACCTTTGTGGGACAGCTCTTCCAACATTTCAAATTACATCATTTCTTGAAATTGTATTTGTTAGTGAAGGCAGACACAATATCCCTGTAAGGAGTCTCCGAGTCAGATTTGGTCCTTGGTATGAAACACAGTCGACGAAAGGTTGGAGAACACAGCAACAGGTTGTGTGAGAGTCCCACGAAGCTTGAGGAAAACCAGTACAACGCCATGGACTGCAAAGACAGATACTGAGTTCAGCCTCCTCAGATGCAATGAAAATACTACAATTTTGGGCAGCTCTTTGTGAACCACAACCACTGGTTACTGCCAGTTATCAAGAAAAGTAACTCACCTAAAGACAATCCTCTTAATTACAATAATGACTTCCATTTCAAATGTATTTTTCACTCTTTCTCAACAGTTCTGGGGGAAAAAAGCCATCTACACAGAAGTTTGACAACAGTTCATGAATTAAACTTGTTTAAACGTCTATATTTCAGACTACAAGTTAACAAGCCAAACAGCTAGATACTGTGTTTTTGCTAACCACTGCAAATATACTCAGAAATAGAACACCTGGTAGAAATGAAAGTGGTTTAAGAAGATTGTGGAAAATTTCCTTCTCTAAAAACTGTGTTGTTTTTCTCTGAGAATAAGCAAACACTTAGCAAAGCTTTATTTTTATGTCCTTGTATCAAGTTTTCCTCTCAGTTTTTGAGATCACAAGAAGGATGCTAACCCACTCTGGATCTCATTCCAAGCCCTACTTTGTGAAAATGATGTTTAGAAACAGCAAGTTTGCAGATTCTTTCCTCTTGGACAAAAATGTTCCATATGCGTTAAGAATTTAAATGTATGCACAGAGAAAACATCTGATTTAGGGGACACTATAATAGAGAGTATAGTCTATTAAATACATCAGGCACTTGGGCTGCTCTTTAAGCACTACGAACATAACAGAGTCCCAGGTTGAGGGATGCACCGTGCAGACACTGTACTCACAGAGGGGACTGTTGCAGCAACAGGGATCATTACTACTGACACCATTCGAAAGAAATTCGTAGCAAGCTTCTGGAACCTGGAAACTTCCAGTTTTCGCAAAGCAAAGATCTGAAAGAAAGGGGAGCGACCCACAGTTACAAACAAATTCTTTTTGAAACAACTAAAAGGAGAGAAAAGGCAATAGTGGGGTTTCCTGTAACACAGCACTCTTTCATGTATTTTCACTTTCTCGCCCTCATTTCAATTAATGTACTGCTACAATCTTTCATTTAACATCTTTGATGTTTCATATGTTCAGTCCTTAGTAGAAAATATTGTATCAATTTAGCAGACTACCCAACTAAATCATGAGAAGGCAACATAATTTTACATAGTCACTTTCACACATCTAAAGTTTCAATGCCTCAGCTGAAGCACAGCCCTCTCAGAAAAGGCCATGAACAGGAAACAGACCAAACTCAGTCAATAGATAATGGAATGAAAGCAGAATCTGGTCTACACATAGTGACTTTTTCCCCATAAGACAGTCTCAGCCAACATAGAAGAAAAAGGAGTAAGAATGAAGTCCACATGATTAGAGTTGGTTGAGAACATCTAACAGAAAAAAAAGAAGAAAAATATTTCTATTGAACTACTCAAAAATGAAGACTTTTTTTTTTTCCTTCTGTTTTTTTTGATTAGTCTCCCTGACAATTTTAATTTTTCTTNGATTAGAGTTGGTTGAGAACATCTAACAGAAAAAAAAGAAGAAAAATATTTCTATTGAACTACTCAAAAATGAAGACTTTTTTTTTTCCTTCTGTTTCTGTTGATTAGTCTCCCTGACAATTTTAAATGTTCTGAATTTTTCAATTTATTAAGAATACATGATATTGTTAATTTTGACCACAAAGCAGTAACAAATTACTTGGGAAGACCAAACCAATAAAACCCACAAATGCTTCTGGATGCTTAAACCCCAGGAAGCTCATTAGAATATCATTAGAAGCTTCATATTCAAGACTACATTTTACTGAGGCCCAAGTAAAGGAAATAAAGTATCTGAGAAATGTCACATCAGGATTTGTCATCTCTAAACAAAGATACCCACACATTCAAATGCATAGAAAAATTAAGTTATTTTTCAGTTCTGCCCAACGAATTTAAAGCACTCATAATCTGAAGTTATCACTATGTTAGCATGTTTTATAACCAGGTAAAGTTGTCTTTCAGTGCTATAAAAAAAATTATCCCTTTGCAATCATCCTATTTATTCCACCCAACATACCTCCACTATCAGCAAATTCATGAGCCCAAGGGCAACTGGCAAGATCCATGTGGAATCTGGTGCCGTGAGATCTCTAAACCACAACACTCCACCCACTGAAAACTGTTCTTGAACTACAAGAAGAGTTTAAAGAAAAAACAGAATTAAGTACGATTTGCTACCTCAAGTTAGTCACATCTGTAACATATATTGCAGTCAAATCATCCAAGTTTCTAGGCACATTTTATCTACACGATAAATACTACTGAAGTATTTGGTTTAACAGATCCCATGTCAAGGTAGCCTGCTATCAATGCAAGTGAAAAATGATGGGTGATGCAAGCCAAGGTCCCGGTTATCTCATGACAGCCAGCAATTCACATAAACCAGTGAGAAAAACTAGCTTGATCTGAAGCACCTTCTTACATGCCAATGAGAAAAATACATACTGCAGTAACCTACAGTGACTATATATTTTATGTTCTTTAAATAACCGTATTTTTTTTTAATAACAAACCAATTGGTCACATTTTTGTTCAGAAGAACAAACTAATCTTTTCTAAAAGATTAAAATACCTGTACTTTTATTTAAAAATAACCCACACGTTCACCTTGTCTATAGCACTTCACATGGAACTAAAAAATACAAATGAATAGAGAATGCACTGTAGCATGGGTAACATTATTTGCTACATCTGCTTACCTTGTGAACCTGAAAAATCTCAAGGCGGATTTTTTTTTCCTAGTAACCATCTTCAGAAGACCACTGAACAACTAAGTGCCCACACAGCCCAAGAAAACGTCTCACATTGTTTCCCAGAGCTCAGACCCAAATACAGCTTTTAAAGATGCATTCTACAAAGCTCACAACACTGTTACAAACAGAGAGTATGTAGGCAGAGATCAGTGACACTCTGCATTCTGTGAATACCTGCTAAGATAGTTCAAACCAAAGAAAAGTAGAGGTGTGGTCCAGACACAAGTTCTTTGATTAATGAACTGTGGTTTAATCCAGTACATGTACAATGCATCTAATAAAAATATTTGAAAAACATTTTAATCAGATATTTATCTATGCTTAAACTACGCTAAGTTTAAAAATCTAGTACTGAACTAGTATTTAGATCAGCTTATTTATCAAGCTCAGGATATTGTGTTATTTAACCAATGAAGTGTCTATAAA
This sequence comes from Pampusana beccarii, assembly GCA_013399365.1. Classification (NCBI taxonomy): domain Eukaryota; kingdom Metazoa; phylum Chordata; class Aves; order Columbiformes; family Columbidae; genus Pampusana; species Pampusana beccarii. The sequence continues at coordinate 57,898 of VWYH01001798.1, forward strand.
AATAGTAACTGAAGGAAAAATGGCTCTTAAAAGTATGTCTGTTCAGATTATTCACCTTCTGAGTCCATGGTACCAACACTGCAGTTGCGCAAAGCAAGAGACACACAAACCCATATAGGAATCTGCACCCACACCAATAAAGTAGCTTTGAAGGGATGACAGTTGTCTCGAATGTAGAGTTCTGTAATAATCCTTCGTAGGTTTTTCTTAAAATGGAACCTTTTAGAAAAAAAAAAAAAACAAACCAACAAAAAACCAAAAACAAACAAAAACCATCTTACAATACCTGTAATAGAGTAACTTCCCAAAATCTGAAATAACCATTCTACAGGCGCATCCAATTGGCTTATTTAGGTGTAACTTTAGAAAAACTGAAGTTCATTCTTCTTTAAGCATGCCTCTCTCCTTTGCCAACTCACAGCCCTGTTCCTTTATAACCATGCAAGCTTCAAGTTCCTAACAACATTTAGATACTCCAATAGCTATGGAAACTTTAGTCACAAGTAAAGACCACAAAAGAATCCTGTATTTGGCTCTATAATCATAAGTCTATCACAGATTCAGGACTTTAAAAAAACAGATATACCCTGAACAGCAATACAACAAACACAAACGAGTCAGGGAAGTGGTAGGAAATCTAAGCTTTGGTCAAGAACATTATCTATCTGTGAAGCTGTTTGTAGGACTTTCTCCCCCATTCACTCCCTGCTAAATACGAAATGGATTTATAAGGGATATTCAATCATTGTCTTACCTTGCAACCTTTTCAGACCAACCCAATTGCCTTTCACAAACAGAAACTTCATAGCGAAGGTGCTCAGCTAGCTTTTTAATCTCAGGCTGCAAATTTTCCAACTAGCTAAAGAAAAGGAAAAATGTTTATGCATAGTTCCATATAACAACTGCTTCGTCTCCCCACCTGACACTGTACAGACATAAAAAACAACTGTGAAGGACAAAGTGCAAAACAAAATTAACATATGAAGATTCTAGCGAAAAGTACTTGCAATAACAATCTTATTAATCTTGCAATAGTAATCTTAGTAAATGAAATAAACACAGAATTAGATTTTATATTGAATTCTTAATAAACTTCTCTCTATGTTCATTCAGGAACTGTGACCAACTACTTTAAAAAACCCCAAAAAACCCCAGCAAAAAACATTTAATACCACCTCAAAAGATTTGAAGCCCAGCAAGACAACTTTGCAATCATCAAAGTCACTATCCTAAGGAATAAGAAGAGAGCCCATGATACAACAGTGCACTACAATGTTAGCTTTTGCAACTAAAAGTGAACAGGTATTACTGAAGACTAAAAACAAAAACCAAACACAAACCACACACACACACAAAAAATCCCACAAAACCAACAAAAACCAAACCCAAACAAACAAAACCACCAAAAACAAACGACCAAAAAACCCCACAACCAAAACCAAAAGAAACACACAAAGCCCAAAACGTTCTGCAAGAAAAGAATTAAGATATGACTCTTCTACGGTAATACTTCTTGAACGATGGTCACTGAAGAACACCCGTTGTCCAAGGAACAAGCCGCATTTACCAGCTTGACCGTTGCCACTATTACCCAAAGACTGTGCACAAAGATCCAAAGAAGAACAAAGATCCAACTGATTCCAAATCAGACTCAAGTTCTAGCAGCTGTGATGTACGACCCTGAAGTCCCCATTGGTCAGTTAAAAAAAACAAAACAAAACACAAAAAAACAACACAAAAAGTTCACGTTTCCCTACTTCATACCACTGGCTCCTTTACCACTGTAGGCACAGCATATAACTTCTTTAGTAACTTCAACTGTTTTACTTACTTTTGAAGAAAGACAGGTATTTTGAAACTGCTAGTTCACTTCAAATTTTTACTGAAGCAGCTTTAGCAAGAGTTTTAAGTTAACACAGCAAGTCACAGAAAGTCCCTAGCATACACCACTTGACTCTCATACTAAAGCACCTTGATTTACATAGAGCTACTGTAAAGAAACATATCCCCATTTTTTGGTTTTATTTAGACCTAATGTGTCCAAGAAAAGAACAATACACACTTAAAAGCACAGAAAGACCTCTCATGAATTGCGGTCCCCTCCACCACATGAGGCCAACAGGCAGCACAAGCAGATGCCGGTAAAAGGGGATACTACAGCCATGACCATACAACAGCGGTTTTGTAAAAAGATACTCGCATCACACAAGAGATGCTACCCTCACCTTTGTTACAGAATGCCACCCTCACCAGAAACTACTGCCATGTCTGCCGCAGCACGCCACCTTTAATTCTGCCCAGAGCACCCTGAGGGTTGCTGGCGGTGACCGTCGGTCCCTCACACAACACAGCAAGGGCACTCCGAACCAGGGGGTGCACCACCATCACCGCCCTCAAGACACAGGGAACCCACCTTAGCCAGAAGCCGGCCCTGGTGCGCGGCGAGCGGCAAGGTGACGGCGGTGCGGAGCAGGGCGGCGCCGCACACGATGGCGGCCCACCAAGGCAGCCCCGCGGCCGCCTGCAGCGCCACCAGTCCATCTTCCGCCCAGTGCACGGGCGCCGACTGCGCCAGCCACTCGTATAGGCCGCCGGGGCTCCCGCTCGGCGCTGAGAACAACGCCGCGACCGTTAACCGCCGGCTCTGCGCGCAAGCAACGGCCGCGCCGCACGCCCCCCGCCACATCGGCAGTGTGAGCCGCCACATGCCTAACGCCCGCAGCGCGCGCACCTCCCTCAGTCAAGCGGCAGTGGCCTCACGGTCTCACCCCCTTCCCGCACATGCGCCGACTGCGCAGACGGAGACGGCCCACCTCCACGCCGGCCATAATGAGTGAGGGCAGGAAGGGCCCGGCGGCTACTAGCAATTAACAATTCCTCATCAGCAAAGAGCTGCAAATCGAGTCGGGGTTGGTGCTGTGCCAGCGTCTACTTACCCCTTTTCCACAGCTCATAACAGTAGAGAAAGTGCTTGGAGGACATACGCGACTGCTGTTCCCTGCACGGTGCTGCTGACTTTTCAGCCTGAATGATCCTCCATATGCACAGTCCTTCTCTCAAACACATTTTTGTTTCTTTGTCTTAAAGACCTGCCAGGTCTCAGCAGAGTGTGTTCTTTTATTAATTTATTGGTCAAAATGCATTACATGTGAAATACAAAAAAGGGGGGGGGGAATGATCCTTGTGCAGGCTTCCAAAAATCCCCAGGGTCTTTTTTAACATGCGCAATGCCACAAACATAGCATTCCGAGGGATGGTCCCTGGCTGCAGCTCGATTTTTCAAGTCAACAAAATACGGGCAAGAAACCCCATCCTCAGATTCTGTTCTTCTGGCCCACAGAGTACAGTGTTGTAATAAATACTGAGCAATATTTCTCAGCAGGATTATTTCAGAGTAAGGATACAGGTCATCCTAAATAGAACTGAAGGGTTAAGCAAAAACATCCTAGTAGAGGGCTTAAAATGTCGTACAGAAGCCTTGAAGGACACTCGGAGCAAGGTGCTGAAATGGAGTTTCAACCATTTTTCTCAGCAGTTCTTCAGTTTGGTATCCATTTTGCAACTATACTAGTTCTTTACACAACATATTTCAGATGATCAGAGAGCTGGAAAAAGAAGCTTGCTTTCATCTAGAGCATCACCTCTGGGAATGTATATGGACATCAGGGTGCACAAACCTTCTGGACACCTCAGAAATACCACATTATTAATAAAGAAGGAGGTTTCTTTGGACAAACGGTTTTGTTTTCTTCTGCCTTTCAAATGAGTGCCACAATAAACACAAAATAGCACTTCCTCAATTCCAGCCTTAAAACCAGACTGTTTAACTTACATGGGATTGTTTCTTCTCCAGATTGTGTCCCTCAGAATAGTAATATACAACAGAAGAGTTGACTCCAAGCAACATAGCAAGGAAAAAAGAACAAGCGTTCCTCCACACAGAAAAAACAGCAACAGATCACTATGGCCCACACAGTCCTCCACAAAAATACATTAAACTTGCAGAGCAACTTTAAATAATACACAAACAAGCTGTATGGGGATCCTGAGCAGAGCTTTGTGCTGCTGCTGACCAAATCTGGCCTCACAGGACCCCTGAGCCAGCTTCCTGAGACCACTGTTCACTCCACGCAACTGCAAGTGAAAAAGGTAACACCTACTGAAGGTGACTCAAAGGAAATCTCACTTGGACTTTCCAAATCAAACCTGCACAGGACAGTGACACAGTTCAAAGCAACACACACTGCTAAACCTGCAAGTAGTCTTCAACTAACGCCAAGTACATATGTATAGAAAGGTCATTGTAAGGCAAAAAAAGGAACCAACAAACAGAAGCTCTGGGAGCACTCATGGAACAGAACAGACCTTGCTGCATCAACCCAAGTGTAAGAATAATTTTTAATAGACACTGCAGCGTGATACATTTACCACGTTTACCAGGCAAGTAGGGGAGTTCCATGTGGAGACGACTCTCAATGTGCCAAAAGGCTATTTTCTCAAGCGCTTTTTGCTGAAAAGCCTTCCACAGAAGAAAAATGTAAACTCCTTGTATGTGGTTACAACTGATGTATGCCTTCTCAAAACAATCCAACAGGTATTTGGAAAAAGCCCTCTAATAATGCCCATTTCTTATACTGTACTTAAATTACACAAGTAGAAAAGTTATGCTTATTAATAGTTTAATGTATGAAGGAAACATCCAGATTTCTGAATATGAAGGTACATATCTCACATTAATTTAAGTCTACATAAAGTAGAGCCTCTATACTGACATATTGAAATTTACTTTCTGCTTAGCCATTTGTTATGTAAACAATTGTACATTTATTTGCCATTCTAAAACTTCAGGATCATGTTTACATAATTTTGCTAAATTTCTGTGTTTGCTCAGAAGCAGTTTACAGTACTAAAACCAACCAGCCAAAGAACAGCTTCAACAGAAAGTTATGTCAGGGAAAAAAAAAAAAAGGAAAGAATAAAGGCTAACTAAGTTGAAACGTATGATGGTAGGGAATGGGCAGTCACAATGTTCACAGAAAAAGGTCAGTTAGTAAGTTCTTCTGCAAAAAGCCTACACACTTCAGTCAAGCACATCAGTAGAATGATCTGGGAGCACATAAACTGTTTCTGCCATTTGTGGTTTCCTCTGTAAAAAAGGAATCTCAAGGCTAGCAAGTTGATCCCACTCAGCCAAGCTGGTTCATATGCACACTGTTCATGTGAGGTGTCCAAGTTCCAGTCCACACCTGAAAGAGAAAGCTTCATTTAACACTATGCTTTGAGGCTGCTCAAAACAGTTCAGAAGTCAAACTCACACCACGGTGCTGACAATTTTCACAGCACTGAAGTAAAGCCCAGCATCAGACAACATTGCAATCAAACTACACTGATTCACTTGCATCATTTGTGTTTTATCCTGCTATAATTCAGGTGAGAAAAGAGGGAAATTGGGTTTTCATCCTTCTGCCTGTACTTGTTGTTCACCCCGGCCAAATGTTCCATTTTACTCTTCCTTTCTACTTAGTGAAAAAAAAATACTTTCACCCGGCCCAACTGCTTTCCTTCACGGTGAAACCAAAGCAATCAATGCTATTTACACCCACTGGTTCCTCCACCATAGCAACACTGATCTAATATATTTTATAGCATCTCACTGGAAAAATGCTTCCTTTTAGACACAAAGTACAGCCTCCTAACATGGCAGCTCTGCCATCAAGGAGAATTAACAGGACTCTGCATATGCACAAAATTGTTTGCAAGGACAGTGCCTCGACCTCTATCTGTCAGACCAAGAGACTGACTCTCCCCTCTATGTTAGGAAGCTCACACAACTAAGAACTTTATTTCTGGTACCTTGAATTATTTTCCTCCAATGCATACCACCACCTTCAGCCACAGGGAAACCCAAGGATAAGTAAAGCCTTCTCTGGGGGACAAAGTTCTCACTAAATCAGAAGTCACATCAAAATAGTCACCAGCCACTTTACAGCAGTACATGAACTCTGGCCAAAAAACTGACTGCTGCTTCTGCACACCTCTGGTCTGCCAGAACTGAGAGCTCCTACTTGCAGCCTGGATGATTCCCAAGCAAATTAAGTCCAGAAATATCTTATTAAATAACAGTATAACAAAAGCTCACAGTGTAATTCAACATAAACATGGGATATAACGTAACAACAGCTATGGATGATCCATTCTAATATTAGTGGCTGGCCTGAATGTGAACAAGACGTTTAGGGGAACATAATCACTGTACCTAAATTATATTTCATGGACAAGTCTATAACCCAGGCAAGATCAGAGCAATAGGCAGAAGAGCTGCTTACTCCCTTCCTATATCAACTCCCAGCATGAAGATCTCATATCTTTCAGGGCCTACCAACAACCCTTTAGACCTAATCACAGAATCATTTTGGTTGGAAGAGACCCTCAGGATCATCGAGTCCAACCATAACCTAATTCTAGCACTAAACCATATCCCTAAGAACCTCATCTATACGTCTTTTAAACAGATGGTTAGTCTTTTTTACCTTTTTGGGAAAGGAAAGCGTACATTAAGGGGAGATAAATGGGCTTTTTCACACAGAAGCAAATCAGTTGTGTTTTCCCAGGTACAGAACTGCACAGGCAGAAATCACAGTCATTTAAATAGACAATGTAAACCAATCTTTTGTATCTAGACTTGCCTGCAACACAATCCAAAAAGCTGATCTACATTAATTAACCAGGTCCCTATTCTGATTAAATAGACAGCTTCTCTGAGCTCAGCTGGGAAGAAAGATTCCTAGTTCCCAAGGCCAAATATGTTCACAGCAGCACATATAGTGTAGTTTAAAGGAGTGTGCTAACTCAGTGACTGATTTTTTTTTTCTTGGGTCACTTCACACTTATTTTTGGAGAGATGACATGTTTAGAAGTTGTCAGTAAGCACATACAGGACTTTCTGCTGTAGTGAGTATGGGGGCTGTATTAGCTCCTTAGAGAAATGAGCAAAAAGGAGAAGCACTACTCTGTATTTTCCTACTTTCTAACAGCTAGGATCTTATCTTCACCACATAGTTTCTTAAGTTAAAACAAAATTGTGAATATAAAAATGGAAAGATTACCGTCTGAGGCCCGTTATTTTCTGTGGAATTTGAAACCATCTTTATCAGCGAGTTCCAAGATGGGTCAGCAGCATGAGGCCCATTAAATATAGGGCCTGCAGTACCATCTGTGATGGGGGCTACAGAAGGAATCATTGCATTCCCATACACAGAAAAAGGCATACCCTGAGGAGAAGGAAAAAAAAAAGCAAGAATCAGTATGTATTCATAAACACTGCTACTATTGCACATACAAAAGGGGATTAATGTTAAAGAAATTCTCAGTCTCAAAGCAGCAATGAAACACTAAGAAAAACCTTTCTATGCATGTATTTATTACATCAAGGACAACTTATTTTTTAATTAGATCTAGGCTTGTGCAATACTCGGAGGGCCAGTTAGTGTTTAGCTTACACACGCTCAGCCACACAGTGAACGATACCTCCATGTTGTTCATCAGCCTCCCACACTGACAGGGAAATTGAGCAGTACCGCACATATCAAGTCCAAGGTGGTCATTACCCCAACTTTTGGGAAGTCCATGTATCCTGCAGGAACGGGCTGATGGAATGTACCAGAAGGTGTTACGATTCCCGTGCTGTCTCTCTCCATGGCTTGGTGTGAGAACACCCCTGGATCAGACATGGGCCTGTGGATTATGTGGCTCCCCATTCCACTGTGACACCAGTCCACTTTATCTAACAACACAGATGACACAGGAACAACATTAAACCACTCCTTTTCCAGGATAAATGTTTACACTGTACCATTTCTAAAAGTGACATTTGCTCAGCTTACAGTTCTTGTGCATCCACCTGCATTAAAACATAGGTGCATGTAGGATGGAGAGCATCAGAAATGGCACCTGTACTTAAGAGTAACTCCTAAACAAAGAGTTAGGAACAGCTATATGCAACCAAAGCACCACTTCTACAATTTTCCTTCATTTGAAAGGGAAAGATGGCATTTGTGCTAACTTCTTCCTCCTCCAAAATCCTCGATTCCTTGTCCTTTTGGTGCTGTGAAAGAGGTATGTATGCTATGAAGGCTATTTGCTCTACTTCATTAGAATTCTTTCATGAATGAACTAAGAGACAGAGAAATACTTTTGAAAAGCAAAACCAGAAAATGACCAGCTGGAGCCATGTGCTCATGTTCTAACCAGAGGAATTCATTAAAGGCAGCTTGGTATTGTTACTACAGTTCCAACCTCAAGACATCCAGCAAGCCAATTTTTGAAATTAAAATGTAAGCAAATTAGTATGGGGGATTACAGTCAGAGAAGGAATACAGAAACACTTATTAAGCCATCCCAATACTCAACAAGAACCAATCCATTCTGAACTGGAAAAAAGCAAAACTGCAAAGCAAAACGTTGAAGTAATTGAACAAAGTAGAAAGAAAGCATTACAAAAGCAAAGCAAAGACAGACGTAAAGGACAACTTCTACACCTAGACCATGCACATAAAAATATTGAATTTCTAAAGCCTTCAGGATGAATAGCTGCTCACTACACAGGTAGAGGAAGAGCAAAAAGCGGGGGGAGGAGGAGGAAGAGCAAAAAGCGGGGGAGGAGGGAGAAAGGGAAAAAAGGGG
>VWYH01001798.1:77097-166851 GCA_013399365.1 Pampusana beccarii
GTGTCAAATGCTTTACTGAAATCAAGACAGACCACATCCATTGCTTTACCATCATCTATCCACCTGGTTATGTCTTCATAAAAGGCTATGAGGTTGGTTAAGCATTGGTGAAGTCATGTTGACTGCCCCTAATGACCCTCTTATCCTTGATACGCCTTGAGATGGTGCCAAGGTTAAGCTGCTCCATCACCTTTTCAGGGTTGGAGGTGAGGCTGACTGGTCTGTAGTTACTTGTAGTCCTTCTTCTTGCCCTTTTTGAAGACTGGAGTGGCATTTGCTTTCCTCCAGTCCTCAGCACTTCTCCCATTTCCCACAACTTCAAACAGATTGTTCACTCATATTAAGAGAAGGTTAGTGTAGAATCATAAGGCAGACACCACACAAAATTAAGTCAGAATTTTCCAAGATGTATTTTCAGGATTCTTTGTGTAACATTGTATGTCTCAGCACTACAGTCCAAACAACACCCATCTCCCTTTCAAAGATTAGAACATGAAATCATTTCAGCTATCTTGAATAGAAAGCGTGCGCTTGTTTGACACTACAGTTGTCCTTTGACTTTTCCATTACACTTTTACTGCAGTACTATGGTTTCTATTAACATTATTAGTAATTTTTTTTTATATTTAAGACACAAAACATGGTTTATACATGAAATCCATACCTATAGGACTAGAAAATGCCCATCTATAATGCACTTGGACTAAAAAAATTCTACTCAGAAATCCTTTGTTTGGTACAATATTACTCCAAAGAGGAAGCAGTTATATTGGAGTTTCTTGATCCAATTTGAGTAACAGTCAAAAATGAAGTTCAAAGATTACCTGAACAACCAGATGCTCAGCTCTAGACACTCAGATAATGGTAATTACACACACTCCTATACTTTATTAGGTACTTTCACAGATCTTATCTTGAAGGAACACGAAATTGGAATTTTATCAAATAAATATTCACAACACCAAGCTCTTTCAACTTGCCTTCTCCAAGTCCAGTTCCTCTAAAAGAATGCTTGCATTTTTGTTGGCTTCAGCCGCCTGTCTATCTTTGGCTTGAACAATTGATTCCATACACAAGTGGCACTTCTTCAGCATCTCCTAAAATGATAAAGTACAACAACCTAGTGTTTGAAAAAGTAACACCACATGTGTTCAAATATATGCTCTCAAGCTTATACTTGTAATTTAATGACTGTTGCACTACTTGCATGGGAGTTTTTTTTAAGGGAGAATTTAAAATTCCTTCCAGTAAGCTCCTCTTTAAACACAACCTTGCAAAATGGTCACAGGAGTGACATGCAATCATTAATCTATGTCACAGTGTGCTACAAACAGTACAAAGACTGTTCATAACCAACGCCTGTTATAAAGGCAAACACATTTTATGAAATAAGAGGGGAAAGGTCTGAAAGGCAAAGCAACAGCAGAAATAAAAATATCATAAAGCAAAGTTTACTTTTTTTTAAAACACTTATTGTGTTACTTTAGTATTTTAGCACTACTCACAAACCTATACTGGCTGCATAGCAGTAAAAATGTTCAAATGCATAGGTTGCCTAACATCATGGAGGCAGGCAGTGGTTCCAGTTACTGGCAATAAAACACATCCTAATTTAAATACTAGTACCTCTTCAGTCTCAACATGGCCATCAGAAGGTGACCCCCAGAACAAAGAAAAGTCAGCTATAGCCCAGAGAACTGGCAAAAAGATAGAAGCATTACGCCCATATTTCTGCACCAGTTGCTCTTCCCATTTTTCCCACTGCAGGAGTTTTTGCCCTGTTCAGCTGAACTGAAGATAAACAAAATGCAGCAGAATTTCCACAGGGAAAAGAAGCACTCCACTTAAGCTACAACAAATTAGTTTGCCATTAAGTTTGTTTTCTGTCTTCATCCTAGTACAAACTTCTTATAAGATTGTGAATCTTCATACTTAAGGTCACATGCATTCTTAGCAGAAGTTCATTCTGTTACCTCTTCCCCACTGCCAAAGCCATCATAAATGCAGTACAAATGCACTCAACAGGGAGGAATGCAGAGCTGAGATAATGACTGATAGAACACTTGAAAATAAGCATGGATAATAAATAACATCACCTTTACTACTGTTCTCACAGCACTGAGGTGTACAAGTTACTGTGGCTGCATGGTCCCATTTTTTGCCTTTTTTTTTCTAAAAAATTCCAAGGGGACTCATCATTTGGCTGGAATCCAGTGTGCCAGGAATTAAAAGACCATTCAGTAACATCTACTCTAAAGCTGAAACACAGCATTATTCCTTCTCAAATATTTTTTAACAATCTTACCTTATCAGTAATTGTTGCTATGTATCTCATGCACTCAGAGTCTGATGGAAACTGGTTTACTTCTTTCACTAGATAGCGCACCACTTTTACATGACCCTGAAAAAGAAATTCCAAGAAGTAATTTTATATCAGGCCAGCTGCTTCTGGTTTGCTAATAAACTCTTTAGTTCAAGCGCTCATTGCAAAATATTCATTTTCAATGCCTCTCAACACCTTTTTTTGTTTTTAAATCATTATCACCTCCTCTCTAATGCAACATGTTTCTCCACATTTATGAGGAAAGAAAACACAAGCAATTAAAATACCTGTTGTCAAGGCTGCCCTTACTCCAGTCATACTTCCACATGCTTGTGTCTTTTATTTCAGTAGTTTTTACGTGTCTGGCTCTGGTACCTTACAGCTGCAGGTTCCTACAGTCATCTGCAATTCAAGTACTGCAGTACTAGAACTACACTCCCTTGCAAACAAGAATTATGTATAGAGTCAAACTGAGCTAAACTGCACTATTTTTTCAAAAATTCTCATCCTCTCCTTGCATCAGAAACCAATCCAGCCTCCCACCCAGCATATTGCCCCCCTCTCTGCACAAATACACTGCAATTTTCACCTCTCAGACCTATAAGAATCAGCTACAGTAAAGTGCCTATAAAGCAAATCTCTACTAGAACACAGATACTATACAGGTGACACATAACTATTTTTGAAGATTCAATGCCAAATATTAAAATTCGTTCACATATTTTTAAATGTCATTTCTGTCAGCTACATTCTATTTATTATAACCGTGTAGGGATGATCAAGACAATACTAAGAACAAAGCTGAACTTCACATTCTACCTTTCGAAAGGCTGCCATTAGAGGAGTTATTTTCCTGTTGTCGGCAGCATCCACATCGGCTCCAGCTTGAACTAACAGCTGAACAACATCTAGATGCCCTCCATTTGCTGCCAGCCACAGCGGAGTATTCCCCTTCTTGTTACGCACATCAATGTGAGCTCCTCTACAAAAATAAACATGTTCAAAACACTGGACCAATTTTCATTTGATGTGTCAACTGGACATGCAACATAAGAACAAAAGGGTGAAACTCAATGCTCATTTTTACATGAAACATACGCATTTACAGAGTGCTTCAGTTTCCAAAACTATATTTTTAGCTTTTTGACAGCGCCAGAAAGACTCAGCCTAAAAACATTTTTAATACTGTAAGTCACACTGTCAGATGTCTCTGAAGCTCCTCTAATTACTTCATTAACTCCCATCTACCAGGACACTGTATTCTTTATTAGCTTACTCAAAAAACTTGCAACTTTTCAAATGCAAGCCAACAAGCGGTGCTGCTACTTGGAAAATGAAATACGCAAACACTGCGCAGCAAACATAATTACACTGAATGTGCATTGTGACCCATCTAAAACTGAAATCATGCAAGACATATCTTTTGTGTACATCTGTTTTTTAAGGACGTAACACGTTGCCACTTTAGATGGTAGTGTTACGATTACAGGTACTATATATGTGAACTTCACAATAAATTGTTTTATTTCTAACATTCCCAATTCAGTGGGACAGGAAAAACTGAATCAGCCCATGCAGGCAAAAGCAAGCACTCTAACACCAAAGAGAACTTTAATCACTTTCGATAAATAAAAATACATAGCAATGGTCGACAGGCACAGAACCTTTTCTATTCCCTGCCCCAAGTGGAGAATATTACTGCATATTGGGAAAGATTAGTCTAAGTAAGGTCATATTCAAAATGTTTTCCTTCAAGCAGCACACTTGCAAATATACTACCTGCTAATGAGAAGTTCACAGAATTTGTAGTGCCCTTTGTCTGCTGCAATGGTTAAAGCTGTATCTCTTGAGGAAGGTACTGGAGGAGCGTTTACATCTGCACCTTTGTCCAGCAGAACTCGGCCCACTTCTGCATACCCACCAGATGCTGCTTCCATTAATGGTGTGAGACCAGTCTAAAAAAAACCAAGCAAGCAGGAAAAACTAGCAGTTATTTGGGGCAGGAGTATTTTTCACTTGAGAGCCAGGATTAATTTCAGCTTCCAGGAACATATTTCTAGTTCTGTTTTATGGATTTCAGTTGTTACCCGGCCAATGTTGTAACAGCTCAATGACATTTTGAAGGTAAAAATCATCTTCAGGCAGACGAAGAGCTTCCACTGAGCAGCACAGTGCACAGGGTCCCTTTGCTGCTGCCCAGAGCTTATCAGAGCCCAACCCCACTGCCCACAGTTTCTCAAAACTAACCCAACCAACCCTTAGTGCTGATGGATCCTCATCTGTGCAAGTCCCATAAAGCACCCATGTTGTTATCCAGATAACACAAATCACATTCCCTGCCTTCATTAAGAGATCCTACACAGTAACATGTGGAAACCACCTGGCTAGGTCAATGGGACATGTAACTTTAGCAGAAGAATACCTAGCAGCAATCAGTACTATGCAGGTCCTTTTGAGCTGCTCTATGGCAACAACTAAGTACAACAGAAAAGGAGAACAGAATTCTGCATCTGTGGCAGGCCTCTTTCTTCTCCCCCTCAATATTCCCACCATTTTTCAAGGGAACAGTCTTTCCTCCAATTTAAAGAGTTGATGTCAACTGAAAGACACTTAATTAAGACATTCACTTTCAATTCTGCATCACCACTGTGGATATAAGCAGCTTCCAGACAGGAGAGATTAGACCATGGGCAAAGGGTTGGATTCTATGATCTTAAAAATCTTTTCCAACCAAAATTATTCTATACTTAGGCCAAGATACTAGCTTTTTTTTGAATACATTACATAGTTCTAATTTTTTTTCCAGTTAGTGAATTACTGTGTTCTTATGCTTGTAAGCACCTGAAGATTAATTAAGGCTTCAGAAAAAACACTTATGTTTTGATGAACTGTGTGACCTCCAAAACACTAGCCTTGAGTGAAGCCATTATTTTTCTTTACAATAGTCTTTTTCTAGATGGCTTCAGAAATACATAACTGATCCACGCCAGACATGGAGTTCTCTAGTTCACTTAACTTGCACAAAAGACAAGAAAGTAATCAGATGACCACAGAGAAGTCATGACTTCCAAGCATCTCTTTTCAGAGACTTATTCAGCTATTTGCTCCTTACCTTTGCTCTGTGTTCCACATTTGCTTTTCTATCAAGCAGAAGGCTAACCACTTCAGTTCTCCCTTGGAAACAAGCCAGAGTCAGTGCTGTATTCCTGTTGGTCTCTATCTGGGCATTTATATCAGAGCCCATGTCCAGTAATAGCTTGACAGCAGCAGTGTGCCCATTCATGGCTGCCAACATTAAGGGAGAAATGCCCAATTTGCTACCAGTTCTGGAAGAGGAAAAAAAAACACACAAAAACAAAACAAAACAAACAAAACAACAAACAAACAAACAAAAAAAACAAAACCAACTTTCAATCATAATCACATTTCTGAAATTACTTTAACAAAGTAGTGAAGACAGAGTACATATCTGAGACTGGAAGAACAGCTACACAGCAACTATTACTGAAACTACAAGAGTTTCTTCACAGTGGCACTATTTAGGACAAATAATTCTATTTACATATACTGTGCACGTTACTTTTTAACGCCTGCAAATTTAAAGGCATCTCTTATGATGACTGTAACTTTTGCTTGGCCTTTTACTTAAGCAATGCATGGCTGAGCTATTTTCTACCTCCCAAAGGATGCAAAAGCATTATGTACATGCATACAAACAAAAAAAAGCTTTTCTTAAACTACAAAGGAGTAACATACACACTTCATTCATGCAACCCAGAACTAATTTCAAACCAGCACACCAACCAGAGCAAAAAGAAAGATTTCTATCTTTGACCAAAGAAGATCAATAGCATGATGCATGAAAAAAGTTAACACATTAAGGGAGATGGGAAGTTAAAAGAGTATTTGAAAAGCACAGGCAAAACCTTTAGTTTCTAACTTAATGGCAAAGAAGCCTAATACAAATTAAACAAGACTTTGTGATTGTGTAAATAAGAGAAAATTTTGCTCCACGTATTTATCAAGAAATCCTTTTGGAAAGGGTAAAAACCCATAAGACTAAAAAAAAAAAAAAAATGAGAGAAGGGGTGAAAAGGGAACTTGCCTGGAATTTATTTCTGCCCCAGCATTTAGCAGAATCTTGATAATGTTCACATAGCCACCAGAAGCAGCGAGGCTTAAAGGTGTGTAATCAGAAACATTCCTGTGTTCTTTGTTCGCCCCTCGAGCTAGCAGCAACTCCACCACCTGCAGTGTTTTAAGAAATAACATTAGGTTTTCTCCCAAACCTGCAAATCTATTCAGTGCACATGTTTTTGAAGCCTAAATATATCACTGATACTTTCCAACAGTAAGAAAGATATTTTAAGTTGTTTCTCTACACACCTCCATGAACAGATGAGGCTGCAACTATGTTCCCAAAGCCACTGTACAACTTAGTTGAAAAATAAAAATGAAAAAACCCCATGATCACTTATTAATATGCTTAAAACATTCATACCAATTCAGCTGACATAACCAGAAAATACTGAGATCTTTTAATGATTATTTCAGTCATTTTTAAGACTGTCAAAACCAGAGATTCAGTTTGAATCCGGTAAACAAAGTAGTCTTGATGTTTGTCCTCTCCTATTGTAAAGCTCAGTTCACTGTCACGTTCAAGACTCATCCCCAAACTGAAGCTGCAGAGCAAACAAGAAAGCAGTTGCATACTTTTATCTTACATTCTTTATTTACACCACAACATCAAACTGTGTGTGGATTATATGCAGAAATCGCAGGCAAGAGCCACTAGAAAAATTAACATTTGCATCACTTGCTGGCTTTCTCTGTATGTGAACAAAAGCAACAGAAGTACTTCTTATATTATTCCTTCCTTTCAGATAGATTCACAACCCAAACAATTCACAGCTTCCCATGTTCTACATAAAGCTTACACTCTGCAATGAAGTTTCTGCAGAAGACTCAACAATAAACTACTTTCTAGCAACATAAAGTCAAAATTAACACTGAGGTGAAAACCTGTCTCATCTCCAGTACAACATTTAATATACCCCACGTTCAGCTTTAAAGTGTAAGACATGTTTAAATTTGACCCACGCAGCTAAAGCCAAGGGCTTCTCAATCACAATATTTTGCCTTGAAATCACAGGACAAATACACTGGTAAATATACAAACTGGGGCAAGAGGGCACCCAACATCTGTGCTGCTCAAAGGCCAGTGTCTTCTAATCTTCTTCCACAAAAAACATGAAAGATACAATGATGCATTCCTCAAAAAATGCTATAAAAAGTTGAGCATAAATTCACATTTGCTGTATGAGGTTGCTGGTCACAAAGGCTATTAAAAGGCTTATTAAAAATAGGTCTTTCCTTTCACTTGAGAGCATGTAATGATCACCACACTAAAGCCCCTCCAACGTTTGAAATCTTCCCAACGACACTAAAATCAGGCCAAAAGAGCTACAAGTTTTCAATAAGCTTTTGTCTAGGGAAGCAATCACCTTTAAAATGCCATAGTACCACTGTTAAGACAACCTGCAGAAGTGGGAGAGATGTCTCCAACCTCATTAATTCCCAGATGGTCACAGACAGGAGAAGGTGATCCTGCACCAGATTATATAGCTTCCTCTGTAGCTTTTGCAATC
The DNA here is from genome assembly GCA_013399365.1 of Pampusana beccarii. NCBI lineage: Eukaryota > Metazoa > Chordata > Aves > Columbiformes > Columbidae > Pampusana > Pampusana beccarii. Next base: position 85,069 of record VWYH01001798.1, read on the forward strand.
CAAATAGCAGAAGCATTAACAGAATAATACACTTCTGATTTGTAATAACCATTAGGAAAAAAACCCCAAAACATAGTTTTAAGTCACAGAATACAGTATTTCACCTACCATTAAAAAAACCCTTCTCTTACATTTACTTTTTAATCACTCATTTGAAAAAAACTTTTCAGAGACAATGTAGTCATCTGCAGTACTCCAATATCCTATGTGCTATACAAAATCCGTTAGAAAACCCTCTTGGCTCATATATGAAGCTGATTCATGTCTAACTCCAGCTTCTCAACAAGAACACTTATCGCATTCACCTAATTATGCTGGTAAAAGCCCCATAATGAGCCACTAATGATTACAATTGTGAGGGCATGTGCACAGCATTGGTCCATCTTACAAAAACCAAAAAGGCAATTTATATCAGACATGATGCAATATATAACTTAGGAAATCTGAATCTCTTTGCATATTATTTATAAATCACCACCATGAAACAGAATAGTGAATTAAGTTACTGTAACTTCTGGAAGATTGCTTTGGTATACTGACACAATATGTAATCTACAAACTGCTTCTGAAGACTTAAGTTGTACTTCACCTCTTGTCTCCCTCCTGAACAAGCCAAAGACAAGGGAGTGTCCTTGGTTCTCTCAGACTGGGCTTCAATATCAGCTCCATTATCCAGTAATATTTCAACAACACCCACGTGGCCAGCTGTAGCAGCCAGAATAAGTGGAGTAAACCCTGAAATTGAAAAGGATGTTTGAAAAATGCACATTCATAACTTAAATGACTTAAGCTAAACCACCAAGAAAGCAAGCCTCAAAGCTTCACAGAAAGACTACGCTTATTGTCTATTTATTTACTGTGATGCACCAGAAGACCAGAGAGGGTTCGTATTGCCACAGTGAGGTACTTACCTTTCTTGTCCCGGTGTTCAATATTTGCTCCCCTCTCTAGCAGTGTTTGCACTAGTTCTTCATGGCCACCAGCACAAGCAAGTGTCAATGCAGTGTCATGATTACTCTCAGTCTAAAAGAAAAAGATATATCAGCAAGATAAGTATTTCCTTTTTCAATTACAACCCCTGTTATATTGCCTGTTAGCCTAAGTACAACTATACTTGTGTCAAGATTAAAAAAGCTTCTATAAGTTTCAGATACGTCTATAGGATACCTCACAGTTATCTTCTATGTTCAAGTTGATAACTCGATTCTACTTCTGAAGTTAGCTCTGTTGGGAGATTTGAGAACAATTCCTGACAAGAACTGAGATTCCATTTGTGCTTTCTTAATTAGATCAACTTCTTTACCAGTGGTTGACTGTGACCTCTAGATGGTATAACGAAGTTAAGAATTCTATCTTGAATTCTTAACCCTCCAGTTAAAACCCAAGGAGGAAAAATTCTTAATCTCACCACTACTGTTGCTGAAGCCTCTGAACAGTAGAAATTAGCTACTGTGAATCCACAAACCACGATAATCAAACCCAACAGGCCAACTGAAAATACACAGAAATGTTGGAGCTTACATTCTGCTTTTGAGTTTTTGCCCTTCGCAGCACTGATACACTGTCTCCAACTGGGCACTTACAGTGGTAGATGGTTCCCAGTAACAGCACAGAGCCTTTATCAACCTTGACCCTGCCTATTAAGACCTTGCAATGAAAAAAAAATGCATTTAATTTTTTACTGTTGCCACGGCCCATTTAAATGGTCACTAGGCTATTTGAAAGAGAAATTACTGGCTTGTATTATTTCCTCTTGTTAAAAAGTTTACAAAAAATATTAGTTTCAGTACTTTCATACGTCTGTCAAGGTTGGCAATTATTGACCAACAACTTTAAGCACAACTGGAAAAAACAGAGTGCAACACTTTAAGGCTCATTTTTGTCTTAAGAAACCAGGCCAGAAAAAAATTTCAGGTTCTGTTAGAAGACAATTTTGCTGTTTCTCATAATCACTCTGACAATGAAGAAATGAGGAATACAAGTATTTAGTCATTCAAAGACCTTCTCTTTTATTCAGCTAGAACACAGAGAAAAGTAGGTTGCAGCTCTCCAGGGAGTTGTACAGGCTTTCTAAAAGCCACAAATCAAGTCTCTAGAACCCAATTCATTATACAGAGCTGTTTACTCTTGATGAATTATTCAGAGTGCAGAGACAACTGTGCTACAGTGACAAGTGCAGGTTTACCTGAGCATCAATATCTATAGCAGGGTAGATTGGTAGCATGGCTGAAGGAGAAATGATAGGACTTGGAGTTGGCGTCTGAGGCTGGGAGACAGAAGTTGCAATGCTGTGCGTAGGAGTGTTTGACATTGCAGATGCTCTTCCGCTCACTGCTGTTGAACAGAAGAACTACACTTAGTAAAAGCAAACCACTTCACATGTTTAACCAGAGAATATATGGATAGCGGGACAGAACTCCCTAAATATTTTATTTTCCATGAATACATATTTTCCACATATGTAACCCAATCTTTAACTCTTTGAATTTAACAACTATGAAAAAAGTTAACTGCATTAGATAAAAACAAAAATAACTATCAGATTGGTATGTTTTCTAGAAGCCCACCACAATTTTTTTTTTTTTTTTTTTAAAACAAAGATCTTTCCTGCAACAAATCATTATTTGGACCAAGAGTTCCATACCTTTAGAAGCGGGACTACAGACCAAGTCAAATCAATGGGTATTTATGCAATTTTTCTTAAAACACTTGAAAGACTCTAATCTAAAAGCCCACCTGGCCTTCACCCCTTGCCCCTGACCCCATAAACATGACAAAAAAGCAGCAGTGCTAGCATCAGGATGCTCACATGGCAGAAGTTGTTGAAACCAGAGAAGTGGAAGCTTCTAAACAGCCATTTTACAGGGACTTTGGTCAAGGTTGTTAGCATAAGCAAAAGGCAATACCACTTTGCAGCTGATGACAATATATCAGCATGACATAAGATAGCACTGACTGCCATACTTCCCTGAGACTTGCTTCATATATGTAATGTTTAAAAGTATAAACTTAACTAGAACAGTCTTTGGGTTTTCCTTTTTGTTTCCCCTTGAAAGAATTCCATGTTTTTCTCCCTGGCTTTTCCCCAGTATCTCTACAGGTCTTTATCACGTGTGATCAGGAAAGGAGAAATTTAAGTACCATACCCTTCTCCTGTCAAGTTGACAAAAGCACCTTTAATTACAAAATTAAAGAACTGCAGTTTCCACATATTGTCGGCATTCATCTAATACATGCCACCTTATGGAACACTGAAACAATGCCCCTATATCCCAAACTTTTCAAGTCCTGTTTATTTTTCAAATGGGTTTAATAATCAGCCATGTCCCAATTACCAGCCACTGATAATTAGTTCCTCTACTTAATTTGAAGCTTTAAGTTTTTTAGCAGATGCCACAAAAAATGTTATCCTACCATGCCAATTTGTATATTCTTTCCTCTGCAAGGCTGCTATGCTTTTAGTCCATTACTAATTTAATTTCTGGACTTCCTATCCCAAATGCCAAAAAAGAAGCTACTAAATGCCACTGAAAGGAGAACAAAGAATCCCCAACTTATGACAAAGAAACTATGATTAACATGGAAAGTATGATTTTAAAATAAACCAAGATTCAAACTCCTTTGATCTTTATATCAGAGTACATTTTGAAATCTGTTCTCATCTTACAAGACAAATCATGCTAGGTATGGATTAAAAGAAACATACAGAACTTGAGCCAAAATATTCCTACATAAGGTCAAAAACTATGGCCTAAGGGAGTTCTAAACAGAAAATAAGTAACTGAAGATCACAATGAAATATCATTCAGTGGAGCATTTAAATTGAACTTGTCTTATTCCATTTTGTGACTGTAAATTAGAAATATAACCTAAAAACAAAACTCAGAATTAGCCTTGTATACAAGGATAAAAAGTTGACTGTTCCAACTCCTGCTTCCCTCTAACACATATGGTCATTGACAAGTCATTCTGAAAAACTAGCATATTTATCTTCTTTCTGTAAGTTCCAATACAAAAAGTTCACACAGCATAAACCAGTAATGGAATGGCAAAGGATCAAGATGCTTCACTCAATAAAGATGGTAAAATGGACTGTACACTAACCATATATACACTTAATTTGGATGATATAAAAGCATGATCATCAAATAATCCACACAAGAAAGAAATTAACCCTGCTACAGTAGCACATATATTTTTAAGAGTTACTAAGAATTACTGCTGTAGCCTCAATATGGGGGCTGGAGATCATCTCTGGTACAGGAGGCACTATTAAAGTTGTTGCTTAAAAAAACCAAACACACACACACACAAAAACCCCACACAACCCCCCCCCCCCAACAAAACAACAAAAACAATTTAGTTTGGAAGGTCTCAATTCAGATAAAGTCTCTTTTTCATACCTATGTTGTTACAGAGAGGGGAAAAAAAAAAGATGTTTAAAAGCCAACACCCCTCTTTGTCTAAGAAAGCACGCCCTTATTGTACAACATACAAAAAAGGGTTTATGCATGACAGTAGAGGAGAATATGCATGTTGACTTACAGTTCTCACATGAAGTATATTTCAAGTGGGCTTCAGCAATAATTCATGGACAAGTATAGTTCATATCCCTACAGTACATTTCACTAACACAAGACATTAATTTTTATGGGTAATGACTTTGATTATATTTATTTCAACATCACTTACGCAGAGATCAAATTCTTAATGAACATGCCAAGGGCAATGAACAGAATCTTTATGGTGCCCAAACCAAAATGGTAGAAGTTCAATATGCCAAAAAGTTTTCACAACAGTCTTGAGCAGTGAAAAGAGTAACCAACTAGGTTGGTCATCAAATCTAAAAGCACTGACAGTCAAAGCTTCATCTTCCCCCTCCACCACTCCTCCACCTATTCTAACAGACCAGCGGCAAAATTTAACCAGAAGTCTGTATTTTGACATTAAACCATCACGACTTCATGCCTGGGTTACTGAAGTCTTCAAAGTCAGTTCACTATTAGAGTATTTTAGTATATACATGCCTCAGTATGGGTCAAGCTAACTGATCTTAATCACATTATAAGACAAGGTCAAGTTTCTTTGTCAGAATACATCATTCCTAGCACTGTTTGACTACTCCAGTCCAAGTCTTTGGCATTTGTTTGGATGTCAGGAAACCAGCTTAGTACTTACTGATACTAGAGGCACACCTGCTCTGCATTGATTTCCTTCTGGACACCTCAACTTTTCCTTGCCTTAAATAAAAAAAGGACATCCTCACAGCTGCTACCTTCTCCCACAAGCCCAGCAGATCCACCATCCAGACCAGCATTTGGCTTACAAACAAAATCCCATATCAGGGAACAAAATAAAACAGTCAAGCTGACAAATAAAAAAAAAACCAACCCTGAAAACAAACACAAGATACTTAACATCTGAGCCAACAGGATTTTTTTGCCTCACTGATTTACATGTCATAAGGTATGTCTGAAAAAAAGCCTGACATTTTGAAAGGGGTTGGTCACACTGTTCAAGTTTGCTGCTTCCTTGAATATTTTTGTATTTTCAATAAGTGCAACTTTGCAGAAAACAAGCATCTTTGTAATCCCATTTCATCTTTATGTTGACCACTAAGTCTCTTACTAGTATTGTCTTTCTCTGGGCACAGCATTGTTCTGATATATTTATTCCTTATCTCCTGTAATGTCAACAGCAGATGTATAAAAGCACTGTTTCACATTACATTGGAGTAAGCCAAAATGAGGAACTGAAAAAAAAAAATTACAAGAAACATATCAGATACCTCAGCTTTTTCCAACTTCTTTCAAGCCAGCTCAAAAGGCTTGTTCCACACTGGCTTCTTCTCCTCTGCTCCAAATTTCTTCCAGTATCTTAAGTTATTATAAACTATGTTGCTGCCACATATGCTTAAAACCACATATGCTTCAGATACATAACGTGCCTTCAATTATAAGAGTCAAAGTCATGTTCTGAATTCAAACACAGACACACAGCATTACTTCTGTGCACTGACAGCTCCTTGAGCAGAGCCTGAAAACCACAACATGCCTGTCATCTTGATGATCATTACAGTGTGAAAGGCGGATTATCACAGCCTCAGACCCATAGAAAACCACCTGCCTAACAAAAGATTAAAGTCTCTTAGAATGCCAAGGACAAAGGTCTACATGCATTTACCCTAAATTTCCAAGAGCAGCGTAACAACTGCCAACAACCAATTGTAGTTACACCAGTGCATAAAAGCTTGCATTCTTGGTTTTCTGCGGCTCCTGCACAGGTCACAAGTGGAACAAAACTGATTTTTCTGTGATGCTGGTGTTTTGTCCTTATTTTCTTAGTACTGGAGTTTCTGTGAAAAACTTGCAGTCAAAGCATATTCTTATGTATTAATTCAGACAGTTACACTTATAACTGACCCATCCCACAGGTAGCTTCCAGGAACTGATCTTACCAAGTGCTTCAAAAAATCCTGAAATCCTTCATGAGGCTTTGTTACTGGACACACTCCTTTTAACAGTTAAGAGAAGCTTGCTATTAAAAATGATGATTCTTTTAAAAATATCCTTAACACATCATCTAATATATGCAATGTTTTAATTCAAGAGTTATATAAGTAACCCCAAAAAATACTTCTATTCACTAGCCCCCAAGCAAGCAAAGAACTTGTCCAACATTTGAAGCTGACAAGCAAACCATTTCCTTGTCATGAATTTCAGCAGGATCAGAAAAGAATCCAAAGTTATACCCAAAAGATTATTTGCTACTTTTTCAACTTACCCTATTTATTTCTTAAAAATAACATCTAAACCCCTCAACTCAGTACATTCTCTCACTGTGTTTCCAGGCAAACTGTGCAGAACTCTGGGAACACTAATTAGCTTCTCTAATCCCAAGAAATCCACTCAAGTCCCAGAGTTGACCTACCAACAGCACTTGACCTCTAGAGCAGTACTGATGTCTTGCACTAGTTTCTCACAAATACCAACATGTGCACACCTGGCTTTCTTTTAAACAAGAACTTAAAATGGCAAAAATCAAACTAACTGTTTACAACTAATTAAGCCCAGATATGAACATTAGATGAAGTCCACACAGAAGGTGAAGCTTTCTTTTTGTAACCAGTGCTTCAAGCCACAGCCCTGTGATAGAACTAATCTAATCTCAGGAACCAATATTTAAGTCAATGGGGATACTCTACAGGGTTCCAATTAATGCAGTACACAAAGCTATCAATAAAATATACCTGCTGCTTAAATGTTTTGTGTTACATTGAGCCTTCCACACCTCCACACTAAATTCTGATATGTGCACTTGAGCTGGCACTTAAATTGTATACTCAGGCCTGCCTGCTCTCACTTAAAATAACCCTAAAATTGACAGAAAAGCATCTGTACAGTTTTTAATAGACTTGCCACAAATGCCTTCCAGAACACAATTTTGACCTCATTCCCAATTGTATGTGTGCATGCACACAGTAAGAACTGAGACAAAGCAGTACAAAAACATTCACTCAAATGTACATTGGAAATACCTGACCTTTCCAAAAAGATGTACCTGAGCACTTGGTTACTCATCAGATGACCTAAAACCAGAGATACTCAGTGTTATATGAAGCTGAACACATTACAAATATCTTAACTCATATTTACGCACAATTTAAGTGCGGCACACAGATTCCTAAGTAACCAAGAAACATATTTGCTCCATTTCTTGAACTGAGTGGCTAGTATTGGTATGTATCTCAGCAGCTCCATATGAGAGAACTATCAAGACATGATGGATGTACTTTTATGTACTTTCTAATGTATCCACTTTGTTCTTTATCCACTAAGATCTTTCAATCGTATGTCTAGGCTTCAACTCTAACACCAGATTTTCAGAGGAGAATCTCTGTAGGCTTTCCTGAACATCGGGTTACTTCATTGTGTGCCTAATTTTAATCACACAGCTTTAAAAGTATTGTTCCATGTATTTTAAACAAACACCACCTGGTGTTTTTAACTACTACCATATCTTCTGTTCACTCTGCACCATTCTTGTACTCCAATAACTCTTGCAGTACACACAAGACCAGCTCCATACCTCTACACCTCTAGGCTAAAACATTCACTGAGACCTGCCTTTCCTCCAGCACACACTCAACGTGCCTTACAAAGCAGACTTGTCAAAATAGCACTTTTAAAAATGAAAGTTCCTCAGCTTAACCAAGAGCATCTCCGCAATTTTCATTGGGTGATGAGATTTTTTAATAATATTTCCTAACAGTTAATCTGTATTCAGCTAAGCAGTCAAGATGATTATTTCAGTGACTACTTTAACACAGACAGGAGATCAAGTGCAACTAAAGCAAATGTAAAAGAAAGGAACACTAACATCTCACATGTCCTATGGTATTTAAAACCTGCTTAATTATTTTCCTTTACTACTTTTTAAGGCCGTAAAGCACTCATGTAACTGGGTAAAGAAATCTCCAAAGCATTAAAGATGAATTTGGTAAGGCAAAATTTGTTTTTTGTTGGCAAGGCAGCCACTTTTATGAGTAGACATTTTAAAAAGTCATAGGATTACCATATTTTTTCCCCAAAGAGAAGTAAAAGCTTCCAATGGGTAGGCTATTCAAGGCCAAGTAGAGCATCTCTCATTTAAAAGATAAGCCTACAGGTTCCTTACACACTGTAGGCTTGATGCAGTGCTATAAGTTTCTCAAAGCCTATTCCAAGTGCTCCAACTCAGTTGTCAGTTAGCTCGCCCAAAGTATTAACAACCACTCATCAAGACATTGCTCCTGAGCTACACACAGGACAAAAAAGGACTGTTAGACTCTAGCACATCCCCCCTAAATTACAAAGAGTTTAAAATGCTCCTTCTGCCATAACAACCTGACCAGTGCACCAGTTAACAAAACAAAAGGAAAGGCAGTCCTGCAAATCAAAAAGTTCAAACTAGTTTTACTAACTCCTAAAGACAGGGATCAGGAGGCTAGTGGTACTTGCTGTAGAGCTAGCAGAAATACACAAACACACACACATAAAGAAGTGGACATACCCTCAACTGGTCAAGCAAATATTATACCTGCTCATAACAATATAAACCCACCTGCCATGATGTCATCCAGCGTGTCATTGAGCGTCTGAGCAGGGCTGGCTACCATTAACCCTTGCTGTGTTTCTGTCAGTATTCCTTGCCCCAGCCCTGCTAGTTGTGCTTGGCCCAACACTGGCTGTCCAACTATAACACCTTGCAGTTCTGTAAGATTTGCGATGGACCCTGGAGGTAAGGAACCTGCTGCCAGAGGCAAAGCTTGTGGCATGGCCAGAGGCTGAATTGGTGCAAAACCCGTCTGTGCAGCAGCTTGCTGAGGATCATCTTTAAGCAAGATGGGGTCGACTTGCTGTAATCGTGCATAGTCTCCCTCTGAGAGTTGTTCTCCTACCCCAACAGGAGTCAGTAGTCCCAGATGCTGGCAAGACTGCTGCTGCTGCTGCTGGAGCTGAATTCTTTGCGCTTTTACCTCTAGATATTGCTTTTTTAGCTGCTGCTGAGTTTTCAGCTGTAACTCTCGCTCCACCTTCTGTAGTTCTTCCAAAATCTTTTGTTTCTTCTGAATTTGTTCCTCTCTTGTTTTGTTCAGCTCCTCAATCTTCTCTTTGGTGAGCTGGTCAGCGTGTGCCAATTCCAAGGACTGCAGCTGAGCATTCTTCTCTATGGCTTCTTTTATCCTCTGTTCCAGCTCTGTCAACTTGCCCTGAGCCTCTTCTACAATGCTCTCTGGAGACTGATTGGTGATGTAACCCTGTACATCCTGGTTGTTTGCTGGCAAATGACTGCTGGACTTTTGTTTAGAAGCAGCTGTGTGAAAAAGAAACCCCCTCAGAACCAATGGAAGTGCATATGAATGGCATCCTCATTATAGAGCTACTGTTGGGATGCTAAATGGCCGGCTGTGCACCAAGACACAGCACCCATAGAAGGTCAGTGTGTACCGTAAGGCCCTCAAAGAAAGCCGTATCTGCCACTATCAATTTTAATACAGCAACCAGATTGCAATTTAACACTACAGATTACTGCACATACATTCCAAATAACCCTGTGCTATGTTGACATATCTACTCCAACAATTGTTACCCTTTTGTCAAATGAAGCGATTGCCTCAAGAACCGCTGTTAACAAGTGGTGCTACAGGAAAAGTGGGAAAAAAAGAACAGAAATGCTGTCTCTTTACTTGATGTTTTGCATCTAGTATCATGTTAAAATAAACATATGGTTACAGCCCTGAAGCACAGCAAAAGCGATGCAAAAGCATCTTGAGGGACAGGTGACTTTTTCTAGGCCACCAGTTTTGTGAATAACTTTGTACATTTTTGGAAGCACTATACTTTCTAAGACTACTGAATCCTTTCACTACAGGTATCCAGCTTTGCTCAGTTGACAAACAGTGCTAGAAACTAGGAGACTCATTTATATTTAACATGATCTAACAGGGTACGTTTAGCCACTACATTTTATCCTTAGCAGACATGATTTTGCCTGTGTCAAAACTCAGCTTTCTGCCCAGGCAAGGCAAATGTTTCAGCCTTCCTTTAAGAATGAGCGATGGACTAATCCATTTCATCTTTTATGAAGAAGTCCACGGTAACACAGCTGGCATAGTCTGCCATACCAGCCAGAGAAGGAACAATTGGTAAATTTTGAAGGGAGAAAGGCAAATCAAAACCAAGGATTTTAGTCAGTGGAGGTGCCCAGTTTCTTCCAGTCATCCTCGCTGTATTTCCAGAACAATACAAGTGCACACACAGTATTAATTTTATGACATGCACGCCTGTATTTGCATTATTGCTGATCCTGGATAAAAAATGTTTTGGAAGAGAATTCTTAAGTACAGAAAGTGTTACATGTCAAAAAGGTGACCTCAAAATAGATGCAAATTTAGTCCTAGGAGGATCTGAGCCACATCAGACTAAGTATTTTATAGTACAAGAAATTCCACCTTCAACCAAATCAGTCAAACCCATTCCAAGACTGCTATCCTAAGTAAACACAAGTTCCAAATCAACTACAAAAGGGAGATGAATTCTGTTTTTACCACTTCAATGATCAAATTTCTACAGGTTTCTGGGTGACACTTTGCATTAGTCCAGTATGTCAGACTAATACATATATTAAACATACTTAAGCAGATTTCACGACACTTTATGATTACAGGGTTAAATGACTGATACTTTATATTTGGTGGATAAACAATCCTTAAAAAAATATTACAGTTTGTTTGACTGAATCCATAAACACTCTTCAACAGGAACTACTCTGCTAGAAGTGCAACCCTCTATCTTCTACCAAGGAAGGATATTTAGAAAATAAGCTCCAGAACTAAGACTGACCTTTATTTCTGATGGGAAGGGTTGTAGTGACATTAGCAGGGGGTTTGTCAGGCTCCTGGGGTGGGACGACCATAGGCAGCGCCTGCACTGGTACACGAGGAGCCTAAAATGTTGGATACTAACAGATTACTTTTCTCATACTGCAATCTAGTTATAATTCAACAGAAGGTAAGCAAAACCTGTTTGAAAAGCAACCTTTCATGGTAACTAATAACATTTAACACTTTTTTTTTAAATACACTGAGTTCAATACTTAAGAATCATTATCATCTGACTTGCATATACTTCGCATTTTTAACCTAGGAAATTACTTGCCAAATAATACTCATCTTGGTATGGTACAGTGCTACACTTAACTTAAACAAAGACAAGCCACAGTTGGCTACAAATGTAATTCTTAAGAGCCTCATTAGAGCAGACTTTTCACTTGCTGGGATTTTTTTTCCCCTCATCTTTTCTAATAATAGTTATACAGCAATAAGAAGAATGACAAAAGCACTACACAGTGATGCTCAAGAAGTCTTCACCATTTTCATGACAGCTCAAAGTAATTTTCATTGTATTCACCTACAGTTCAGTAGTCCATGAAATGACAGGACTGACTCTCCTCATCTGTAAGCTCTTGAGTAAGCTGCAAGAAGAAATGCAAAAAAGCCCAACAGATCCACAGCCCTCAAATCTTACCCTATTTAAATCATGGGATGGTGGGGTCAGCTGAGTAGCATCAGGTGGAGGAGCAGAAAGCAAGTTGTTTGGGTAATCTAGAAGGTAACAAACCACACTGGTATGACCCCCTTTTGCTGCCTCTATCAACATAGTTGATCCATCCTAAAGAGGGAAAGATGACAGAATTAGAAAACAGTATCATCAAAACATAACACTGAAGCAGTATAGGAGACAACACAAAATATATAAAGACTGCTTTAATAAATATTCATTCAATCTGCATTAAGTCCACATCTCAATTTAAGGACTCTATATTAAATATTTCAAAAAACCTAGTACTACTTAAAATTTTCCTTCCCCCACCACAATTATGACCTTGTAACGAGAGCGCAACCTTTATTCAAAGTAATCAGACCAGAACTCCTAATCCAAATTTCTATAAATACGTTCAGGAGCAAAATGCCTGCTCATGGTAATACTAGGGTTTGCATCTTAATCCTGTTTAAATTATGACATGTTGGGTTAGTTGCACAGAATATAAAAGGAGCAAATTGCCTTGGATATCATTAATTTTAAGACCATCTCAGAGCAAAATAAGGTAGCTGAGTGACAAACCTTCAATCTGTGTGTAGGATCAGCACCATGAGCTAGCAGCAACTCCACAACTGCCAAATGACCTCCTGCACAGGCCAGCGACAACACTGTGTGATCATTGTTAGCTGTGGTCCTATTCACATTTGCTCCTTCAAAAACAGAGGGGGAAAGATGATGTAGAAAAAGAAGAAAACTTCAACCTGATCTCCTCTACTGTGTCAAGAAGTTAACTTTTTTCCTTAAATATGAAAACTTAGTTCTCTATGTCTGCCATCTTAAAACTGGTAAATTGAACAGTCAATTATTACTAGCATTGGAAGACCATTTAACATGTCACAGTCACTGAACCTAAGGTCTTGCCAGCTGCCTAATAGTTTTAAGGTAACTCAACTGTTGGCACATATGGCTCCAAACCAAAGGGTAACCCTACCTGGACAACCACTCCAAATCCACTATTCATATGGCAATGATGGTAAGTATGGAACATCACACAGCAGGTGAACCTACTACCTCGACATTTGCAGCAATTGTGTTAGAATCATACTACTTAAAAAAAAAAAGTGCTAAGATCCAACATGTGGATCCATGCGTCTTAGCACCAGCAAGAAGATGGCTAGTTGTAGCTTTGCTTCTTTAGTCTAAAATCTACACAGGGAAAACTACATCACACTGGAAACTTTAGGCCAGTCCCACTCCATACAGGAAAAACCCTTCAGTATCAGTTCAAGAGAGAGAAAACAGTGATTCTGAGCTCTGTATCAACTCCATGCATCCAACAGTGCCACAGGCTGGAGCTGATAGTTCTGACAACATAAAGCAAGTTACAGTCAAAACTTTGAAGCAAACGGGCACTTGAAATTAAACTTTGGCATACATAGTGCTCAAAAGCTACATAAATGGCACAGAGACACCCAGTGTTAGGGAACAGACTGCCTCAGTTTATTGAATTATTTGGTATACCACTTACAGAACTTGGTTTGAAACTGCTTATATAGAATTCACTTAGCATAAGTAATTTTGCTTAGCATAACCTCTGCAAGCTGTGAGCCTTTGAGCTGCGGTTCCGGAGATAAGGAACAGAGCAGCATCTAACAGAAGAACGTTTTGGCTATTACCAACATTTTTTTTTCCTCAGCAGTGGGTTGAAAATAGCAACTGAAGGTCAGAACTTTAATTGACAGTCCACCTGACAAAAATGACAAGGTCCAATAAACAACAGGGGGACCTCAGACTAATTTTGCAATTAGCCCAGAGTGACACATGAGGGGTGAGGGCTTGAGTTATGGGGGTATAATCATCCAAGTTGGTTTTTTTTTTTCTGCTGATGGGGACCCATGCAAGTTGCTCAAGCTGCTCTATGCAGAACCTCACAAATGATTTATTTTGGAAGAACTTCTGGAATCCATGCCTGAGTCTCTGCTGCATGCAACCTAGGGAAAAGAAGCTTCCTTAACATCCAGTAACCACTACTACTGTTGCTGTTTTTACTAGGAATTTACAGACAGAAATAAAGCTATTTTAGAAGTAGTTGCAGTTCCCACTAATCTCACCAGAATCCAGAGGTGATCATTACATGCTTACTTGGAAGCAATAACCTACTTAAATTAAATTATTTGAAACAAATCCAAGGAAGTCACATTATTAGTACTGACACATACTTCATGTATTTCTTAGAGTAGGAAAACCAAAACCTCTTCACATCCTCACCTTTGCTAATCAAGAACTGAACAGTGCAAACATGACCTGCCCTTGCCGCTTTCATGAGAGGAGTTCTTCCACCTTCTGATTCATGCTCCTAGAGTAGATAAAGACAGGCTTAAAATTGAAAATTCAAAAGCAGCACATGTGAAATGATGCAATTCTGCTTTTTTTTTTTTTTAATGGAAAGACACCAGACATGGAAGATCCCTTTTCAGTATTTTACAATCTACAGACACCAAAATTGCAATAATGTTTCAACTGAGTGTCTCCTGCTCCTGCAGACAGACAAGAGTATCTACCTACCCTTGTACAGGTATGAGACAAGAAGCATTCAAGCATATGGTGGGGACTATAGTTAAACAAAATGCATTCTGCCATGCTTAACTTCACTTTTTGATAACATACTGACATACAACCCTACTGAAATGTAAAAATGTATTTACTTCTATCATCTTACTTCCATTACAGTACACAGTATAGATCACATCAGAACTATAAACTGTTTACTGCTTAAGGAACCAAAATTTGCAGGCCCAAGTATTAACCCGTAATCAGCCCAACATTTCCAAGCTGAATACCATTGAGGACTGCACATGACAAAAGAAAAAAAATGCCTTATTTTTCTGTACAAAAAATCTTTAATGGCTTGGGAATGCTTTCGATATCAATCACCCAAGTCCTGCATCTGACTTAAGCACATTCAGGTAATTAAACAGTCTAAAATCCACTAGAAAAGCATCACTAATTCTCAGTTAAAAGGAAAAGATTAAAGAATAATTTTAATACAACTATAATAATTAACAGTCAATGCAGTAAATTTACAGCAATGAACACAGGACCAAGAAAACCCACAAACCAAAAAACAGACACATCATTTCCTAACTATATTTTTTTAAGAAGGCAACGGCTTACCAGATCAGCACCTGCCTGAAGTAAGACATCCGCTACATCGGTATGGCCATTTTCACAGGCATATGTCAGTGCTGTGTCACCTGTTGCTGTTGTTGCATGCACATTAGCCCCTGAAGCAGTAGTAATGAGCATGTAAGGTTTATGGAGTTCATTACAGAAAATATGCAAGTTTCTTCATAATCTTTACCAGATCAGATAGAAAACTTTTAATTTTCCCCTTCCAACCCAACATCTATGAAACTGGTAAACTAAATCTGAAGGAATAACAACTAAATAAAACTCACAAAACACTAAAACAAAGCAAACAAAAAAACAACCAACCAAAAAAAAGAAAAAAAAAAAAGAAAAAACCCACACAGAACACACCTAAAACTTCAGTTCCAAAGGAGTTTACATCAACTCAATCTTCAAAAGCTTAATTAAGGTCCACATAGTAAATTACTTAAGGTTCCACAAACCTTTGCAGTCAACTTCAAGAAGCTGCTAATGAACATGTAATGAATATGGAAAGGGATTTTTTTTAAGGTTACATTAAGTCTTGACAAAACAGTTAAGAAAATTACTCCATACCTGCAGCTAATAAATATTTAACTAGCTCCAAATGACCCTCTTGAGCAGCCTCCATCAAAGGTGTGGAACAACCAAGTTCTATGTCAGCTCCTGCTTTAATAAGAAAATCTGCAACCTCCAAAAAACCTCCACAGCAAGCCAGAGTTAATGCAGTTTCTTGCGTCTCCTCTGTTTGAGCATTGATGTTTGCTCCTTCAAAAAAAAAAACAAAACAAAACAAAGCACCAAAACCACACATGTATCAGCCTTTCAACACCTAAGGGGGGCCTACAAGAAAGTGGAGAGGAACTTGTTAACAAGGGAATGTAGTGACAGGACAAGGGGTAACAGCCTTAAACTGAAAGAGGGTAGATTTAGACCACATCTAAGGAAGAAATTCTTCACCTTGAGGGTGGTGAGGCACTCCAACAGGCTGCCCAGAGAAGCTGTGGATGCCCCATCCCTGGAAGTGTTCAAGGCCAGGTTGGACAGAACTTTGAGCAACCTGGTCTAGTGGAAGGTATCCCTGCACATGGCAGGGGGGTTGGAACTAGATGAGCTTTAATGTCCTTCCAACCCAAAGTATTCTGTGATTCTAAGAATTACAGTCCACAGAGAGCAGCCCTATAGTTACCTTGACCAAGTAATAGCGCCACCATCTCTTCATGGCCTTCTCTAGCTGCTTCCATTAGCGGTGTGTATCCTTCATCATTTACCTCTTCCAAGTTAGCTCCACGTTCAATTAACAAAGCTGCCAGTTCGACATGCCCACCACATGCTGCCAAGGTCAACGGAGACTCAAAAGAGTCAGCAGGCATGTTTACCTGAGCTCCACTGTCCAGAAGTAATCTTGCCACTTCCACATGGCCATCCTAGAAATTAAAAAAAAACAAGATCCAAACATAGCCAACATATAAAAATTGCTGTTCTGCAAAGCTTTAAGTAGTCACCCAGTCAAATTCCATCAGAAATCACAGGAAGCAACAAGTGAGCAAGCAAGTCCAAAAATACAGTGAAACTTGCTTAATTTTCTTCGTAAGTATTTGGATAAATGGTAAAAATCTAGTATTGAATAGACACCTAAAGAAACCTCAAGCATGTTTTACTGAATATGCTCAATTTAAAACTGAAATATTGTGAACCACTAATGAAACTTTCCTGCCCATGGTGTAAGTAACAAGCTAGTGAACTTCTTCATACCAGGCTCAAGTTCAAGTGTTTGGGACCAACCTAGGTTTTTTTACTTTTTTCCCCATGACTAACAGTTAAGAAAGAGCTCAACACTACTTTAAAAGCTTGCCTCCTCCACAAGAACAGTACCAAAACCCTCTAATACCCAGAATTCCTCCTCATTCAAGACTGTAGACACAGAACACTAAAGTACCACGTTACCCAAAGAAAACAAATTCTAAAAATCAAGCTACCATTCAAATACCTTTCTTCTTGTGTTCTTGCAACAAATTTACAACTAACATCATAAGTACTCTAAAAGATACAGGAGTTTTAAAAGAACTTAAATCAATCTTAAAAAAAAAAAGGCAACCCCCTTTTTTCTAGGACATACAAATGGGTTTTGATATTATTTCCAAAACTGCAAAACCTTTACATTATCATTAAGTCAGTCAATGCACTCAGTCAAAAAGATGGTAATGTTTTGTGTGTTTCCATCTTCTTTTTTTTTTTTAAACATTCAGAAGGCAGCTCATTATTAGCTTTAAAAACAACACAAGTCAGGCATACAGTTCACCCTGATGTCCACATAGACTGTTAGTCTCTCATAGTATGTATGTTACATATTACCAGCTTTTGAGGAAGGAAACAGAAGAGAGGATGGGGTTTAGAAGTTTAACAATTTTGCTTCCTTCCATTCTTAAAAAGAAGTCGTGCACGATTACATTGCTTGTCTCTTGGCTCCTGCAAAACTATTTCACCTACTGCTCCATTAAACAGCAGAGTCAAGTCTTCACTTTCTCCCTCCTTGAGAAAAGCCAAACCAAGGCCATTTGTTTGGGAATCCTCATACATCACAGGAGCCACCTAAACAACAGACTTCCCTTGTCAGGATCCTGGCAGGTTTTTCCAGGTACCACTGTCACACTGTCAAATTCATTTTACCACAACGTAGTTTAGAAACAAACAAAAAAAATTGAGCACATGGTCTTTGCCATGTTTTAGTAGGTCAGAAATTCAGGAACTATTTGAAGTGGCTTTTCAGCTATATGTTTATACTGGAGCCCTAAGAGTGACATATCCAACTGCCATTCAGCTCTGGTTTTGTTTAGACAGAGGCAGAAACCAGCTTGGTCACTGCGGTCCAACAACAGCACGAACTCCCCAAGCTGGTTCTCTCTGTGAGGAAGTGGTCATCATCACGCAGAACTGGAGTAACCATAATGGGAAAAGGCCTGACACACAAAACACAGGAGGGCTGCAAAGGAAAAGCAGCAGCTTACCAGGAATGGGAAGCTATCCAGAATTTGTCATTCAACAAGGTAAATACATATTGATTTCAGGTGAACTAATAAGAGGCAGCAAATTGTAGTCATTGCCATCCTTGCTAAGGTAGAAACTACAACTCCCAAAAACTTTTCCAAGCAAAATACAAAAAGAACATTTCAACAGCCACAGAGAATCTTCTGCATCAAGGTATTTTTTTAGAGATTCCCCTAATAAAGGATTTTACCATTTTACCAACTGAAAGTTGCTCACCCAGTGCACAAAGCAAAGTACAGCATCTGACATTTTTAGGCTTCATTCTCGTAAGTGTTTTATGCCTCCTTCTGATATCAAGGGAGCAAAACATGATTTTCTCTGAAAAGTATCTAGGACATTAACTAGGACATCTCCATCTATTACATGAAATGACAATACTATTTTAGGGAAAAAAGCTCTAAGACTCCATGGGGAAAGACTCCATTTTCCTCAGGGAAATGCAGAGATGGTGTCTGAACCATCAGGCTCTGGCAAGATAGCTCACTAATCATCCCTGAGTCATGACAAGTACAGCAAACAGCAGTATATGGGTCTGCTTCAAAGTTTCTTACACGGGCCAAGCAGCCTTGAGAATAACTGCCACTGTTCAGCCACATGAGGAATTTCTACCTCTGCTTTAACAAACCTCACACTGGGGTGGTGCTGTTCAGCTCTTCTACAACAGCTTAAAAAAGCCTCGTAACTGCTATTTGATCACAAAAATTGCAAAAGCGCACCAGGCATATTTTAAAGATCAACCATTTGTGGGCAATCAGTATTCAGCCCTCACTGCAGAAGAGTAAGTTACTTCAGAAAGAAGTGTAAACTAGACAAGCCTGCTTTTAGCTCCCACCAGGCAAGTCACACTGCCTAGCAACTCATTTGCATTAAACCAGTATTACTGCTGCCTCTAGAAAAAAAGCTGTTAGAAGTCTTCTCGAATGCCTTGTAAGACAAGGTTTAAACAGTCTCACATGCTTGTAGGGTAAGCCACACAAACAGTTCTGTAACATCTACTCAAGTTCAATGCCACCCTAGAGAAGGCAGTTTTCTTCTGTTACAGAAAAGCAACAAATGTTTCTGCAGAAAAAAACACATCCAGATGAGAAGCCTCTGCCCTGCTTTACATCAAACTGCAATAGAAGCTGCCCCCTTCTCTTAAACAGAGCTGAAGGTAATGAGTTTCTCAACTATATCAGTTTTGAACAGCACCGTGGAAATTCCTACATCACAATAGTTTCCTGCAGAAATAAGAGATGCAGATTTTTTTCCCATTGCTCAATAAGTCTTCAATAAGAAAAGGATCTCAACATTTCTGCAAGTCCGATGGACTTCTGTTACTCTGTTGGTGGAGGGAAGAGGGCAGAAGAAGGTAACAAGGGAAAAAAAGGCTTGCTCTGTGGCTCCATGAAGTAGCAGCTTTCTCTGCAAATTTCTCATCTGTGAAGAAGCCAGCCCAATGAGGTGGCTACTGTAACATCAAACAAGTTAATTATATTGTCACCTTCCAGGGAACTCGCTGCAAGGACAGCACTCTTGATATTTATATGGCTAATCTATTAAGATTTCAGATTGAGATAAACAATAGCTAAAGACCTGTTTATCTACATACCTTTATTTCTAATGACTTCTTGAGAAGTATAATGGTTTCTGCTAATGATTTCCCTATCTGAAGCCATTAACTTCCTCGAACGGACAGAACTGGCTGATTTTAGAACTATTAGAGTTATTTTAGGAAAGGGAAGACTAAACAAGGATTTGCAGCACTCCCCTACACAACCACAGATCCACGAGACGCTACACAAGGCTCATGATGTGAAAAAAACAACCCATGATCAATCTAGTTAGAGTGGTGGGTAAGGAAGAAACCTAAAACATGAGTTTTCAATTTTACGTTGAAGTTGTATATTCAGAAGAAGGATTTGGAATATATTGGCATAAGGCACAAACAAACTACTGATCTACCTATCCATGCTGCAGCTATGCATCCTGAATAGCAGAGGAAACCTGCAGTAAGCATTGCATAACAGCCTAGCGCAATTCAGGGTAACAAGGAAAACAGGGGGATGCCTACTCCTGCTCCATTTTTCCTTTCTTTTCTTTTCTCCAGTAGGAAAAGTTTCAAAACATTCTCAGTTCTGCCAACCTCTCATCTTGAGCAGCATTCATAAACTCATGGCAATGTATTAACTTCCCTGAGAGGAGGCACCAAGGTCTAAATAATTCCTGGAGGACACATGAAGTGAATAAATGGGCACATTTACTCCATCATCAAAAGAAATCTCCAAGGGAAGAGGCCAAAGCAATTGAATCCTCTTACATCAGGTATATGTAGGAAATAGATTTCAAGTAAGGTATGTGCATTCAAGATGATGCAGATACAGAATCATAGAATCACTGTGGTTGGAAAAGGCCTTTAAGATCATCGAGTCCAACCATTAACCTAATACTGCAAAGTGCACCTACATTGCTGTTCAAGCCTAACAGTACTTCAAACAGACAATCTATTTGAAGTCACTGATTTAGCTAGTTTTCTTTACAATGAAAGCCTGGAAAAATCCCAAGTTTGGCATCAATTATACCATTCCAGTATTTAAAAGTATTTAAACGTAACCTTTGTGATGGAAAACGTCATTAAAAAAATCAGATTTGTCAGAACCTCACTCGTTTTTATAAAAAGTTAATCTATTTTATGCTGTCATTTTACAATTGCCTCAGATGTGCAAAGTGGTAACATGAAAGTCCTCTTACTAGTAAAAAGTTAACTATTTCCTTTACAATTTCCTAGCTGCTTCCCAAACAGTTTTTGAACCTCTGCTTTCAAGGACTAAGTGGCCATGTGAACCACACAGAAACAAGTTGCACACTCACATCTAAACACAACCACCTACACTGGCAGAGCAGAATTTCATTTACAAACCCCTTAAATGTGACATAGGTAGATTAAATACCTCTAATATCCCAGTTATGACCATATTCACTATGTTGAGCACACATTAGAACTGTTAAAAGCATTTCAACAGCCACAGAGAATCTTCTGCATCAAGGTATTTTTTTAGAGATTCCCCTAATAAAGGATTTTACCATTTTACCAACTGAAAGTTGCTCACCCAGAGCACAAAGCAAAAGAAAAAAGGTTCTGTTCAAATTTACTTCTTGCTATCTCTTCAAGTCACGGATGTCTCTTAACTCAGGTAACAAAAATATCTGTTTCAAACCAGGTCTCCATGATTATTGAAGGGCAAAAATCAAGTCACATATAACAAAAGGAAAGACACAGCCTACAGAAGCTGCTTTGGGACAAGTGAGCACAGCCTTGCTCACTGATTTCTGCCACTTGAGAAAAAAAAAATACAAGCGCAGCTAGACATTAGGAAACCTAGTTATTCAAAGGACAGATTAATAGACCTCTCCTGCTAATGCGCACATGATACAAGTTTTAGCTGATGTCTCCTAAGAATTCAACTACATTGTTAGCAATAGGAGGGACAAGTTCAATTTTACTGAATTAGGAAGTGCCCTTTTTCAGCCATATATTTCTCCCCATCTCCCACTTAATTTCTTCTGCCAAAGAGCCATAAAATACACTACCAAAACATCACATGGCTAGATTCTGTATCAAAAAGAGGCTAAAAGCAATTTCTTTGTTCATCTTCAGGAAGCAAAGAAAGAGTACATATGCCTTGCTGCTAAAGCCATACACCTCTTACCATGCAAGCCTCCATGAGAGCAGTATGCATCTCATCTGTCTTGTGTTCCTGATCTGCACCAGCTTCCAGCAGAAATCGCACCATTTCCAGATGGCCTGGATGGAGAAAATATTTAACAGAAACTACTTCAGCAAGTGTATTTCACAAGTCACAGAAAATGCCTGAAGTACATAATTAAGGTAACAGATGGCCATTCTACAACACACACATGCAAAATCCCATTAAACACTCAAAAGTAATTTTCATATCTATGCATTCAACACACACAGAAGCTTAATAGTGTATTTACTATAAAAACAGTCCAATTCACTTACTTTCTAAAATCACATCTGCACTACATGCATTCCTTGAGGTGATATTAGAGCTGAGTAGTGCACACTCCAGCAATTTTTCATTATGATTTTATTATGTACAGAGATATTGGGATTTTTTCATCTACAGCATGTCTGTTTGTTGTTTTTAGAGAGGTGTGGGAGAATATTTTCCCCCTCTTCTTGCTTGGCATTGTAACTGGTCCCTGACCTCACATCAGCCCTCAGACCTTCACACTTCCAAGTATATTCTTACGATTCAACCATCTGTAAGAATCCTCCCAAGATACAGACAGCTAACAGCTTTTTGAAAGTATTTGCTCTCAAACACTCAGTTTATTTATGACTATAGTTCACCACATCTCATATGTGTGCCAAGTCCAGTCAACTTCACTATACAAGCAAGACCAATACAACATGCAAGAATATAAATCCAACTCAAAGAAAAAAAATTTGCTGTATCGTAAGTCAGCATGACCATGGCTAAATCTTAACACTAGAAATACACCTAGCAACACCATAATCAGTACAAGTACTGCCCAATATAAGGCTACATTGCCTTTTCACCCTTCCCCCTAGATTTGGGAGAAGTCAGCAACCCTCTTGGTCCCAAAAGCCACATGTCTTTCTACTACAGGAGGAAAGCAGCCTAATGTTAGGAGTGTATTTTTATGACCTAAACATGAGATTTGGAGCAACACAGATGCACAAAGGATAGACAAAACATATGTAGATAAGGGGAAAAATATAAAAGCTTGAACATCTTCAGTTCTGTCTCATATCACAACTAACTTACGACAGACATTTAATTTTTCATCTCTCCTTTCCAACCTCACTTCAGGACTCAGAACCCAAGCACTTTTTCAGAGAGGGAATGTTTTGGGGTTGCACTTCCCTCATTCAAACACAGACTTTGCTCTGATAGCCACCACAAAAAGAAATTATGATGGCTTCTAAGCATTCGGCAGTACTGAACCAATAATTTATCAAGGTAGGTAAAAGAAAACACACATGAAAGACTAAGGCCATCTTCTACTGAGGTGCCACAAGAAGCACCTCTGCTGCCGACATCAATTACTCTATGATGCCGAGAACCATTCTAATAGCTCTAATAAAACAAGTCCTAAGTGACTGTAAAAGCAACTCCTCAGCCATTTGAGCAGATTTGTCCTATTAACTAAACAACTTGCTTGGGTGATGCAAGATAGATGCCTAATATTCTAAGGAAGTCAAGAAAGGCCTACTACCTAAGCACTGACACCTAAAAGGCAAGGTCCTAGATACTGTCTGTTTTCCAAGTGCTAAGTTCTTTAAGTAATTTCTGAACCTAGCAAATGCCTCTTGTAAAATCTAGTTACATCACAGAAAACTTACCATACTTACTCTATGAAGTGTGTTATTTCCTTACCTCAAAACTCATAATAGAGAAAATAAAAATGTTGTGAAGAATCATAAAGACTCTAGCAGAAGTTTTATATCCTGATACCTGGACTCTTCACACTGATCATCATTTCATGTACGGTACCCAAATGCTGTGTGTTATCACAGCCAGGACAAAAGTGGTTGAAAGTGTCTATTTCTAACCTTTAAGTTCATTTTGTCCTAGACAGCAAGGCCATGTTTGAACAGACCTTCCACACCTGTCACACTTTTCACACCTTTGTTAACGAGTTTGGTATTTGGTACTATACCTTTGTAGCAAGCCAGCGTAAGTGCACTCTCCTTAAATTCATTGGAATGTGTATTTATGCCTGCTCCATTTTCTAACAGCACTCTGGCCACTTCCACGTGGCCGGCACTACCGGCTTCCATCAGAGGAGTGTGACCATTTTCATTATGGTCCTCAATGCTAGCACCCGATTCCAGCAGTACTTTCACAACATCTACATAGCCACCAGCACAGGCGTAAGTAAGGGCTGTATTGCCTAAAATCAGAAGAGAAAAAGGTTTGAAAACATAACTCAGAATTTGATAGCATTTCTACATCAGGAACCTCAACTTACGCTCCACTTCATCGCTTTTACCTCCCTACCGTATAAAACAAGTTTTTTCTCGGGCTACAGACCAAGAACTACATGGAGAGGAAAAAATGCAAGTAACTGCACAAAGCAGCTCAGTGCCAACAGACTGACTATCTCCGTGTGCATGAGGACTGTACTGATGATCTTCCCATTTCTCTCCCAGCTTCTGTCACAAAAACTCATCCCTTCTCCTGTTAATCAGCAGGGAAGTAGTATGCTGTAAAAGCTCAAAATAAGGAGCAGAAACAACCACTGCTTCTAAAAAAAAACATGCCCACAGTCTTCACAAGGAGATAAAAACAATCTCCATGTAAAAACTACAAAAACATCTCAGTGTAACAGTCAAAGACTATGCTGTTATGAAAGATATCTTGAAAAAAGTGGAAGTTCAAAGCAGTATTACTATTCAGAACTATTTCACTGAAAAAAAACAAAAAAATAACCTGTCTTCTGGTATCCCAACCTTCCTCATCATTCAGGGTCAGTAATCTATTTCTCAATGATTGTTGACTACCCAGCATCTTTCCACTTCAAGGTCATGGAAACTAAGAAAATTTCCCAAAACAACTTGGTCACATCAACCCAAACACCTACACAAGTGCCATGGGTAAAGGGGGGGGAGGAGGGAGCATCTTCTCATATTTACCATCTTCCCTTGGTTTCCTGGACCTGACAACAAATTATTTTCTATACACACAGAAACTTCTCAAACTATGCTTAAAATGCTACACAACAACAAACCCTACATATGCAAGTACCTTTCAGATACTAATTGACCTTACCCACCTTTTACACGTCTGCAAGCAACTAATATTTTACAGCTTCACAAAATAATATAGAAGCTAAATATTAAAACCACAGGCAAGTATTCTGCATTGCTTGGCTGAGAGCCTTTCCTCCCAAATTTCTACAGCTTCCTGCACACTGCATATCTCAGGTTTTCAGTCCTTTTCAACAAGCTCTAAAGCACCTATTTACCTGTTGATGACTGCGCATTCACATCAGCACCATGAGCTAGCAGCAACTTGACAATTTTGACATGTCCACCATTAGCAGCAGCCATTAAAGGTGTTATATCTCCTTTAATACCACGATCCTCCACATTAGCATGCATTGCCAGAAGAACCTGTGAACAGAAGGATGAGCAACAGCAAGTGACAAAGCAAGTGACAGATCAGCATGTCAAGATGGCTGAAGTGCTGCACAAAGCCCCCATCTTCACATACAGTTTTGTGTTACATACACTTAGAGAGAATAAGCACAAAGAATGCAGTAGGAACACTCAGCTTATGTTTAAGTCTTCATTTGCCAATTAACTGACGTTTTCCACTACCTTAACACTGGAAAAACATTAATTCAACACTTATTTTTATACAACACACACATAGTAAAAACAGCTAGGAAACCAACCTGCGCAAGCTCATAATATCCTGCTGAGCAGGCTAAACAAAGGAGGCTTTCCCCTTCTTCTGTGTGCTCATTCACACTCCGTCCTTCAATTAGCAACTTCCGCACAGCATTTACATCTCCTTCTGAACAAGCCTCTGCCAAGCTGCGGCTAATAAGATAGAAAGCATTTAAAAGTGAAAATGGACTATGCTTCAAATACTTGCTCTACATGCAGAGTAAAAATCCAACATACCATGAGAATGCAGTTAACAAAAAAGAACACATTATCTAAAAAACTGCCAACTGCTAATTAAAGAGGTGCCATTTTTACACTTGAGGTTTGCCACTTTTATGAAAATTGAGTAATGTGCCTACTCAACCACTCCTGTTACTAATTTTACTAATTTTTAACGCAATTGTACAAGAGAAATATCTGCAGGATGACCATTAACTTTACCAAGTTATGTAATACGTAAAACTGAAGCAGAAAACATGTTCGGAAAAGACACCACGATGGACCTGATTTACTGCTCAACACCATACTTGCAACATGGCATTATGTCATACAGAAATACAAAGACTTTTTTAGTAATAATTTAAGAATCTGAGAAGTAATAACTTTCTCTTTTGAAAGGCTTATCATATAGCACTGCAAACAAATCACTGTTGGTTTATGTTACTAATTTCTATATAACATACAGACTCAGTCTATTCCTGCTTCATAGTTCCAGTTTGAAAACAAAGCTTTTGTCCCATTCATTTTCTCAATTAAGGTTCAAGGTAAAAGAGACACTATTAGATCACAGGTAAATACAACACCATGAGTATTCCTCTCCAAACCAGCAACCACTACTCAGATTTACATTCATGTTCTCTTTTGCCCCAGGACCAGAATACAAGGCAATAGCCTGTTCACCTTCACAAATCAGTTTTGTTCAGTACTGTAACTGCTAATTAAGCTAAAATAAATGACCTGCATCACTGTTTTCCTATAGCAAAATACATCACTTCCTACCTGTCCTGTGCTAGAAGATCCTGAATTTTTTAGGCTGACCTTAAGTCAACCAAGCAGAAAAGGGTCATTTTCTCTGGTTTGTTAAGTGTAAGTCAGAGTACTTCTGGTTCTTGTGTCACTTCATGAGTTTTTCACTTTTTTTGACAGGAACAGAATTGAATGATAAAAGGTCTACTGGAAGCCCATTTTCAATTGCTCTGATACTATCTTCTGTCTGCACTGCCTTCATTCTAAAAAAGTTATTCCTTTGTGACAACTAAAATTCAAGTCTGACATATTTCTCTATTCTGCTCCAAATAACTGGATCAATAATAAATCTGAGACTACTGGCCTCATCCAACCGACTGTCCTTGATCTCTTCTTCATTTAGGTAGTAGTACCATCAACACAGAATGGAAAAATATGGTAGTCGACAGACTTCTACAAACCATATTACTCAAAATGAAGAAGAGCAATTCTTAAAATACTCAAGATTTAAAAGTGGGTATTTGTAAGGACTACCTACCTTATACTTGTGTATTGTACCCACTATTTAATTTGTGCCGGCAGACACCATTGTAATATGTGGAGAAACGTTTCTCAAATATGTCTGTTCACTGTATTTCCCACCTTCATTTTTATTTCTCATATCCTCTGTCCTGGTAACAACTTAGGCAACAGCTAATGTTCACAGGAAAAGAAGCAGCTGGGTGCAAGGAGGGACACACACACAAGCAGAGGCAATACCAAACAATTCTGCTCTTCTTCACATGTCCTGATCAATACACCAATAAATGTTTCTTTCAAGTTACTCAGTATTCAAGGAGCAAACTGCTAACTAGCACAGCAGCACTTAAGTTGTTTCTGCTAACACTGTGTTTCTGTTGTATTGAAGCTTAATGACAACCTAGAAGGGAACCTTCTTTTTTGTTCCTGCAGACATCCCAGTAAGACCAAAAGAAGTAAAAACGAAGCCAGAAAGTCCAGTTAAAAAGTAACAACTCTCTAGCGGAGGCTCTGTCCAAGCTCCCACCTAACCCAGGAAAGCTGCAGACCACCATGAGGGCTCATGTCCCTCAAGAATGTTTGCTTTCCTCAATAAAAAAGTCACTCTGAAGTTCTCCGAAACTTTTTTTTTAAAGTCCCAAAGCTAGTTTCATGCTATCACTGAATGACCCATTTTGGGATTTGCTATTTTTTTGTACAGTTCCAAGTCACAGATTATTTAATAGAGTTTAGAAAGTTTCTATGGTTTGTCAAGCTAAGTTACTTGGAGCACAATTTCTGAATACTAAGCAATATTAATTACTTCATTTCCCATTTCAAGATCAAACAGTCCAGGAATTTTTATGAAGACAATCACTGGTAATAACTTGGTGCTAATTCCACTTAAGTAAGAGTTTCACCATCCTGTAATCAAAAGTGATAAACTGCCTGACAAGTGGCAAGCGACTGGAAAAAATTCAATTTAAATTTCTGCTTACTTGTCCGTCTGCCCTGCATTTGCTGTGCTTTCTGCTCTCATCCGGGTAAGTGCAGCAGCAGCTTCATCCAACGCGCAACTGACTGAAGAAGTCAGTCTGCGAAGCACTTCAGGATCTGCGAATGCTTTACCATCAGCTGTAGACAGCTTACCTATTCCTTTCATTCCAATTTACAACAAATTGGTATGTGTGCCAGAAAAGGAGAAAACAGAGAAGTTGAAATTGAGCCTATGAGAGCTGTTGGCAGAAACATTCCAAGAGTAATAAACTACAGCTTCCAAAACAAAGGGATTAACTCTTTACAACACTAACTTAAAAAGTGCACTCAAATGTGATGGACATGAATGAAGCCCTCCAATCCAAAGAAGGCACTGTTTTTCAACTATTGACAGCTATTTCATATATGCAATTAGTAAAGCTTTTTATACAGTAACTGTTATAAAACGAAGTCTCATTGAGCAACTGAGTCTTTCACATAAGGCTGACACCCAGGGCAAGGTGTCAATTTTTACTCAGGCTTTTAGAAATCTAACAGGAGGAATCTGATTGGAAGCACAGCCTTCACATGAAACTCTGATTTTCCAAAATTCAAAATGCTTTAAATTAATTTCTTTCTCTTCAATGACTTGCAAAACCTTGACAAGTTCACACCACCTTATATTCTGCATTTATATCGTGTTCCTATGGATTAGACTTAAGCAACCAGTTCCAGCATGGTCTTATGTGTAAGGGCTTCAGGATTAAACCTGTATAGGACACAAGGACTTACCTGCAGCTTCAAGTAATGCTTCTAATCTTGCCTGGGTTTCTGGATCAACTGTTCTCAGGTCAGTGCCATCGGTACTTGACAAAAGCAATTTAGAAGCTGTTTCCAACATAGGGTTTTCAAGATCATCCTGATCCAAGATAAATGATTCCACCTGAAAAATAACAGATCTGGTTTAAGAATAAGTGACCAAAATATAGTTAAAACGCAAAAAACCGCACAGTTGCATTTGCCTTTATAGTACTTTATTAGCTGAACTATCCTCAGTTGACACAAAGTGGTATTATTTCACCAATGAAAGCAATGAGGTATCTCGAAACCACATACAAAGAATGTACCTTTTATCGTCTTGTCCATTTGCTCTGGGAGTAGAAGCTACATGTTGTGCTAGGAAAGTTTAAGACTGATTTCACATCTCCACACTGCACTCTACAACTTCCAAGTCCAAGTTAACACAGGGAGGGAAAAGTAAAACAGATACCTCTCCAGAAGGCCTAAAGGTAGTAGCTGCTATGAGTTTCTATCCAAGCTGTTCAGTTTGGATTTTTTTTTCCTCCCAAAAGCATAAAAAATACGCTTCACATATTTTTTTTTTCTACTTCACACAACCCAGTCATCTTTCCAAGGAATAACCTGCTCTCAAATGGCATTCAACTCTAACAAAATCTACAAAAAGAAAAAACCTTATAGTCATCTACTACTTTTGTGTCAACTGTTTTCTTCTGACTTGCAGACAAATTCTCTGCTGTTTTGCTTCTTTCAGGTCTGATGTCTCCTAATCCAAGGAAAAAAAAAAAAAAATGGACTAGCAACATGTTCCAGGTATGATCAACTCATACGCAACATACAAGGGTTTCAGAAGCTTTCTCAAGAAAACACTTATTTAAAACATTACCAACAGATTTTGCAACTCATTAGATCTGCTTTTTCCAGAAAACAGATGCCAAGTGGTCTTAGCTCTTTTCAAGTTCCTATTTCCCTGTGTTCTCAATTTTCTGTGGTTGTGAAACACATAGAAATTAAGGAAGAGAGCAATAGTTTAGAGAAAAGCCCTTAATGCACATTTGTTTTCTACTGCCTGTCAAACGAAGACTGGGTCTAGCAGTTTAGAGAAGCCACTCCTTTGAGAGTTCCATAAACATACCCCTAAGTCTATGACCTAGCCATCGAAGCATTTATTAGATTATAATTATGAAGTCTAAACACCCTCTCATGAAGCTCTAACATCCTCAAAGATCTACATCTTCAAAAATCAAATAAATAAAAAAAAGCCAAAATGGCAATATAAATCTCAATTCAAGACTGCTAGACAAACAAATCACATGCCAGACACCCCTACAACACAATTAATACAGTTTATGAAGACAGAAATACTATTTAAGATTAATGTGTGTCTCCAAAGTTTAAAAGCAATCTCATGAGCATCACAAGTTCAGATTCCTGCACATAAATGCCCTAAGAATCTAAATACGCACACAAACCCAAAGAGTGACAAATTCATCTCAGGACTCCTAAAAGGTCTTTCTCCATACTCCCACCTATTCTCAGCAAAAGTGAAGAACTCCCAAAACAACCTTCCCTTCTACAGTCTGTCTGCAGCTCAAAACTTATCAGGATACAGCACTACCACATATCTTGAACCTAAACATCTTGTTTGTTGAGGAAGATAGAGCAAGAACTACTTTCAAGATTGCTTCAAGTTTATCAATTGAACAATACTATTGGGGGGTGGGGGGAAATCTCCTTTCAGGTAGCTTTTGGTAATACACAAGTATATATTTCAAGGGCATCTTTGAAGCCTCTTGGCCCTCCTTTTTCAAACCTAGGAACACAGCAAGCTCAAGTGGATGACTAACTTCTGATGAAAGTGGCTCTCAAGTCAACAACTGCTGACACCAGGACAGTCCTGCAGTGTTTGGTACTCCTCTTCAGCACTACTTTTTCCAAGTGATGCCCATACAGGCTAGAGTTTTCCAGTTTACCAAACGGGTGAAGGCAACTCCTAGTTTCCTCCCCAGTCCTAAGGAACAATCCACTCCTGCCTTGCCACAGACCTTGGCTGGTTGCTGCCAGCTCTGCTCCAGGCATCTACGACATCGGGTCATCTGAAGACTTGCCATTTGTCTTCCTCCAGAGGCCTAAGCCTGCTGCAGCAAGAGAAAGGAACCACTCTGCTGTTCAGGAGCCAAGTGACAGATTTTGCCACTGGAAACGCAAACTATTGAGCAGTTGGAAGTATTTTCTTGGCTCACCCAACTCATACAAATTCCCTACTACTTAGACTAACTAAAAAATCTCATCTGAGTGAGATATTTAATAGCTGGTCACAGTTCATCCTAACACTATGAAATATTTGCTAAGAAAAAAGTCAATATGAAAACATCTCTCCCCCACCTGCATCCCCTTCCTTCAAATTCGGTCTTTTATGCAGTCTAGGTTTCCAATGGAAAAATTCTCCTATTTTTCCTTCCAGCTAAGAAGATGAGCACAGCGAGATTAAAAAAATAATTATAACCAAGGAAAACTGAGATAAACAGCAATCTACCCACAAACAATACAGAACCAGGACAAACACAAGTTATCAGAAGAAAGCTTCTCTTGCAATAAAGTTTTGAAAAGCATTTCTATCTGCTGTCATTTAAACTATCTCAGAGCAACATCTCCAATTAACTTATTAAATAACAAATTTAGACTATTTTATGACATTAAACATTGCTGTATTCCTTTTCTAAACTATTACAGAAGAGATCCATCTTCAAATTGTGGCTTGCAGAACCTTTGATACTCCAGTTACACTCCTCCATAATTCCAATTCCAATAATTGCCTTTTACCTTGAGAGTTTCACTACATCTACAGTCTCTTCAGCCAGTTCAATGTGACCCACAATACCACACAGGGTGATAGTATCACAGTGTTTAACAGTGGTGAATACAATTGTATTTTGGTAGAAGTGAAAATTCCATTTTCATTTCTCAGAAAATACTCCCTTCTCTACAGAAACTACAAATGAAAGACAAAGCATTTCCATTTACCAGGCCAAGTAAACAGACATTTCCTTTAACAGTCTTCAGATGTATTTGATTTCCCCCAACTAAAAACCAAAAACAAATAAACAAACCAACACAGAATAGTTCACAAACCCTCCACCTTACATATCAGAATATTTGATCTGGGTTCTCAGTCAGTATTTCTCCCACCAAACAATACTCTGACATAATCCAATTGTTTGAAGAGCCCCCAACAGAAGGGCTGTCATCCTGCAATAAAAGTCTGATGTTCCGTACTTGCCTAAGTTTACTTTGCCTGTAATCATTTCTAGTTTGTGAGGCTTCTACCAATCAAAACCACTAGGAGAACAAAACTATCAAGTTCTGACTGCTCTCAAAGATGACAGCCTACAGTTCTGATTTGTTGAATAAGAATATGGAGAGAAATTTAAAGAGGGCTTAACAGAAATGTGGTGTTAACAGGTATATAAATCCAAAGCACACAGAAATTTCCTACCACAAGTACCTTTAACTATCTTCCAAGTACTGCTTTTCTGGACAAAAATGTTATTCTAAATTTTCCAAGTACTATGACACCAGACTACACTTAAAATTTTCAACATTGTGTGTTATCACTTCTTATTAGAAAGAGTTCTTCCCTACTCAGCAAAGCTTTGCAACATCAAATTGGGTACCGCAGACTTGTCCTCTGCCGTCGTTTTCCCCATGCATGCTCCCAAGCTTCCACAGAGCTCACCTTTCATGTTTCGTTTTCTCTGTTTTCTGTAGTACAGACACAAAACCCCACCCATTCTTTCCCCTTCCAACTTTGGGTTAGGCTGTTTGCTCCTCTTCTTTGTCTCATCAAGTAGGAAACAACATAAGGCACTTCTTCACCATGCCAGAATTAGGAGGTATAACTTACTGCACAGGCTATTTCATCAGCAGGGCTGGATCTCTTCTTTTGTAAAAAATGGTACTTTTGCATTTTTAGTATTGTTCTGCCATCTGATATTATAAATGGAGGTACAGACATCTCAACCAGGTAAAAGCTGATTCCCCAAAACTCATGTCTATGCACCCTGAAGAGAAAGATCAGCCCTGCAAGATCTCAGTGATTTTTTTTATTTTGACTGCCAAACAGCAGATACCAAACATGCAGTTTAATAAATGCCAGGTTAGCAGTAAAAAAAAAAAAAAAAAAAAAAAAAAAAAAAAAAAAAAAAAAAAATAGAAAAAAGGAAAAAAGCACGACACAACTGAGTTACTTTGCTCTAACTGGCATGGCTCTTTCCACTGTGTGATGTTATATCACGTGGAGACAAAATTCAGTTCCTGACACTAACTCAAATTTTGATCTCTCACCAGCAAACCATACGCAAATAAACCTGCCATCAGCATATGTCCTCCCATATCCCCACACCAGTGTCTTCTAAATCCATACATATGCCTCCACATGGCCTTACACAGATGCAAACTAAGGTCTAACAAACTCACATAGCTTCCCTCAGGGGAAAAAAAAAAATCATTAAGGATTTGAAGAAACTGAGTCAGCCACCTACAGATTTCCACTTTACTACTTATAAAGCTATAGACAGATGTCTTCCTAGTCTTATGTCAAGCGAGAGAGGGGGGGAGAAGAAAATACTCAATTCCACCTACAGACAACTGTCTCTTCACATCTTCCACACTTATGAGATAGAAATCCAGTACTCAACACCAAAACAACTCCTCTGGAACTGCAATACCTAAATGGACACTGCAAGTCTGAAAGGACAGCAAACTCTAATCTTAGTCTCAGTAGAATTACCTACCACATAATTGCAGTTTAGTATGAAAGCTCTTCATACATATTAAAACATAAAAAACCCAGTACTACACTACACAATTCAACTCCAATGATACTATACGAATTTCATTGATAAGAAATTTAATACTGTTTGTTGCAGCGCAACAGAAGAAGCCAAGAGCAAAGTTAAGCCCTTTTGTTATACAAATAGCTTTGGTACCTTTAAAAGGTCACCTGATTTAGCATCTCTCTTCCCATGTACATAACACTTTGTAATATTTACACCTTACATCAATACAGTTGCCCACAAAGCATTACCAGAGTGTTATGACGAGCTAAACTTTATCAATAATAGAGAACAATAAATGCAACTATTTAAAACTTCACTTACGAACAATGGCAGACAACAGTTAAGTTTCCAACATCCAGCACCTACTGAAACTCTTAATGCAAGAAGACAAAAGACCCTCATTTATCCATCTTATCAGTATATAACAGCCATGAATATCTCTGGTCATTAATCTACAGAGCATCTCTAGCATTTGTTTATCAGTTTTACAGTTTGTCCTCAGCAGTATTGAAATGACAACCCAGAAGCATTAAGAAAATGCTGTAAAAAGCCATTTTTTCCTTCTCACCTCAGGTTCCACACCTGATTTCAAGAGCCTAAGAGTTAATTTTGCCCATTCCATTCCCTAGTCCTCTTTAAGGCACCCTGAACCCACACAGTATTTATGTGCTGCTGCTTTCCAGCATTTAGTCAGAAATTAACAGAGTAAACATTAAAAACCCTACATTCCTTATCAATTATTAAAATTAACACCATATTACTCTGACATGGACAATCTGAAAGCAGATGCACAGAGATGGAGGGCAGCAGCAAACAGTTGCTTAATTCTATAGTATGTTTCAGCACACAGTGTGATTAAACCAGCCACAACATTCGCTCAAAAGAACATGAAGAGTACCCTTGGACAAACACCCGCAACATCTTCCTGGGAGGAACTCAAGTTCCTAGCTGTGTTTCATTATATATACTATTTCATTGTATATACTATTTCACAATTTCCTAAATTTAAAATTTCCTAAATTTTTACCTTGGCAGTTGGGCCTTTGGTAGTGGATACCCAGAGGTTGCCAAATGGATCCTACAAGAACCAAGACTTGGTACAAAAAGCTTTTCTGAGGAACCTGGCACACAAGGAACAGCTAATGACTGTCATATAGCAAACCTGACCACCTCAAACAGACCTTAACCAGTCTCTTTCAGGTATTTCTTATGTACAAAAGAGCTTCCTGCCAATTTGCAAGAGCTGTAATAATTGATTGTTCCCAGCTACAAAATTTTTAAAGAGCAGTAAAAGGTTTTTGAAGACAACTGGAAACTTCACAAGGATTTCAAGTCTGCCACCTGTTACAAAGCCATCTTCAGACTGAAATGGCAATAATTACCAAGTCAGTCAAACTTCAGTCCTGCAACATTGATAAGTTACCAGCTTGAAGAACAAGGAGGCTTCAGATTCTTCACCTTCTCAGCTAAAACAACTTCCATAGAGTGAACAGTTTTAATTCAGATTTACATGGGGAACTCCTCATGTGAACAGCATAGCCTGATTCACAGTTATACTACCTTCCCCCTGCACCCTAGCAACTCAGATCCAGGATAATCACAGCTTTTGCTCCAGTGGCAGAGAGCTCATTATTTCTGTCCCTGTTCTTCAAGACAGATTGTTTTTGCAGTCAATGTCATTTACTTACTGAAACCTGGACCTACAGTACTTCCATCTCACAAACTAAATGTGCAGGACTGAACAGGCAAGAAGGGGACACCTGATTAGCACACAAACCTTTTCCTGAAGATTACAGACAAGCTGATAAGCATCCTTGGAGTCTGGGATCAGGATCCCTCAGGATTTTCTTGTGCCCAAGCTTGTATGAAAAAAGATCCCCAAGTATTTTTGGCTGCTAAACAGTTCCACTAAGCATCTGCCAACCACTTCCTACAGCCTCGGGGATCACTGTGAAATTGTTCCAAGTTATTACAAGACACTGCACCAAACTTCACCCCCCCCCCAAAAAAAACCAACAAAAAACCAAAAACAACCAAACAACAACACAACTGTCTTTCATTCAAATTTCATGAGCATTTCTTTAAAATATTTTCCACTGCTCACTTCATTAAGACACCCCACAAATCTGTTTTACACAGAACAGCAGCTTTTATACTGTTACCTTGCAACTGGAACACACAAGAGGAAATAAAACAATATTATCAATGCAAGAAAAAAGTCCAACTCTGACTAATAACTACTTAAGATTTCACTGCATACCTCTTCTACTTTCAACATACATGAACCCATCTCAGTTGAAAGTCATCTTACTGGAAAAAAGACTCTGATCTGAAACATTGAGCCAAAGTAACCAACTTAAACATATCTTGAAATAAAACACTGGGAACGGATTTTGACTTTATCCAACAAAATTTTGAGGCCAAGTATACAGTTCAGATAAGGCTACGTGTTTTCAGGTGAAATTAACACTTAGTTAACACAGGTCTGAAGCCATTTTAAGATGTCTATCTTCACAGCATTAGTACATATTATATAAAAAAATTTATTCAAAGTTTTAATGCAGACAAGCCTCTGGCAACACTTGTCATTTCTGTGACGACAAAACAGAACATGGCAAACAGCACAACCACCTAATTTGTATGACCTAGCTCTGAACTCACGATTTACTGGCTTTTTTTTTTTTTTTTCCTACACAAGAGGCCATATTCCTTATCTAAAGGTCAGCTTCCTGGTTACTGAAAAGGAAAGCATACACCAAAGCAAGTGAAACAGACTATTCTGCCCACTCAATTTCAGCCTTACAGATTCTGTGGTGTTTTTTCTTCAAATCTGTCTTGAACCAGGAACAAGCTGTACGATTCTCCCTTAGCCTACCCAGCTACTACAGCAGCATTGCCACTGCAGACACAAAGTCTTACAGCAGCATTCCTTTCCCATACAGCAAGGATTGCTTCCAGTTATCTCAGATACATAATCACATTTGCTGTCTTTCCAACATGCAATGACCCTCCCCAAACCTAAATGCCTTGTTCAGCAGAAATCTGAAGTTCAGCAGCTGGAACATCTCAACAGTGTCATCTTTCATTTTACTCCATACACTCCATTTCTCTTGCTGCTAAAAAAAAAAAATTAAAAGGGAAAGGGAATGGTGAGAAGAATAACAGGCCATGCTGCTGAACTGGCATAACACCATCCTCATGACTGGCACCATCACAGTTTCTGCTGCAGGGACACCTGCATTATAACTGCAGCATGTTTCTGGTGACAAGACAAGTGCTGATGTATTCACATGAAAATTCTCTCCTCTTCTCTGTACTCCCTATCCCCAGCATTACAGACAACCATAAAAGGAGATAAACAGGCAGACTGATAAGTATAGCTACAAGAAGGCTGTGGAACTACAAGGAAAGACTTTTTTTCCATTTCAAATCTTCATTCCAAATATTTGGCATACTTCCACATTAAGCAAATTTATGCATTAACCAATATTCAACTGCAATTGTTTGTGCAAGAAAGATTTCATGCAAACAAAAATAACAACAGCTTAACGCCTTATCTTATCAAGTTCCCTGTTCCAGTTTCACTTTTATGTGGGGAAAAAAACCATAAATTTTGTCCTGTGACACGAATAACAAGATATAAAAATCACAAAAAAAAAGATTCATCAAAACACTTAGTCTAAAACTGCCTGCCATCAAGCTTCTGAAAGTTCAACTTCAAACAATACTTCTCAATTAACAGTAAGAGAACTGACACATTGACAGTCCGACCATTTGAACACCGGTATGCATCTTCTCTCATCCCCCGCCAACCCCCAACAAAAAAGCTGAACAATAACATTTGATATAAATGACTTCTTTTGGAGCAGGCTCGGGAAAAACTGACCATATAAGCAAGCAAAACTTTCATGACAGCGTACGGAATAACTCACTCAGACTGTTGCTGTCTCTGGACCAACCCTGAGATGTGGTTGTCTCCATCAGAGCCACTAACAAACAACACCTATAACAAAGGCTGTTCCCATACATCACAAAATCAAAATGGAAACCACTTGTCCAATTGTCACCTAAATCTAGCACTAAACCATGTCCCTGAGAGCCTCACCACATGTTTTAAACACCTCCGGAGATGGTGACTGCACCACCTCCCTAGGCAGCCTGTTGTAGTGCTTTACAACCCCTTCCAGGGAAATATTTTTCCTAATATCCAATCTGAACCTTCCCTTGCACAACTTGAGGCCATTTCATCTCATGCTATCATTTCCTACTCGGGAGACCAACACCCTCCATGCTAAAACCCTAACGCCACACTCAAACAACTGCAGCTCCTAAGACTCTCTCTCAAGTATACGAGGTAAGCATCACTCAAGCTACTTAACAAGTTACTTAACAGGGGCACACAAACCAGAGCCTACTCTCTACAGCTGTAAAAAGCTCAGAGGGGTTATGCTGCCTCTGAGCACCCGGCCATTTCTCCAACCAGGCTGTATTACAGTCTCTGTAAGACGAGCCTTCTGGCTACATAAATGGCATATTAACCTCTTCCCACCTATCCTCCTCCTGAAGGACAGTTCAAGGATTCCAAGTCTCTCTGAGTGAGCGTGCACTTAACACACATCCTGAGGACCATCACCACAGACTCAGACTGACACAGCCAGCTCTGACGGATCTAATAGTAAGAACTAAGAAATACAGTGAACATAAGGAACACAGAACAGCTTAGCTATATGAAAGTCCTTTTAGTTTTGTCTTTCAGTATGTAAAAATTAGGAAGTACATTAAGTGTGACTGCCCTTAAAAAAAAAAAGATTTTTGGACATCTACCTGAATAGCACCTCAATTCACAATTACAATTGCATCTCTGAACAACATCTGCACTACTGAGAAAGGCCTAAGCAGACCTATTGTGCACTGCTACATCCTACTCCTTGCTGCCCTACTTTCAAGGGACAAATTATTCTCTTAAGCCTTGTTTAAGGAAGGCAAGCACACAATAAAGAAATCTTTCTCTAACAGTTGGTCACATTACTTTTTCACCAACCTCACCTTTTGCCTTGACTATATACTCCAAGGATAAATTTTATGGATGCATTCTTAAGACAAGCATTTCCGAGCCCACAATGAAGCACCTTGCTACACTGACAGATCCATGTCAACTCACATAGAACCTTGAAGTATCCTCCTTTAAAATTACACCTAAGTAAAAGGTGAAAACTTAAAAAAAATAAAATCCTGAACCACTAAAAGCACAAATGCATTGTTCAAATTCTGCTATCTCTGTAAGATACAACCTTGAAATCCCAACAGTAATCTACTTTCTTTATCACTGGTTAACTTCAGGGGACTTGTCTGCTTCTTTGTTGCCTGCAGATTCTTCAAGGAGAAGTATCTTGAGCTTTCTTTTCACAGCTCAACGAGTAGTCATTTCACTCACTCTCTCAGGCTTTCTTCCAGCAGATCAAGACCCTTAGGTAATCCTTTGAGAAGGGAGTTTAGAGCAGCTTAGCACAACTAAAGGTGGCCAGACTTCTCACAAGCACTTTTTCCCCAAAATATTGTTCACCTTTTCCATTTCACTGACCCAATGTTCTTTGTTGAAGCTTCAGTTGAGAACTGTGTACACCCACCTATTTGCAGCTGAAAAAAATTGTTATTCTAAGGACTGTAGATCAGCACAGCCGAACAATGGAAACAAAACATCATAGTTCTATGTAGACAAAGCTAGCAGCAATAAAGGCAGATGCGGCAGGGCCTTGCCTTCACCCAGACTTTTATATAACAGCACAGTTTAAATCTGTAAATACAAGAGCAGTTTGCTCAGATTTGAACACATTTGGGTTTTTTGCAATGAGGCGAGGCCTCAAATGACCCAAAGCAGGTTCTCTGTAGTCTATGCCAAGGAAGTTGCTGAACTTAGCAAACTACGCAGACTGAGAGGAAGAGGACAGGCATTAATTTATATTCATGCCAATCATAGGCAAGACC
The DNA here is from genome assembly GCA_013399365.1 of Pampusana beccarii. Classification (NCBI taxonomy): domain Eukaryota; kingdom Metazoa; phylum Chordata; class Aves; order Columbiformes; family Columbidae; genus Pampusana; species Pampusana beccarii. The sequence goes on from VWYH01001798.1 coordinate 124,854, forward strand.
AGCCTCTCATCTCTTCATATCTGTCATTTAAAACACCACAATTCTACATCCTTTCAAAATCAGTTTCCAAAAAGAAAGCCTCCACTAATGTTTTCACATGGTGAATTTTCACTGACAGAGTATGCTCCATTTGCAAGGTTAAGAAGAGTGAAACCACTGACCTCCCCAGTCTTCACTAAGAGATGCTTCAAATTCGCTATGTTAAGTCTGCCAGAAAGCATTTCTCCGTCATCACGACTTTCAGCAACTAGCCTAGTCAGCTTGGCTTCCTTCTTCCCTCTATCTGCAAGTGACTACAGTGGTGGTAAATCAGCTACAATTCCCACCAGTTTACTCCTGTTCCCTAACTACTCTCAAAGGACTTATTTCTTCACATTTCCCTACTCTGATCTTAAAGCCTAACTTAACCTCAAAACAGAGGGCAGCTCACATGTACATTTATACCACAGTATCTCCAAACAGAAGACAGACTACTCCATTGCACTAGCTGCAATATACACGCGTGGGAAAACCTACATTCTCTGAAATTTTTGACATGCAGACAAGCTATTAAGACAACAGAATTTTACTTAATATCAGAAGGCAAGCGATCCATGTTTGTCCACGTATTTTCAATCCCAAACACAGATACTGAATTACACAGATTGATCAGATCACAGGACAAGAGAAATAATGGAAACAGAAAGGATTAAATAGCTTGCATTATGCCACAAGTTACTATTACCCTCAGGACTAAACCTCAGAACACCTAATGCACTGCTTCACTAACTCAAACACCATGTCTCCCATCTCTAAAATTACCCCCTCCCCAAAACATCACAAGCAATAGCTTTGTTTTGCTGGAAGGAGGCCCTCCCCTGACAGCACTGGTAGACACTCAGCCCCAGGGCCACGTGCACATGCACCCATGGCTGCACACCCAGCAGGACCAGCTGTCCTCAGCTCCACAGCCATGATGAACACCACACGTTCTTGTCATGAGAGAAGGAACCCACAATGCTATGGTTTTGACCAGCCAAATCCAACACACACTTAAAAGGCTCTCTGCATCACACTAATTTGCTTTAGAACTCTATTACTGAATTTGGGTCAGGGTGCACACAAACCTGATGCTAAAGAGACCTCCCTTTCTCCACCAGAAAGTTGTTCAGCTACCCGCAAAATTAAGGAAAACCAGTTTCCCAGTTGCATGAACAACTGAGGTTCTGTAGTGGCACCTTGGACTCCTTCTCGTGTCTAAAAGCCACCAGGTGAGTTTTCCTAAATCAGAACAGCTGGGGAGCATCACCAAAATGCTGCACCACAAAGCTTTTAAAACCCTAGTACAAGATCAGGCTAGCATCCTTTCAGAAGCAAAGACTCTCACAGCTTCCCCTCCACACACTTTTTTTCCTATTCTGGATCAATAATATATACCAGGCTTCTACATTAACTGCTTCCCGGAGAAACCATAGCAAAAGTTTAGTATTTCAATAGCATCCTGCCTGAAAACAACTTCCCTTCAAGGAAAACCAGAAGCAGTACAGCAAGACTACCTGTCCAGAAGAGGCACAGAAGAGTTCTATGTACCATGGCTTTACATGAACGGTTGGCTTTTCAGAGATGCTTGTCACAAACCAGCACTATTGGTACTGTGTTGCAAGAATTCCAGTTATTTGCTTTAACATGCTGTTTAGGGTGCTTGGGGCTTATCTGAACACACATCATGAACTGCACATCTCGATTACATCATCTGTGACAAGGTATAAGAGAAGCTAGGGGCAGTTATACTGATACCATGCTATATAACCTTGAGAGACTTTTTACCAAATCACACAGTAATGACATTACATACCAAAAAAGTACATTTCTGAGTTGAACATACTGAGCAGTGAAGGGTACAAGACTTAAGTTCTCCCCTAAAGCATCCCATTTTCTCTTTTTTATAATAACAGAAGCCTACACGGAAGTTAGTATAAAGGTTCAGTAACCACAACCAACTCGAAATTCATTGTTTGTAGGATGATATACCAACCTCGGTGCAGTAAAACAGCATTTTGTGGCAGTAGCACAGTGGGTCGATGAAGCATAGGAAACAAAGCATGGCAGAGGCCTTCCCAGCCTCAGGTGAGGTATGTACCTCACTGGACCCACCAGCTCTCTCCTTGCCCTCTCTGCCACAATGTTAGAAAGGGTACACATCAAAACCAAGAGACCAAAATACCATCAGGGACTGAAAAAACACTGTTGTGCACTACACAAGATACTGTCACACAATACACTCCAAACCCTCCCTATCTGTCCCCTCCAAGGCGACAGACTGTCTCTGCTTGCACTCACAAAAATGAAGATCTGCTTTAGGAGAAAAGACAGACAATGGCAGACATCCATCTCTGCCAGCACAGCAAGAAAGAAAAGCTGTTTGCCTCCCACTCCTGTCTGCCTGTTTTGTCCCTTATGTACAACCTATGCTCCCTCCAGAACCCTTTTTCTCTTCTAAGACTACACCAGGGAATAAAAGCCTTGAAATAAAATACTAAAAAATCAAAGCTAACAAATACTATTAGATAAACAGCATTTCCACTGCCTTCAATGAATGAATGATGCTCAGTAGCACTGCCACTCCTGTTCACCTAAACAATCCGTCTATTCCTCATTGCTCCTGCTAAAAAAAAAAAAAGAAAAAAAAAAAAGCTCTCTAAGATTATCAGTTCTGATCATTCTTGCACATCCTCCAGCACAGGCATTTCAGGCATTAGGTCCACAGTCACCAAAAGGACATGAAAGTTTATTCTGTCATTCACTGTGGCTACCAAGCATAAAACATAGTGAGCAAGTGACCTGAACTGCATTAACACTGGTTGCTTTTGAAACAGAAATAGTTTTAAGCTGCCCACACGTTTTCTTACACAAATTTGGCAGGAAATCATTCCCTTCTGTAAGTAGTTTTCGTCAGCTCTTCTTCACACTAGCAACCAAGTGTTCTGCAACAAAGGATGAAGGAGCAGAAGAGAACAAGGACATGTGGAAGAGGGAACATGACAAATGCAAGAACAGCTATTCTGTTTCAGTTCAACTCAGAATTCCCTTTAGCATGAAACACTCATGTGCATCTGCTTCTTCACAGCAATACAATATCAACTTGTGTGTGGGAACGTAAAACAAAATGTGGAAACACTAGAAGAATTTTTTTTCCTTAAAGCTATGCAATGTGAAGCTTAGCTTAGTCACAGCTTTCCCCTTCCATTGTCAAAGTGATTAGAGGACCAGTCCACTGTACAAGTCTATAACAACTCCATCCCTCTTGTCATGGTATTAACACTATATCCCATTTCCAGGGACTAAAAGAATCAAGAAGCCCTATGTACATCCCAAAATTAATCTGTCTTGATGCTAGATAACAGTTCCTTTAGTCAAGCCACGTTATGTGACCAGCAGATAAGACATGATGACACTAGAAACAAGAAAAAGGATACTACACAGTGAAAACTATACTAGAACAACAGAGTTTTCAAGCACTTCTCTACTAATAAAAAAGAGATTGAGACATAACATACACTTGCATTTTGTTTCCAACCTCCTCAATGTTTAAGTAAAATTGCTATATTGTTTAGCAAAGACAGGTTTTGCTGCCATTCCCTCCTATCCTCGCTTCCAAAACTAGAAAAGAGCAAAAAGACCAGACACACTGCTACTGCTTAAAATCCACAAGCACAGCAGAGCCAGAATAATGGCTCCTTAAGGGAAGTGCTTTAAGTCCAGATCAGAACCCAGAAAACAGTTCATCCCAAGCATATCAAATGCTATATGCCATTCAATTGCATAACAAACTACAGAAACACCTTTTTTTTTTTGTTCCTGCATAGATGACATTAAAGAACTTACCCCGTATACTGCCTTCATAATTTGTGCCATCTGCAGTCTATTTACCTCATCAGTAAGGGCAAAGTAGAATCTAGAGGTCCTTAGAGGTCATCTGCTTTTCTACATGTAATTGTCCTGCTGAAATCACCCTTCACTGTTGCTCATCATGAAGAATAACCAATTCAAAGTATTATGAAGGGACATTCATGAAGGTAAGCAAAAATAGTTTGGCAAGATATGAGTAGTTAGGCCAAGATCTTTGAAATTACTTGAGTCATCCCAGGTTTTTTTATTGGTATTTATTCTTGTTGGATAAAGTGAAATGGAGAAACAGGTATGCAACTGTCCCAAAACAACTGACCACGCTTATCAACATAAAAACTGAGCCCAATAAAAATCTGAAATGTTATGTTCATTTCCTTTCCTTTTTTGGCATTGAAAATTGAAGTATTTTTTTAAAAAAAGGAACTGGTACCATCTAGTTTACCAACATTGTCTTCTGCTGAGAAGTGAGAGGATAAAGTTACAGGAGGAGACAGTCTAGTTCAGTATCTGATTAGAATTCCTGTTGTTACTGCCCAGGGAACTGATCACAGAGGGAATTATTTCTAACAATTTCAAATAATTTGGTTAAAATTCAGACAAGCTTGAAAGTCACCAAATTTTTCCTTCAATACAAACTACTGATACATATACTTAATAAACTAATTACCCTTTTTTCCCCCCGCTCTGGTTAGCACACCCAACTGAAAGCATCTGCATATCCAAGTGATTTGGGTAGTTTTAAATACAGTAAATTAACAGACTTGTGAAGCTAGCAAAAGCAATGCACAGGTATTTGAGTTCTCATTCACCCAGAGAGAGCTCCTAGAACATGCGTTTACCTCAGAACAATTTAGTCCCACACCTTGAAACAGCAACTATTGCATGATCAGCTAGCTACTGTCTGACACAAGTGTATCAACACTGACCAGATGCATTTGACTAATTGAACATAAGGTCATACCTACTCTTCAACTAAACATGCAACCTGATAAAAGCTCATTTCTACTTCAGACTATCAGACAATAGCACAACTTGACGGCCACACTACATTAAGTCCAGCTCTTTATGTACTTAGGGGCACTCTGTATTGCATTCTTGCTGCCCTGCCACGAGATTCAACTTTTCAGCATCATTGGGATGGACATCCTCACAGCATTTAAGTGGGGGTCCTCTTCTTAACATTGGTTCAAGACTTCTCAAGAGCAAAACTCAGAAATTCTACTCCTTTGGACCCAGTCAGGAACATAAGCTTCCAATATTCATCACCTGGCTAGGGACCCAACTTAGTAATGACACCTTAATAAAAGGAATACTATTATACAGCAGTGCTCCAACTCACTTGAAAATAACACATGAAGAAGTTGCTCTGACAGACTACCTGGGAACAACTAAAAGGAATCACTAGGAAATGCTGGAGCACATTAGTAGCCAGTGCTGACTTCATATAAGCAAATTCTTTATAAACACCTGAAAACAGGTTAAAAATGAAACAGACAAGATTACTAAGAGAAACTATGAGAAACAGGGAAAGGATTAGCCTGCTTAAGAGATGGATCATGGGAAATTTACTAATGCCTTAAACAGAAATACTGTAGAATAAACCTGATTTTAATCTTCAGACCAGGAGGTTTGCAAGGTTTATAAATATTTAAAAAAATAAAATGTATGTGCCAAGTGTCTTCAAATCACTACTGCAGTTTCAATTTCTACTCTCCCCTTAATGCTTCTCGGCACTTCTGTTCCATGAAGATATTTTATCATATTTATTCCACGTTTATATGAACATAGCTCCAGTATCAGCTCCTCAGTAAGACAAGCTGCATCCTGGATAAAATAAAAATAATTTAAAAAAATTAAAAGCCTTGGTCTGTTAAAAAAAATAAAAAAAACCCACAGCATTGCAGAGGCCTCCCTGATCTCTGAACCTGCATTACAGACATTAGTCTTGTGTAGTCTGTCACATAAGCGATGCTCCTCTGCACTGTGGTGCGACTACTGAAGGTATAATAGATGATCCTCTCATACTACCTCACCTCTCACTGATGACAATAGCTGCTACACTGAAAGCAACCAAGGTAGTATCTCAGGGGTTATTAAAATTTCCCCATTACCCTAGAACAAAACTAAACCACCACCAACCACAAAACAAAACAAAAAACAAACAAACAAAAAACCACCACAACAACAAAACACAACAAGAAATAACACACTTCTGCAGCTAGAAAATACTCCTAATATCACAATAAGAAGTACAGGTTTGCTCACAATGACTTTGAGTTTCAGTTCTAGGTAGATGAAAGATATTTATCTGAAGCTAGAAGGGTAAAGGAATTTTTAAAATGCACGTATTAAGGACATTAATAAACTGCCACATGTGAGGGGCCTGCATTACAGTCTAGTCCCTTTCTCTTAAGCACAAACAAGTTTTCAAAGAACCTGAAGATCAGAATACATAGCTGCTTCTCTTCAAAAGTCTCAAATCAACACACAAAATACAAATTTAGCCCCCAACATTCATAAGTTTCCTAAACCATTTTCTGCACTGTCAGTTCTAAGTTCAGCACAATACAGACCATATCCTCATCTGTAAGGATAAAACATGCCTCCTTTCCTCCCAACTGAGAAAATCTTTATGTTGACTAACTCAAGTAATAAAAAAAAACAACTCCAGGTTTATACCTTTCTTTGAATATCACACTAAGATCTCCTGTAACATAACTACTTCACTAACACCTATGAGCCAAAAACTGACAAGTTACACCAACAAAAATAGGCCTTGTTGTCAGTTTGGTTACGCAAAGAAGCATGGCCAAGATACACATATCAGAAGAACCAAATGAGCAGAAGCTAACTAAAGATGAACCCCACAGAACTTATCTTATTCAACTGTATCACCACTTACTACTTTCCATGCCAGATTCTAGTAACATTGCCAAGACAATGTTCATCTTCAGCTGACAGAAGCAAAGCCACCTCAAATTCTCCACTAAGCACACCTTCTTCAAGGATGGCATAAACACAGAGCAGCCAGGACACCGCATGAAATCCTCTTGGCAAATGACCATTTCTGCCTTCAGTTGCTTTAAACTTCCTGAAGAGTTATTTTAGTTTTATCCTCTGATAAAAAAAGAAGTATTGGGGAAAAGAAAAATTAACAGAGTCCAGCAACTTCAGTAGTTAAACAAGCATAAACCATGCTTTCACCTCATCTTGTTCCTCCTCTCCTCAAGGAAGCAGCCTTCACACTAGGGCAAGCTTGAATACGTGAACTACTAATTGTTTGTTTACTATCTACCTTCTTTAACTCTGAAGTTATTTTCTGCCTCAGAAGTGTCCATTCACTTCTAAAGTTAAGGACCTCTAACACACTTAGAACTCCAGTGTCCATGCTAACCCATCAATGTAACTAGCAAACTGCAGAAAACACCTTTTTTTTTCCTCTTTTAAACTATAACCAACTTAGAGATGAAAACATTCTTGAAGATTTTATGAAGTGGCAAGGACTGATCCCTCCAAATTTAACGAAGTACTAAGCTGTACTAAGTCTGTCCAATAAAGCAGAGACCATACATAGATTCTGCTGCCTAAGCAAGAACAGTTCTCTCACATTGCTGTCTTTGAATGAACAGGAACTGCTCCACAGAAGAAAAGTCCTAAAAGAGAAAAATTTAACAATGTGTTCAGGGTGTGTGTTTTAAGTTACAATAGAAACAAGTCTTGGGAAAACCAATTTTTACTTCTGAATCCCTACCAGGAATTGCTAGACAATTCCAATTCTACTAGGGCACCCAAATTATGAACAGCCTCTACTGCTATCAGAGTATTTCAGGGATTCATGAACAACTAATTCAGTCGTAGTTTAAATACATCTTAAGTCCGAGAAGCCATATGGTAACTTGATTTTTTAAGTACTGGATAAAACTGGTCTTATGACCAAGAAAAGAATGTGTGATTAAATTATCAAAAAAAAAAAAAGAGTCACTGCATCCTAGACAGAATTGCTTAGTTCACACACACTAACACAGAATACTGCTATACTGACACAATTAACTTGCCAGCTGCCTTTCTAAACAAGAACATTAAACACCAAGTATTTTACTCTTCTTAGATACTATGGAGCTGCACATGACAGTAACAGTGGGGGGGTGAGTAGCTAAGCAGGCGAGGAGAAAAACCTTTTAGCATTCAATAAAACAAGTGAAGTACCAAAATGTTTGTCTGATGGCAGAAAGCTCACTTTGCTTTCGGACTTTCTAACTCACCAGACACCCAGTCACAGAGGTAGATACCGGTTAAAAATGTCTTGTTCATCCATCTCTAGCATTTTCTTAAGCACAAACTGAGAAGTTGTATAAACATTCTGGATGTAATTATGTTAAACAGTTCCAATGTTCACAAGGAAGTAAACACCAACACTAAAGTATCTCTGTTGCTTTAATAAATTAGAACAACATAAAAGCAACAAAAGTATGATCATTAAGGAAATTAAAAAACTAAGGATAAGCATTGCTGAAACCACTGTTTTGTCTAAATTTTGACAGCAGCTAGTAGGGTAGCAGCTTCTCGTCACCATAAAGATTACATGCAAACATTCTGAAAAGTCATCTGGCAATGAAAACATGTTTTTGCTTGCAAAACCAGAAAAAAAACACAGCAGCAACAAAGACTTCCTTGAACTTTTACAGCTACTACTTGCTAATATAATCTGGAATCAAGATCTGTTTCACTTTCAACAGAAGTTTCACTTCAAGATTCCTAGGTAGGTGTCCCTTCATTTGGCTGAAAATTTTCAAATTTCAGTTCCAAGAAGGAAAAATGCCATGTACTTCATTATGCAGGATCTACTTCTGCAGGGGAAACAAATGAAGACTATACTTAAGCAGATTTGCAACACAGTAATAGAAACTATATAGTCCTAACACATACCCAGTGCAAGAAGCAGAGACACTGGCAAAAAAAAAAAAAAAAAAAAAAAANAAAAAAAAAAAAAAAGACGAGTTGTTCTGCAGAAGACTAAAACCTGTAGCAATCTTACTGCAGTGTCAGCTCCAAGCACACACATGGACTCCAATTAACACTCACTGATCATGCAGCACTCCACAAGGCACAGAAGGCTTCTCTCCTCCCCCAGCGGCACCCCAGTAAATGTAACCCCCCCGCAACGCTGAATACGTGGAGCACTGGTGTTCAGCCCCGTCAGCCACCCAGCTGAAAACCGATCACAGACACCGTGCCGGGAAAAGCCCCGAGAGACGTGGGGGAGGCGGCTGCCGTGGCGGCACGGTGCTCCAACCTAGGCCCCGAGTGTGCATTTGCATCCAAAGCCAACTCCCGGCTGGCTGCGTGGCCGCAGGGGCCCGCCCGCCCTGCGGCGCGAGGGAGGGCGGGCAGCCGGGCTCCCCGAGTCCCCGCTCCGCGGCCCAGCCTCGCCTCCGGCGGGGGCCCCACGGCCGGGTGCTTCCCCGGGACTCGGCCGCCGCCTCACCCAGCCGACCTCGCACACCCCTTTGTTCTGCAGCCCTCTCCCGTCCATACCTCCAGGATGTCCTCCAACACGTACGCCTCCATCGCGGCAGCCGCCACCTCCGCCGTGCCTCACCGCCCGGCCATGACTCCCTTCCTTCCCTCCCGCCCCCCGCCGTCGCTGGGACGGGCGGACGGGCTGCCGGCCGCCGGCAGCAGCACGCTCGCTCCCCCCCCGCTGTCAGCACGGGAACAGGAAATGGATTGTTCCACCCCGCGCAGAGCCGGCACCTACCACCCTAGCGCGGGAGGGGGGCCGCGGCGGCTCCGGGACAGCACCGTTCCGCTCTCCCCGCCCCAGGGAGTGCCCCGCCGGCAGCCCCCAGCCGGCGCCTCCACCCGGCTCCACCTTTGGGGTTCTGCTTGGGTCTTCCAAAGCGCACCTGAGTATTTAAAAAAATAAAAACAAAAAGAACGAATAAAGAAAAAACCCTAACAAAACCAGCTCCCTTGCAGGTTTTTCATAATGCATTTCACCACCCTTCCCATGTCATTAAATTCAGCGATTGGTGCTTCTCCTCATCTACCCCCTCTGCCACCCACAGGTCCAGCACAACGGGCCTGCCCAAAGCCCCTGGACTCTCACACCCACAAGCAAGAGCTTTTAAGTGTTGCAGAGGTCTCAAACGACTCACTCGGTGGCCAGCAAAACAGAGTGCAGGCTAACCCAGCTGCCTCCATGAGGTAGATCTCCCAGCTGGAGTTCCACAATGTCTCCTCCTGGTACACAGGCCTGGTGCCAGTCTTGTTATGCTGAGAAGGTCTGACAGACCATTTGGGTACACATCAGCATTGCTGGGGCCACTTTACATAGTCATTCTGACCCAATGAAGTTCATAAATCCACTTTGGGTGGTGTTCCTTGAGTTTATGTACTGCCATCCTATTCTAACCACTCTTGACAACAAAACAAACCCCTCAAACCTGTTCAAGAACACTAGTTCTTAGATTAAGCTGATCTATGGCATGGCCCGGCCCACATTTCTTCTGTGCTGTGATCTGGCTTCCCACTACAGCAAAACCTCCTAAATCACCTAACCCATCCTAAGTGTTGCACTATCAACTACTTAGTGCATTTCCAGCCACCCCACCCTTTTCTTCTCTACTGCTTGAGGGCAATGCAGAGTGGTCAAGAATTCTAGAAACAGCCTGCAACTCCAATAATAAAGGAATACAGTCAAGTCACCATTGAACAGAAAAATTAATCACTTTCAGGCAACATTATGAGCATCACATCATGGGGACTACTAGCCAGCTCCACCCAAGTGAACTGATAGTTAAGAAAGGTTACCCACACATCACTCCAAATAACAGCTCCAAGCCTCACCTCATTGCAGAGGCCTGGAGACAGTGACACCTCTGGGCTTCAGAAACAGGCCTGCATCCCAGGAAAGACTGTCCTCATGGAAGGCATGACAGGAAAGTGACAGCGCACAGGTCAGCCGGGATCCCCTCTCCTTGTTCCTCAGGCTTCCCTACAACTGTGGTTCTGCCCAAGCACCACCAGCTTTAATCGCAAGGTATTGACCACATGAAATAAGATCTCCATGGGGTGGTTTTGAAAACCACCATCATCTCCACACTTCTCTGTTTCACTCAAAACATCAAGTGGTAGCTTGCACCAAGAAAAGTTAAATTTTACACGCTCCTTAAAATGCTAGGTGACAGTGATATCCATTCTGCACATAGCAGGTCAAAATCATTGACCAATCCTACCTGCAGCTCTCAAAATATTTAATTTTCAGTTAAAAAAAAAAATACAGCATAATAAATCTTGTCAACCCTGCAAAAATTTTCTCCATCATGAGCTCATTTTAGCAGAGCACAAATGGGTCTAGTGGCCAAGGAATTTAAATTCACATTTTGACTTGAAAAAATGCTAGTAGTAATTTTTTTTAATCAAAAAAAAAGTTCTAATTGGACAAATACTTTTTCAACAGCAAGAATATTCTTAGCAGGTTTTTGTCAGCTGATCAGATCAACTACTAACATCTCAAAGAGAATTTATAGCTGATCAGCCTAAATTTTAGGCACAGCTATGTTCTACTGCTAAAAAATTCTGTTCTTTAACAGAAAAGAAAAAAAATGGGAAATACGACCTACTCACCTACCAAAAAGTCCCCCATTTTACACAAAATCTACACTTGCCCATTTGATCTGTGAACATTTCCACTTTAGGAAACACCTCAGATTTTACACCGTTTTACTAGAATTAATTCAAGGAGCACCTCCTCTGTGGGCTGTTTGTTTTGGTGGTTTTTTTTTTTTTAAACTAATTTGTCTTGAGCCTGTTTTCAGAACTTATGTCCTACATAATTAACATCACAGAAGAATTTTTATGCCATTCATCAAATACCTTACTGAACTCTCACTTGCATTTTGCCTGTCCAGTTGTTGGCTTTAATAAAAAAAGTTCTAAAAAACACACACACAAAAATACCTAACGACTTATCCTTGTCATAGGTTACCTCTGAGGAGAGAAAAATTGCCAACCTTTACAGTAGACCTCAATCCACTTAGGTTTGTCTTAACAAGAGTACTCTATGCAGGATCACTTCTAGTAGTGCCTTCCTGACTTCCCATCAAACTTCATGGGGCATGTCTACTTATGAAAGTGAAGGCTCAGCAATCTTGCGTTACATTGTCAAGAAGATTCACAGAAGACTTAGTTGCCTTGAGGGAAATGAATCATACAACTACATATCACAGACTACTTGCCATAGGAAACTGTTTTCCATGCAAAGAATCGCAGGACAAAATTCCATGGTTCCTTTCAAGAAGTGCTTTTAGGTCAGCATTTGTAACACCCTTAGCAGCCCCTTGCAATGGATCCTGTGTTCATACAGCCTAGCAATTATACACAAATGTCAGTCTTTCAAGTATCAGAAAGAATTTTCAAATACCTTCTATCACACAGAAAATGCAGCAAACAGACAACTCAGCACTAGGACACTTTACACACAACAACACTGAAAACATTTTCAAATGTAATGATAGCATAATACAGTGTACTAGGTTTGCATGGCAAACTCTCAATTTTTACAAAACAAATGCAAGATTTTCAGGAGGAGGAGAAACAAGCTCACCTCAAAAGCTGAACCACTTCCAGTCCCATTTGGAAGATGGCAGAGAGTTCTGTCTGCAAGCAACAACATAAATTCACTTACAAAACCATAACCAGAAGTTCAGAGCTTCTCAAGTTGTGTTAATACCGTCAGAAACACCACAAGGAGTCGTGTTATACATGTGAGCAATGAGGGCAAACAACCAGCTAAATATTCCACTGAAAGCAAGTCACACTCAATATCTGTGTTCTTTCACACTAAAAATCCTGATACTTCAATCCAATTTGTGCTCCTGTTCTCTCACCTCCTCCTCTCTCCTGGCTGACCTTCATCTGCAGCCCCCTGATTCAGGCTCAGGAAGAACCATTCATTTGCCACATAGCATCCACCACATCACTTAGTAATTAAAAATAATTTGTAGCATGGAATACCAAATTCCAAAAAGCCCATTCCCAAGTTCAGTAAAACATAAAGACTTCAATGCAGGCTTCCATTCCTGCAAGAAAAGTGGGAGGGGGGAAGTGGGGAAGAAAAACAAACACCAAAAACATGAACAAAAAAGCCCCCAAACACAAAACCAACAAAACCCCTATTTAAGATGTCTGCAGTTAATTTCTCTTGTATTTCTACTGCGTGATTTTGGGTCTTCACCACAGATACATATTTTCAAGTTTTGCAAAGGTGACCACAAATTTTTTTTCCTTTGCTTTCAAGCCCAGCTCTATGAATTGCTTTAATTAGTTGTTTTTAGGAAAAAAAAAAGTTATCTTTCAGAAACATCTCAGCTTCTCTTTGAAAGCTTATTACCTTTATTTCGCACTACTATGAAGGGCATGACCTAGTCAGCATTCTAATCTATTACTATCCACTACTAAAAAGCTGCCTTTCCTTCTGAACAAGCAGTACCTTAAAGCAAAGCAGCTGTCCAAGGCATGCACATCCATCATGTTTTTTTTATTACCATCCCTTACATTCTGCAAGCCTAAAACACAGAAAAGCCCTTATGTTCCACACATAGAAGGTAGGAGAGGTGCAGCTTGAAGAGACAAACTTAGCACAGCACTGGGGAAAAAAGCCCTATTTCACAATACACTTAAGTGTGTTAGATCAAAGAGAATCCTGAGATAGTACTGAAAGACAAAGCCAGGGACAAGTATTAATCAAGTTTGGTTTACGCTATGCTCCCAATACAGCACTTGTAACTAAAGCTTAGTGAAAACTGTACTATTTGACTAAAGAAGAATAAAAGCATCCACTAGACACAATTGTTCATGCAGGATAAAGTACATAAATGCTCAAGACCTAGTGGACTTTTTAAAAATTCCTAGTTCAATCTTCCAGTATCCTCACAGGCCACCACTAAACTTGAAATAGCATCACTCAGATTACACCATCCAGAATCACCAGCATTTTGACAAGTGATCCGAGACAGATTCTGGCACTCAAATGTAAGCATTTAAACAACTGATCAGACAATTCCCACTCTTATATCACAAAAGCACATTGTTATCTATTTACAGCTGATCAAGCAGTACTGGTCACCAACTGTCCCAAAGCATATAAACACACTTTTTGTGTGCTTTCAGTGTCAGAGAGCTCAGTGTCAAGGTTGGGTTGTTTGAACTGTGTCCAACGTAGATGCTAACACCTTATTCAGCAGAACCATGAGGTGCATTAATTACTAAAAAAAAACCCAAATAATTTTGAGATGGAAACAGAGAGTTTAAAATAGCCCTTAAATACAGTACAAAGTATCATTCAGCATGACCTTCCCAAGTATTTCTCTTCCCAGCAGTAGGTAGACAGTCCTAAAAAGATGACCTCAGATAGAATCAATAAGTTGCCCAGACCACTCAGAGCAAAAAGCAGGGCGGGTTTCCAGCAGAAATTTTGTGAAATCCCTATTTTCCACTAAGTGTAGAGCACCAAGATGCAAAAAACCCACTACTATCACATGAAATACCTTGAAAACTGAAGCACCTATCACAAACAAAATATATTTGAAAATGTTGAATATAACATGATACACTTGCAGAGAGAAGACTTATTTCACATGGATTAGAAATCCCCACGACATAAGGAAACTCAATCTACATAAGGGAAAACTTCATTATTAAAACTTCTCAAATGAGTGAGTTTCCTGTTCTAACACAAAACAAAAAAAAAACATAAGACACACGAGCAGTTGTTTATATGTTAGAGAAGCATTCAATGGCACAACTATCATTCAGACAGCTTTTCCAAGGCTGCTTCAAACTTTGTTTGAAGGATTATGTGGACAAGAAGCACATCCAAGTCAACAGCAGGTAAACAGTAAATATGGCAATACAATATGGAGAACTCAACCTCTTAGAGCTTCTGTCCCAAGCTTCATCACTGGTAGCTGGAGAGCACTCCCATTACTGTTTGAGGGTAGAGCAAAAAAACTGTTTAGGACAAGAAATCACCTACAGAGTAACCAATAAAATGAACCCAATGTCTTCACAAGTCATCACACTCCAAAGGGATGATTTTTTTTTTTGTAGCCTGGACTTAACTTTATTCTGTCTTAAAGGCTGCAAAAGTAGATCATCAAAATAGCACATAAAATCAACCAACCTCATCAAAATCTAGGAGCATGTGTCTTCCAAAAACCTATCACAGTGGTGGTTGCTGGAGGGGGAGACCTTATTGCTGGCTACAACTACCTGAAAGGAGGCTGTATCATGGAGGGTGATGGTCTCTTCTCCCAAGTAGCAAGCAATAGGACAAGAGGAAATGGCCTCAAGTTGCACCAGGGGAGGGTTTGATTGGATCTTAGAAAAAAAATTCTTCATGGAAAGGGACGCCAGGCATCGGAACAGGCTGTCCAGGGCAGTGGTGGAGACACCATCCCTGGAGGTGTTTAAAAGGCATTTAGACAAGATTCTTAGGGACATGATTTAGTGCTAGAGTTAGGTTAGGTTATGGTTGGACTCAATGATCCTCAGGGTCTCTTCCAACTGGAATGATTCTGTGATTCTATTCTGTATTAAATAATACAATGCAGTAACTGTAATCATCTTCAAAATACCACAAGAAGAAAAAAAGGCAAGAAACCTAACTTTTAACTAACATAACTAATGAGTAAACAACTCAAAATAACACACTACAATTATATACCACCTACTGGTGGATCTCCTCCTCCTGCTAATACTAGCTTTGAGCCTTGTGTTTGGTCCATTTCTTCACTTTTTAGAGATGAGACTCCTACCCACATTCATTTTGCTGGACTGAGCCATGGTCTTCCAATCTGCTCCGAGAGTAAAAACAAAAGTTTTTCAAAACCCTCTATAAGTCAGAACTGAATGTTTCCCCAAACTGGGTACATACTCCCCCTGATAAGCTCAATGCCTTGTAAAATTCCACTAGTATTTATCCACCCTCATTTGGAACTATGTCCCCATCTGTGCGCAGACCTTTCACCACTTCATTAGCTAGTTCAGATAACCACTAAGATACTAAGCATGTTCCTCACCCTCTGCTACTTCTGATATAATTTTTAATTTTAATTTAAAATATTCTAAACCATAAAAGCATGACCTCTACTTAGTAGTAGTTTACAGTCCTATTTGTGTATTTTCTAAGGTTCCTCATTTATATGTAAATATTAAAAAAAAAAAGATCTTTAAACATATTGTTTCCATTTGTCTCTCCAGACAGATTTATCAAACTCCTTACTCTTGATCCTCAGTGGTGATTACATAAAATCAAGTCAGTCTCAAGCCAAACCTCAGGAACCTCAGGAAGTCATGACCATCATGTGCTTTTACTATTTCACATAGCATCTTGTTTTCCTTTACTTCAGTTCTTCCAGTTAACACATCTTCACAGCTGTCAGACAGACTATATTTCCAGCATCCTTCAGGTGGTTGCTTTAGTGAATTTAAAACTAATGAGATCTATTCTATTCCTTTATGTTTTATTGTTGTAAGAGGTAGATTTAACCTGATAAAACCTATCAGTGTTAATACACGCTTTTAATATAATTCCTCTTTATTCTCTTCTCCTTATAATTTGGGGGGGAGCATTTCAAACTTTTCTGCCAAAAACTGCAGTGAAGCACTGAGTTTTACAATCACAAGATGATTCTTGTTGCCTATCCTTACTACCACATCACCCTTGTTTCAGCTGTTGTCTCCTCCCAGATAAGCAAACCTTTCTATAAAGAATTTGCATATTTTTCTTCTGAAACAACTATGTAACAACTTTCTTGACTGTCCAAGACTCCCACTGAAAAACTAAGCTTTCTCCCAAGACGTATTTTTATTCTGTCCAGCATATTATTCACCTTGCCTATGGTGGCAAGGCATCTGAGACCCTTCTGCCACACTCAGTATTTTCTGTTCACTAATGCACATTAATGCTCATTTTGCTAAGTATATAGAGCTGGACAGCATGAAATTCTATTCTTCAAGAGGCCTTAATGTGGTACTCTTGAGACCTAGATTTCCCACAGCCCCACGTAAACTAGTATCATTGAATGGTCTCTGTACTATACTGCCTCTAAAGGTACCAAGATAAACACATCAGGAGCTTTTTACATCAATTCAGAAGACTACAAAAAAACCCATAAGGTATTAAGACTGACTGTTGACAGACTCGGATGTTCATAACCTGTCTGATGGAATAAAGCTGCCCGATTTCCTTCACACACTCCTCCTCAGATCTGTTCTCCCTTAACAGAAGCACTATTCTAGCAAAATATACTTGGCAGCCTGCATACACTATCAGTTTCTGGTATGATCAGGGAAGATGATGACTCCACATCCAGAGAGAACCCTATTTTCTCCTGCAAGTAGTAGTCAAGAGATTTCTGGCATTCACACTGCAGTAATATTTCAAAGATTTCTCATTCAAGGGTCAGTAAAAAAAGGCAGTCACTCCCACAACTGAAAAAAAGTTGGCAACATAATGCCAGGAAGGGTCAGGAAACTAGAAGGATTCACCAAAAGCAGCTGCAAGCTCAAAGCAAAAGCATTCAGCTTACAGAACTTTTTCCAGGAACTCTCAGAAAAGGGATGTGAAAAACTAGCTTTATCTAAAGTGAGATTGCAACACTCAAGTCAAGACTCGTAAGTTAATAGTCTTAAATTCTATTAGCAGCCTCTTGTCCTTACACCATCCATCTCTAAACAGAAGGTCATTGCACAACATAAAAATATTCCTCAAATTAGTCTTCATCTATGCCTAAATGAAACCAACACCTAAACAGAGTTTTGTAGACTAGTAAGCAGCATGCTGGCAGTGAGAGAAATCTTTCTAATCAGCTAAGAGCCTTCCTCCCCATTAAATGCTTACATCAGCCCTACTATTTTGCATTTCAATTCTCTAAGGCAAACCTAAACATGGAAGAAGGAGGTAAGAAAATATATTCATTCATACATAGCACTGCCCTTAAGATGGACTAAACTAGAATATCATTAAAAACCAAGTGGGGCAAGAAATATTCCTGCAGATTTGTCTCCTTATTTATCCAGTGCATTTTCTATCTGATTATTAGAGAAGCCCCTACAGTTTCCTTAAAGGGGAACTGCCCATGCAAATTCAAATAAAACTGACACAAA
The DNA here is from genome assembly GCA_013399365.1 of Pampusana beccarii. NCBI lineage: Eukaryota > Metazoa > Chordata > Aves > Columbiformes > Columbidae > Pampusana > Pampusana beccarii. The sequence goes on from VWYH01001798.1 coordinate 142,914, forward strand.
CCTACAGAAGTGAGACAAACTTACATAGCATTAACTAAGCATTTAAAAGTGTTTTCCATGAGAAGTGTAAAATTATCAGCACAATTTTTTATCTAAGAGGAGTTTCCTGTAAGAGAAATTCCTTTCAATTCTTCACTTCAAGTAGTCCATTCTTTCAGTAGGTAATACAATGTTCCAAGCCTTTAGTTCAAGAACTTCCAATACACTGAAGAAACCTGGTTTGGGGCTAAACACAAGTAGGATGGCAAACACGTTCAGCGAAGACAGACATTTGGGATAGGGAAGATCCTTCTTCAAATCAAGTAAAATATATTCCTTTCTCACTTTACATGTGAAATAGTGGTGACAGGAATGTGATGTATAATGTAAACAGCATTTGTATGGCCTCTGAACAGAATAAAAATTTCTCACATGTGGGAGTCACGTACAGCCCAACAACATCCCTACTAGTGCTTCTTGAATTCTAAGCTAGGTACTAATGAAAGAAATCTTCACATTAGCATCTGAAAATTTGTGTACAAGGTCAAAACCATGCTCTTTGAACACACGATATATCTGGACACTATTTGGTACAGAAGGAGAAGCACATGCCTACTTCAGGCAAAGTTGTTCCTTATTTTCACCTGGTTAGTATTGATAAGCAAGGTCCAAAATATAAAGGTTCTCTCTTATACTTGCTGTAACATGATACATTTTGGTAATTTTAGTTATGCACTCAGAGAACGCATTGAACAAATAATAATGTAAGACTCAATAGCCATAAAAAGGGCTGAATGCAACGTGAAGCAGCCAGTTCCTTATTTCCAGTACTTCAATCATGAAAACACATTGGAACTTGTCTGATGTTTTAAATCTAAGCACTTTTTACAGTTAACAGCTGTAAGCCACTTGAAGTTCCTGAACAGTTTAAGTGCAACCACATTCCCCACAAGGAGTCACGAAGCCTTCAACCAGAATAAGCCACTTTCTAGATCAAAGTCTCCTCCTCCTTTTTAAGTGGCTAAGTCCATCATTTTCTTCTATGCATAATAACCTAATCAAATGAACATTGATATACAGTAACTCTATGTCAAATTTTAATCCAGAATCTGCTGTATCAGGATGCCCTCGTCTCCATTTTCCCAGCTGTGAACCAGACAGTTGTTCTAACAGCCCTGCTTTCAGGTGGGCAGTTCATAACGAATTTGGACTTGCTTTATATCAGATTGAGATCTATGCTAACACCATGGAAACAAGTTTTCTTTTACAAAGTTCCAAATAATCAGTTACTTAGCTGGCATCTACAAGTTCATGGACTAAACCCACCAGAATACCTACTCCATTCATTGACAGCAATACCAAACCTAGAATTTAACAGATAACAAGCTGTTAGAAAAGGCTGAAGGAGAAATATATCAACTGAATAAAAGCAAGGAGTGTTCACTTTATTATGTTAACATGATTGTTCACTTCTTGTTTCATCTGAAGCTACTTGGAAGATCAACACAGACTAGGGACTGCACAGCAGAATGCACAGCATTTACTAAACACAGTAAATGCAGAGGACTGCACAGCATAGCTAAACCAGCTGCCAGCTTGAAATACCTCTAGCTCAACAGTGCTTGTTCAGTTGAGTTCAATACCTCCTGTTCCCCACCTCTGCTGGGTCTTCAGAAATAAAATCACAGATTCAGTTCACCTTATATTACCAGAAGATTTAACAAATCACAAACATCTGCCCTCCTCAATTCAAGATACACTCACAGTAAGAGCCTGATTTTAGCTGAAAACTAACCCTAAAGGTTTTCAAGAGTCCAAAACCAAAGAGTCTTTGGCAGTCTTCAGCAGCACAGCTAGACAACACTCACCACCCTGACAGCTAAGGATGAGTTCCCCTTTCAAACACATGCACTCCCTCCCATAGCAGAACCTCTCCTCCACTGCTCGTATTTAAATTTTAGCATACACACAGAGTCTAAAGGCATTATTCGACTAAGAAAAAATCTTTAAAAATGCTTTAGAAGTTCAAAAAAATTATGAAAAATCATTTAAATATGTCCCAGACTGTGTACACAATACTTTTGTTACCACATTGTTTACCATTGTTTACCACATTTGTTACCACACATTGCTGAAGTTACTTCTATTAATAAGTATCCCAATGAGTTGGAAAGACTGCATACTCCGTAATATCCATCTCAAGATACCAATGAAAGCCACCACCAAAGACATCTGCCTGTCTTGAAAACATTCTGGTGATTTTTTAATATGTAAAAATAGGGGGGGGTTACATTAAGCTCATTGGGAAAACTACTACTAAGCTTATTTCAAGTTTATTTCAACCAGCAAGTGCTAACTAGGTAGTACTACTTCAGAGCTTCTTCAATACCAGTAATGTACATGAAATTAATGAAGGCAAAGTAATCTACAAGCTAACCAAGGCTTTGGTCATTCACTGACATAACTAAGCAATGCTGGGACAGAACAACACAGAGTAGTTTCAAACCAGAGGAGGAATTAGCATCTGTATCAACTTACATAACAAACGCTGTATTTGGCAGAGTTGCTTGATCAATGCTTGGCTGAAGACAATCTATGAAGTCCCACGCAAGTGAATAAGGCATGTCCTGACCTGACCTAACACCTCAGTTCCAGACTGAAAAAACTAACCAAACAGAAAAACTCCACATATATCTCTTCCTTTCCCCCTTGGTATCCACTTCACTACCTTCCAGACAGATCACAGGCCAGTGACCTGCTCCAAAGGTAGCTGGCAAAACACAAGCAGTGTAAATGCACAGCTGGGAATAGCTGAGAGGAAGAGATTCCCCCCTTTTGACAGAGCTAGGCTAAAAGATCAACTCATTATGCCATCCCATATCCTAAATATTTTTGCAAAGCCAACTTCAGCGCACTTACTAGCACATTTCTGAAAACCCACCTCAACTCAAAGATGCAAATAAATTTACAGTGATTTTACACAGACGTTCTTGTAGAAGCACAAATATTTCCCACACACACGGGCTTCAGAAAAGCCCTTTTGAAAGTTTAGCACATGAAGTTTGCCACTATATTTATCACTGAGGAGATCCTTCATCAAACTGATGCTTCACAAAAATACCAGCATGCTGTTATGCCAACTTTCACTTCTGTTAGTGACTGAGATGGACAGAAGGCATATGTTTATCTGTCTAGCAGACTGTTAACATGGAAAGTGCTCTTTTTCTTTGAACTAGCTTGGTTATTTGTATTACAATTACCATACCAATCACAACCATGTTTTGGGACTATTTCATGCTAGTTGGCATACTATGTGACTCCTTTGCTGCATTGCACTAAACGACACAAAAGCAGTGATGGTGATACTTGAAAGTATGGCAACATTTTAGGAAAATACTGCTTTGTTCCTCTTTCTCCCTATCCTCAATACACTGCTTCCAAGAACCTTAACAAATACCAGAGACAAAAAAATGTCAGGGCTGATTTAATCTCAAGAAGCTTTCAAATTTTAAAACTGCATGTCTGCATGTAAAAGAAATTTCTACGCAATTTATCTCTCCAAGACTGTGCGATGTGTTTTCAAATAGAAGATCCAAAGGAAGCGTCAAGAGGACCACTTAGCCCTTTCATACAAAAATTCTCAGAGATATGTAGCATTTGTAAAAATTTGAGTCCTCACAAACACAAGTGTTTCTTTGATAGGCATTTAACCGAATAGTTCCTGGCTCTTCCCTGTGTCAGCACTAGCTCTTGTGCGACTGTCTGACAAACTGGATCAAGGAACTGATTTAGTGTAAACGTGTTTTTCCTGTTGCTGAGCTTTTTTCAACAAGATCTTTTCCCAAGTGGCTGGGAAGAGCAATGAATGTTGGTTTTTTGTTGTTTTGGGGTTGTTTGTTGTTTTGGGTTTGTTTTTTTTGTTTGGGGGCCGGGGCGGGTGGGTGGTGCAGCAGCATGTTGACTGCAACATTCCTAGAAGCAAGATTCCTCCAACTTCAGTGGGATTAGTACACACGCTGATAAAAAGGCTGAATACCACCAAGCACTTCAGGGAAAAAAAGCTAATTCCCAAAATGAGTTTAAAAATTAAACTTAATTAAAGCATTGTTCACTGTTCTGTGGAGAACAATTCACACCTGCAGAACAGCATAAGAAGGAAAATTCCACTGGCAAAGAATTTCAGGACAAGACTGAAACAAAAGGAGAGGAATACCTAAAGTTTTGAAACTGTAAAGCTCAGACACAGGAAAGCATGTGAGTCACCTGATACCTGCCAGACACAGATGTACCTAGGATCTCCAAACTCCGATTGTAAAATGTATTTAGTCCTATTCTTGTGTGTGGAAAAACTGGGAGGATAAAAATTACTTTCCTTCTCTTATCTCTGAACCACTCCCTGCCCTAGAGAGAGGTTTCAGATGTTCTCCTGCTGAGGCTATATTCCACAAAACAGTTCCTGCAAAGAAGGACAGATGTACAGGCTTACAAACAATCACTGTGTTTTCATTAAGGGGAAATAACCCTGAGCCCAAACACAAGGTAGCCTCCCCAGCAGTAGAAAGAAGTCACATTACTGTGTGAAAGATGCCTTTAATTTTAACCTAAAACAATGAATCCAGACACTCAAGTTCTTGACTATTTCAAGTTGAATTAGAGGAGAATGGAAGCCAAAACCCCAAACTGATATTCTAAATAGCAACATTTCATTATACTTCTTAATACTCCAAACTTACTTCTAGTTCCACTTTCTATCATCTGAACAGCTGCATATTTGGACATGTTCCATTCCTGATGATTAACACCACAGAGACCTAATTCAAGCTATGATATTGTGGTGGGGCAGGAAAATTAGAAAAAAAAAAAAAAAAAAAAATCAAGGGTTTGTTTATTTCCTAGAATACACTGTTACACTCCTAAGGCTTGAGGATTCAGCTAAAATACAGCAGAGGAAAAACACCTGTACATCAAAGACCAGTAATTTGAATTTGTCAAAAACTGTTTTGAGTAACACAAACAAAACCATCATAATTACAACATTCAGCCTAAAAGAAAATATTGCAAGCACAAAGAAAGATATAATAAAGACATGATGGTTTGGTTTTTTTTAAATACATGGTTTCATTGCTGATTTTTTTAGCCTGGTACACAACTATTAGCTAACCACACATTAAGGAAGACTTTTTTTTCCCCCTAAATGACCTTATTCAAACAATTTGCTAGCATTAAGTCCTTCCCCCGCCCACACACTTAGCATTCTTTCTCAAAACATCAAAAGTCACTGACATGACAAAAACCCCACATAGCTACAGAAGTTCTACAGTTACAGCACGTTTATGACACTATTTCAACTTAGTCACCTAAAATACCATACCATTAAGAAACCTGAAGCACATCATCATTTCAGAAAAAAAAGCACGAAGCCTACCAAGGCAGCCACCGATACTGCCTCAAATGGTCTAATCAACTGTAATCAAATTGCTGTAATTTTTTTAAAATTTAATTCAAACTGAAAAGCCTTGTTTCTTTAACCTCAAAAACAAAGCCTTCTTACTGGATCCTGGATCTGCAGCATTTATTTTTTCAATTCTTAAATTCAATTTCCAAATCAGCCATATCCTAAACAAGCACAGTAGTTTTGTTTTTAAAATGAAGATGGAGAAAAAACAAACATGCATAATCCCATTTGCCTGCAAAGTTGACAGATGAGGAAATTCTCTCATCTCCACTAAATCTTTTCCAGAAATATAGTTATCTTTAAAGAACTAAATTATTAACTTCAAATACTGGGTGTTTGGCTCCTGCCTGCACACAGAAGTTAGGTTTGAAGAAATATCTGAGGAAGTAAACAAATTCACATGGCACCACCAATACCCAACTCCACCTTCTCACATGGTCATTTTACACAGGGGACTTTTTAAACCCAGATATTCACTAATAACTTCAATTAAGTATAGAAGACAGAAAAAGATAAGACTTTTATTCTACAATATGCACTAGGTCTAACCAGACATCATCTGCTAGCTCTACATACCTAGACTTTTGGCCACGCACATGCAGACACCACTAAATCTTGCTTAGCACCTCAGCCAGTAACAGTATACTCAATCTCCTAACTAGCATACGAATTCTATTAATGTAAATCCTTAGATAAGAGGCCATATGCTAGCTATCATCTACAGGGTGATGCTGATAATGACTGAAAGATGGTTAGCAAGGAATGGCAAAGCCAGCCAAATCATTATTCCAGTATTCCAAGCTGATTTTGCTGGAATTTACTCTAGTAAACAAGAAGGAAGGGATATTAAATATTTTGGGCTAATGCCTCCTGTGGTCAGTTACAGCAGATTTCACTGTTGTGAAACGTGGTTGCAGAATTCACCTACCAACAGCCTTCTCAGACCTGCTAAGTCAGATATTTCTGAGAAATATCCTTTACACACTTCCAGGCAATCTCTAATTCTATTCATCTTCAGATACAGTTAAACTCTTAACAGTTATGTTACATCATATAATACTTGCCATATCCCTCACGCAAGGTAAAAGAAAAAACTCGCTTGAAGCACCTACTTAGTTAAAATATTTTCTCTAAGAGTGGGCTTCGTGTTGGGAGTACACATAGAGGTTTCTGAAGTGTCACAAAAAGATTATTTCTAGTGATGGAAAAGCAGTCTTCCATGAACCCCGCTGTGGCTTACCTGTTTTCACAGTCATGTTAGTTCAACTGATGCACAACAAATATTGCTATACCACATTATACGTTGTACTAACTATATTGATGAGGAAAATGCCAAAACCACCTTAGGTCTTACACAAGCTTGATTCTTTCCCTAAATAATTTTACTACTATTTCTTGTTTTGAAAGGAAGAAACAAAATGATACGGGAAAACACTGCCATAATAGACAAAAATAAAAGAATTACAGCATAAACAAGTCACAATATGAGACTGAACTGTGTATCAGGATGTCACACACTAACAAGGCCAGAGCCCAACTAGTTGCATGTTCTGTCTTGTATTTGAAGACGCAAGGAGATGAAAGTAATGGTAGCACAGACCATATATCATACAGTGGTCAAGCAAGACTTACTGGCTCTTTAGCAGAAGCCAAAGGCCTTATTCCAGGATTCTAATTAAGACAGTTGGGATTCAAAAAAATATTTATAAAATAACGTCTTACATTAACACTTAAGCTGTTAAAGCCTTTTACAATGTAAGTATTACAACCATGTGCCTGTGACACTCTTGAGAAAACACCAGTAAACCCGTATTTTCAGATTAACACCTTATATCTGAAGCTAAAATAGTTAAGAGTACCTTCTTCTGCACAAAGAAATTTTAGAGGACCAGTAGTATTTTTTTTATTTATTTCATCTAATTTAGATTAACTACTAATTCAACTGCAGCTGAAAAAAAACCCTGAACTTTTATTTGCAGCAGCTATGAGGTCCAAGTAAAACTAAGAACGCTTAAGAGACAGCCAAGAAGTCTCAAAAACATTATTTGCATAAGATAGCGCTTTCAGGTATGGCTAACATTATTGAGGATTATGTTTAGGAAAGCTCACTTGCATGTCATATGAGAATCCAATAACAAAATACACTAGTCCAAAAAAATGACAGAAATAACATAAGGAAACACACACAAATACAAGACTACTCTACATTTAATCATCACAAGACTCTTTGCTCAAGGAGAAAACTGAACCTACAAACTCTTAAAATGGATATATTAGGAAAAGCAATTACAAACTTCACTGCCAGCAGCAAACATTCTGTAAATTCAAATACTTGAAATAAGCTTGTAAACAGATTATTATTATACAATTACACCTTTCAGTGCTTAATAAGAGAAGTCCTAATGCACCCTAGACATCAGATTTTTAAGTATCAATTTGCTACTAGGACTTGCTCTTTTTTGCATTTAGTCTTTATTGAAGACAAACATTGAACAAAATCTGTGCATATAAGAACACTTTCAAGAAGTCTGCAATATTATTTTTTTTTTTTATTGGAGCTTGCTCAGAGGAACTGCTAAACCATCTTTTCACAAAAAACACCAAAAAATGACAAAAAAACGACCAACAACAAAACACAGACAAAAAATCCCCACACAACAGAGAGCAAATAATAAAGTTCTCAAACAATAATAATGTTTCCAAACTTCGTATTATATGTCAGCTTTCATTCATCTAACATGCTCCCCCCATCCCCTATTTTTTTGGGTACGGTTTGTGTGGGTTTTTTGATTCGTCTCCTCAAAATCATTCTTTTAAGAAGCTTGGAAGTCTCAAACTTTGACTTGACCAAAGGCACAGTTTCCTTTGTATTTGTTTCACATATTTATATAGTAATAATCAGCTATGATAAACTGGGGGTGGAAGGTAGACTGTACAAAGCCTCACTATCTTCCCATGAGAGATGCAATGAAAAGTCAGGCCCAAGAATACAGTCATCTTCAACAACACTCTTCACACAATTCTGATTAAGAACAGAGGTGCACCTTCATCTCACTCTTAAGCATCTGTCACTGCCTGAATGCACAGACTCTGAGAGTTATCACCTGATCAAAGTGGCAGTGCAGTCCTATTTAACAATACAGCTCTTTAAATAGTTTATGAGACTACCTCTAGGAAAACAGAACAACTTTGCTTGCTGTATGCAATCATTCATAAACTAAGGCCAGAATTCTGCTAGGAAGCGTGCAAACTGGTATAGATCTTCTACTGTCTTCTCTTACCTTAAGATCCTTCTTCCTGTGTGCTGAAAAAAGCTGCCATCCTTTTCGTTACAGGGCAGTTAATGAAAAGACAATTCGCCATTTACAGACAATACTGGACCGTGCTACCTAGAACCTTGTTTTTTGGCAAGCAGCAATTTGCTGCAATTTCAAAAAGCAACCTTGAAGGTTGTCAGGAACATCGTAGCAGGAGCTCATTAAGTTGTTGGTATGAAATTTCAGTTTAAATGAAATTAATTTCAGTGCTTATGCTTCCACTCTGAGATCTAGCAGAGTTTAGAAACAGATCAAGATGAAAACATCTGATTACAAGGTTTTATTCCATTCTATCAGCTTAGCAAGAACTGAGCCAAACAATGTCTTTAGACTTACGGGGTTTTTGTGATTTACTGTCTTCCAGGTTTCTAACGCCTTTGACCTGTTGCTGCTATACCCCTAAGTTTTAAAAGCTGTCTCATTAATAGTCATATCTAGAAGTACTTCACTTGAGACACCAAAGAACTCTTTATGTGTTAAGCATGTGAGGGGCAAAAAATAGCATACAACAAACTGTCTTAAGTTTACGGAGATAATTAACTGAGTGGTTGGGAGGTACGCTGATTGTGGCTGGCATAGAGGTAATTTTCCTCAGAGTAGCTACTATGGGACCATGTTTTGGATTTGGGCATAAACACTGTGGATAATACAGAGATATTTTTATTATTGCTGAGCAGTGCTTACAGTCAAGGCCTTTTCTGCTCCTTACACCACCCCAGCAGTGAAAAGGCTGGAGGTGCACAAGAAGTTGGAAGGGGACATGACCAGCATGGCTGACCTCAACTGATCAAAGGGATATTCCACACAAGACGACATGATGGTCAGCAATAAAAGCTGGGGGAAGAAGGAGGAAGGGCAGGATATTCAAAGTTATGGCATATGTCTTACCAAGTGACTGCTACTCACTGTGGAGCCGTGCTTTCCTGTAGATGGCTGAACACCTGCCTACTCATGTGAAGTAGTGAATTAATTCCTTGCTTTGCTTGCATGCACAGCATTTGCTTTACCTGTTAAACTGTCTTTATCTCAATCCACAAGTTTTTTAGCTTTTACCCTTCTGATTCTCTTCCCCATTGCAATTGGGAAGAGTGAGCAAGCAGCTCTGTGGGGCTTAGTTACCATGACAGAGGGAACACCATCTTAGGCAGTGTTTCCACAATAGTTTCCATTTACAGCAAAACAAAAAATTTAAGATTTTTTGGGTGTGTTTTTCATTTTGTGTGCCTTCCAGCTTGCCAGTGGTCAGAAGACCACAATCCAACTGCTGAAAGCCACACAAGCTATGCATATGTCAAGCTGGAACTAAAAAAAAAAAAAAAAAACCCCAAAAAACACACAAAAAAAAAAAAAAACAAAACACCAAACAAACAAAAAACCACACACAAAAAACCCCACAACTCACACAAACAAAAAAAAGCAGAAACACAAACTTTTTTTTTTTTAAGCTTTTAAAAGCCAAAATTAAACATCAGGTTGCTTTCAGACAAGGAAAATTCCCTTTCACTGAGAACACTCAGAACACATTTCCTCCCAAGGAACCACTGGGAACTACTTCGAAGTTAGCTCCTCCACTCCATTAATCAGGCCATTCTCATGTTCACATTCCTGAAAACTGTGATTTCAGCTGTGCCTATTCCACTAAGCTGCATCATTTTATCCTGAAGTCAGTGGAAGACAGACCAGAACAACCTGAATGATCAAGAAAAATAACTATCATTACATGAAGCAGATAGCATACATTTTGTCATGTATCCTGAACTTAACTCAGTAAGAAAAACTTTATCACCTAGTTAACTCTGCTTAATATGTAATTGCAGACCACCCAGACCAGAAAAGCATTCACTTAACTATGAGTAAGATAAAAACAGCAGGGAAGCTTCCAGATGCCAAAACTGCCTTCCCAACTATCAGTATCTAAAACACATATCATTCCTTCAAAAACAAGTTAAGTGTTCTTCTGCCACCCCACGACATTTTAATGAAGAACTTCTTTTCACTCTGCATTTCTTAAAGCATATTAAATAGGTTACCTATGGCTACATAAGGCACAACGCACAAGCCAAAGCTCACATTGCCTACAGTTGCACATATTCCTCAGCTGTCCCTGTGTTTCTCATCATGCCGTACACAATACCATTTGAAAGCTACCAGTATAAGGCGCCATTTGGAAGAGTGGCTATGGACGACGAATCTGCACAAGATTTTGCCTAGAAGTCACACTTTACACAAATTCTGTTGAAGGTTGCTGTCACAACTCATCTCAACGCTTAACTATCAACTAATGCATCTACTAAACCATTAGAGTGCCTTCATCCCTTCACAACACACTGCCACAGCAAAACTCAACAGACTCTGTTCAAGAGAGTAACAGAGCTCTTCAAGTATCTGCAGGACTGTTATATGGCACAGTCCAAGGCATGACCATGGCTGCCCATCTTACAAGTCTTAACGCTTCAAATACTTTTACCTAAATGATGACATTCTCCCTCCTAAAAATAAATATTACAGAAACAAAATGCCAGGCATAATCACTTGTTAATTGAGACACACTCACTTTGTGCAATCTTTCTCAAAGTTAGATAAAACGCGTCTTGCATCAACTGCAGCAGAAATAAAATGCAGAGTGCTTCTTAACCATGGAAAAACCTGTCACCACCATAGCCCAGCCCTTCCCTAAGCCTATCAGACTCTTCCTTCCCTTTCTTCCCGCTCTTTTTCATTTCTAACACAAAAGTAGATACACCACTTAAAAGCTGAACTGCTTAGAAATGAAATTAAAATAAAAGCTTACAAGCATGAAGTGGACTTTTTAAGGACACTATTCAAAAAAAGCAGAAGTAAATATTCAGCTTAGAAGGTTACAGAATTAAAACTATCTCAGCAAAGCAACTGTGTGACTATATACACAAATAAGAAAAGGGCTTCAAGTCTCTATAGGCCTTTTCCAGCAATCCCTACCTGAAAAACCTAACATTAAACGAGAGCAAGTGAACAATGCTTCCTTCAACATTGCATTGAAATGATGCCATCAGGTTCCGGGAACGCATTGGGTGACAGCAAAATGCCCAGGACTCTAAGGCAACCTTGGTTTTAGCTGCAAATTCACCTGCTTTTATTCAAGATGATCTATTCCCATGATTCTGAGTGCAAACGGCTTTCTAACAACACACATAGAGCTCAGGCCTATATCCAAAGCCTCAATCCCGGTGTCCCAGGCTCATTCCCCACGGTCAAGCTCTCCTGCTCAGTTTTGCTCCCAGTTACAATATGGCACATCTAGGTACAAAACACAGCTTTGAGGGGCACCTGGAACATTTATTGGGTCTTCCCTTTCAGCACGGCCCAGCAAAAACTACACGACTAAAACCAGAGACGAAGGTCATTGCCTGCAGAGGCTCCCACGGAGCCTCCAAGCCCCGGGACAACCCCGAATCCCCTCCACAGCTCACCAAACGGACACCCTTCCCGCCCCCCACACAGGACAAAACTGCACCTCCCCCCGTGCACACAACCCGGCGGTGAAGGTGAGGCGGGCACTGACAACCGCTCCCGCCGTCTTTACCAAAACAGGGGGCGGGCCATGGCCTCCTGCCAAGCCCGGTTGGGCCGGAGCACCCCACCGTGCCCGGGTGCCTGCCTGCCTGTCCCGCCCAACCACGAGGCCGACCGGGGGAGGCGCGGTACTGCCCCCTTCCTGTCTCTGCGGCAGGTCCCCGCGGGGGCGGAGGAGGCGGGAGCAGGGAGGCATTATGAAACCGGATCAGTAGGGCAACCCCCAGGGCCGCCCCGCCAGCCGGGCCTCCCCTCCGCCCTCACACTCCCACCCAGCGGCCAGGCGGCGCAGCCCCATCTCCGCAGCCTCTGCACGGCCCCCGGGGACCCGTTCTCCCCATTCCCGGGGGCGCCCGTCCCCGTGGTACCTCAGAGACCTCCTCTTCTTCTTCTTCCTCCTCGTCTTCCTCCTCCTCCTCCTCGCTACCGTTGTTGCTGCTCTCGCTGCCGCCGCCGCCGCTCTCACTGCTGCTGGCCGGCCGGCCGGCCCGCCCGCTCCGCTTCGCCTTCGTCGGCGCTTTCTTCCTCAGCAGCAGGTCGTACACCCTCACCAGCCCCCGAGGCGCCGCCGTCCCAGGCGGGCACGACGGCGGCGAGGTGCCGGCGCCACCGTTCAGCCCCTCAGGGGGACCGGGCCCCGCCGTGGCGCTTCCAGCGTCGCCGCCGTCACCGCCCCCCTCCGTCGCCGCCGCTGTCGCGCCGGCTGCCTTCTCCATGACCACCGATCCGCCTCGCTCAGAGCCGGCGCTCCGGTGAGGAAAGCGGATGAGGCACCCGGGGCCGCCGCCGCTGTCTCGGTCACCTCTAGCGCCGGCGCCGCGCCACCTCTCGCGATACTTGTCGTCGCCGCCGCCGCCGCCGCCTTCAACAGCGACGGGCACCTCTCGTGCTGCAACGGCCGCCTCTGCCTCACGCCCGCCCCTCCCCGCGCCGCCGCCCGGCTCGCGCGGCCTCGGCCCGGCGCTCTCTCAGTTTCCCACCCTGCCTTCCCCGACTCGCGCCCGCTCCGGCGCGGCTCCCTCCTGGCAGCGACCCCTTCCGTGCGTGCCTCAGTCACCGCGCCGGAAGCGCCAACGACGTCATCACCCACCGCAGCGGCACCGTGCGGCCGTTTCTCTTCTCGCCGGAGTCTTCGCCCCGCCCCCCAGCACGGGCAGTCTCGCGCCGCGCTCTCTCCCCCCGCTTCCCGCGCGTGCGCGCGTTCCGGCAGTTCTGTCAGGGGCAGGACTGGGAGGGCGGATGGGCGCGCGCCGCGGCGGCGGTTGGAGGGAGTCCCTCAGCGGGTTGGTGGCGATCTCACCTTCGCGCGGGGCTGCCGCTGCTGCCGAGGGAAAGAGCAAGGGGAAGGGGCGGGGGTGTCGCTGCGCCCCGCTCCCCTGGCGGGCGCTGGCACCCCGCGGTTGCCCCCGGCGAAGAGAGAAGCTGGTTTGGCGGGGCAGCTTTAGGCAGAGAGAAGCGGCGGCCAGGCCCCTCGTGTGTGCCGGCTATTGAGTTACATGATCAGACTAAATGCTGGGAGAGCAGTAAGACTTGGCCTTGTCCAGCCCCACAGTCTGCGCGCGGGAGTGGGTGCAATACGCAGTAAACCTCCTCAGGAAACACCAACCCAACTACTAAGGCCTCAGTTCCACACCATCGTGAAACCACAGTATACATATATTGCCAATTAAAAGTGATGCTCTTTTGTGCAGTGTGTACTCGCTGGACACTATACTCAAAGGCAAGCTCCTGAGTCCTGCTTTAAAAGACAGCTGGTGGATTATCACGAAAAAAGTAGGAAACTTAAAGATACTTGTGTCACTTTGATCGTACACTTGAATTATATCCTTTAACTGTGTCACTGTATCCTGTTTCTTCCCTCAGGCCCCCCATCCCGGACTTTCATCCCTGACATTAATACTCAACTGTCTGGAAAAACACTATCACCTCCATTGATGCAAGTCAGGTCCTGCAAAAGTCTTGTGGAAGGTAAATATAGGCATTTAATGCATGCTCATTAAAGGAATGGGCTTTTTTTTCTCTCTTCCCCTTTTAGGCCTGATGGAAATCAACAAAGAAAAGGTTTTTAACCACAGAAACACATGATTGTAAAGATTGGTAGTGGCTCTAATGCACTGGTATACTATGGCTGTCTTAGAATTCATGTTTCAAGCCAATAGTGCCTCTTTCTGCTCCACTTATATTTTCCAGAGATGCAAAGAGCTTGTTATTACTTGATTTTGTTAATCTTATATGTGGTCTTTTGTCTTATTTGGATAAAGTCTGAAAGCACCTGTCGTGTCTGCAGCACCTCAGAAATGAAACAGTGCTTTTAAAAAAACTTCTCAAAGAACTGTTGCTCATTATGAAAGCAAGTCTGCACAGTTTTCCTCCAAATCTCCATGTTCCTTACATCCCACCAAACCTACTTCTACTGCATGCCTCTGTATGTTCTTAATAAAAGACTGCATTAGTGGTAAACAGCACCACTATTAAGTTACATTATTTCTAAGTCATACAGCTATAACTGTAGTTCTTCTAATCTTTAGGAATGAGGTCTAAACTGAACAAAACGTTCATAAATACCTACGCAGATCACAGTTTGATGTGATCCAGGAGGAATACATTGAATGTTCCAGCCACCTACCTACTACTTCCTGGTATGGCTGCACAAAAATCACAAAAACGAAACAGTGCAAGATATGTGACAGCAGATCAGTGGGAATGGGTTTGGCCTCTGGTATCAAATGCATTGATTTTTACTGATTTACAGTGAGATACAAGCACAAATTACTTCAAGTATCCATTTAAGTTGGTAGGCTTGGAAAAGGTCTTTTGAGCCATGCAGTCCAGTTTCTTGCTAATGAAAGCAACTGTATAATTTTATCACTCTTGTGTTCTCAAGCCCTGAATCAGATGGAGTAGTTACAAAACACTACTTTAGTTGGCACAGGTTGAGTGGCCTATCTGATACTATTTGTTCAGTTACTTTTATGATGGTGACCTCTGTCCTGATCAAAGAGTTGCTCCTTCTAATCTTGCAGTGTAGGTCAAGTCATTTTCCTCCATTTTTTATGATATACACTTTATTCCTGCTCTCCCTGCCATAGTTACTCGTTTGAGCCTTTTGTGAGTGCAACAGTAATAAAAGCACTTGTGGTTTTTAGAGAAGATTAGTGTTACGTTAATCAGGCATGTAAGCTTTACTTTTGTCATGGGCAAAAGCTGCTAATGAAAGCTATGAATCTCGTGATGGTTTGAAAAAAAAATAACATTTTGGGAAGGCATGAAACTTCTCTGGGTTGTGTAACAGCACTTTGTATTTTAGAAACGCAAAATAGAACATTCTTGTTGATATCATGATAATCAGCAAGACGGGCTTATAATGAAAGAGTAGATAATTAAGATTTTTTTTTTTTTGGTATCCCAGTTTCCATGTGGGTGCATGACCTAAAGCTGTGTTTCCTGTTCATAGGGCTTTTAGGTAATGGATTAGATAGCAAGGGAATGTCCATGTAGGCTCTACTCAGGAAAGTAATACTGAACAAATATGTTTTGTTTTGTGAAACTGTGAGGTTGATTAACTTCACACGTTTGGTTTTGTTGCTAGTGCAAAGCCACAGGAAATCTTGAGAAAAATAATAGTCCTTTGTTATCCCTTTGATCTCTGACTTCTACTTGAGTAGAGGTTACTGATCACTCCACCAAACACTCAGTATGAATAGTGGGAAAACCTGAGGTTTGACTTCAGTGAATGCTTTCAGGAACTATCCTGTGTGTGCTAGATTCTTTGAGAAGTTCTACAGGACAACTCACATATTTAAACCTATGCTGTGGTTTAAGTATCTGTGTGGCTCTGCTTTCAGTTTCATTTATAACTACTGGATGCAGTATCATTGTCAAAATTAGGAAGCAGGGATATTGAATTTTGTTTGCAATTATACAGGAACTGAAAAAAAGTTATTATTGGTTCAAGTTTTAGTAGCCCGCCCGAACACACACGCAGACATGCACACCATGCGTATTTTCACACCGTGTAAGTCTGACTTTTGCCTCCACCTACCCTTCTGTCCTGGTTTTACATATGCACCCTCTCCCTCTTGGTTCCTACATGCATCAGCTAATTCAGTCCAGTTAAATCAAATAAATTGTAAAAGTTGGAGGATCCTTCCTGGTGAAAGGGACAGTGTCAAATTGCATGCTCCAATTCCAAGTTTTACTCCTCCTTCAAGCTGGTAGTAAGTTTCATTTTTGCTTTTGTTCCCCTGAGTCATCTGTAGCACCTGATGTCATTCTTTGTATATTTGGTAACCTTCCTAGTTTTGAGGCCACCAGTACTCTATCTCATACTGTCCAGCAGTCCGAAACACACTCTGTTCACACTCAACTCTTATTTCTTGGGTATTTCACCTTAGGGGCTCCTGAACAATGATCAGAACTTCTGAAATTATCAGTTGAGGGCTCAAGAGAAAATGGATGAAAGAAGGTGTCTCATTCTTGATATGCAAATATTAAATAATCTAGCTTTTAACTTCAATAACTTTTATTGTAAATGCACTGAAATGGCACTTCTGAATCACTGAAATAGTCTTCTTTTTGGCATGTAGTGAATGTATTTTCTCTCTGTGTTTGTTTTTGTGAAAACTTTTTGAATTTTTCAGCCTAAGTCAGGACTGCTACAGCTGCCACAAAGCTACCTTTTAAAATTGTCTCCCTCTAGCCAGTTTCAGTACTGATTCTTCTCTTTTTGTTAATACAATTGTTTCAGTTAGGCTCCTGTAAGTGGTAAAGAGCAACTGCCTCATAAAAGGGATGAATGCTGTCAACCTAAAACCACACTCCCATTTTTGTTTCTTCATCTCAAGACTGAATACATCTAGTTTTAATATTTGTCACAGTGGGAGGAATGTAGGAGGAGCACAGAAGGTATACGCCTCCAGAGGCAGTGATTATCCGAATGAACTATGACATTAATCCATAAACCGAATCATGCCATTCTCACTAGTTATAGTATCAGTGAATTCATTTAATATATTTGATGCATACAGTTTTGTGGTTGTTGCAGATTCTCTTATGTGCTGTGCTGTTTTTATTCATAACATTCTGGGAATTGTGAACCCCAAATTATTGTATTCCTTCAGCATACATACCAAAAGTACAGGCTCACTGAACCTCTTCGATGCATAAGCATTGCCTCAAAAAAAACTGGAAGACCCTTCTGAAATGGGAGACGAGATAAACTAACATTAGACCATCATTAATTATTTTCAACAGAAGTAATAAAATTGTTTAGCAATTATGCACTTATTGCTGATCAAGTCAGAGGGACAAAGAAGGAAATGAACACAAATGTCTCTTAGTTCAGAGAAGTACCATTTTCTGTGATATGTATTTTATGGTTTGTTTAAAACACTCAGTTTTAATAACTGCAAATTACACATGGAAAAGAATTATTAAAAATAGTTTTTATGCAGCCATGGCATTTACTTCAAATTACAGCTTATTTAATATCCATATTTCTCCATTACAGCAAGTTTCCTGTGAGCATCTTAATTGGTGTGGCCTTGTGAATAAAGAAGGTAAAGAAAATCCAGACAGGTTCAGAATGTAACGAGCCATGCTAGCCCGGAAGAACTGCTTAGAGTTTCAGAAGCCCTGGTCATCAAGGGACAGCACCTCGATATGTGCAGAAGGTAAAGCATTTACATGAACACTAACACTCAAAAACACCCAGTATGAAGCCCATTTGGGAGTGACTTCTGCCTACCTTTGTTGTGTCATTTGCTACACTTACCTGCATCAGTGCCGGTTTGAAATACATATATGTCCTGAGCAGGTATCTTGAAAATTATTTGTATTCCATCTGAGATACTGATATTATATGTTCTGATAGTTGTCCTTAGACCTTAATAGAACATCATGCCAGCTTGGACCACACTTCCTCATGGGGAAAGTAAATCAAGTCCAGAAAAGCAAAACCTTTTAGATATTAATTCGCTGAATAAATATGCAAGTACTCTGTTAAAAAAAAAAAAAATTATATATATATGTATATAAAGTTTTAAAAAGTTAAGTCTTTGCTAACAAGGACTAACTTTCTCCTTGTTGCTTCGTGATGTCATCGCTAGAAATGGTCAGCTACATCTCAAGGAGTGTTGCTGGTCACATTCACTCACCCACAAGACATTGAAGTGCAGAGTGGAGTTTGGTACCAGAGCATTTGCTGGGAGGCCAGTGTGAATGCTGGAGACTTGTAATGGCATGCAACAGTTCTGGTTTGAGGCTGAGTGTGGCGATGTCTATGCCTGTAGTTGGTTCAGGTGGTTTAGTGGGACTAACTGCTGCTTCTGGTGTGTTTTTGAGGAAAAGGACTCCCAGCTTTGAGGTGCAGTTTTTTCTTCTTGCTGTTCTAGCTGGAGTGTTTGGCTGGAGGCATGCATTTTAAAAAATACACTTATTCTGTAACATATTTACTACTTTGGGAGTCTGTATCTTATTTAAGAAATGGCTTAAATACATGGACTCATAAACTTATTAGTACTCCTGACACATTTTTACATGGATAAATGATTTTTGAAAGTAGGTTTTGGATTCCTAATTTGCTTCACATGTTTTCAAAATGGTTACCCTTTGTGAGGATAAAATTGAAAAACACTGTGGCAAATTGAGGCAAATAGCATCTGGATGAGATTCTAGTGCTGTAGAAGATAAAAATAAAATAAAAACAAGATAAATCATAAGAGAGGTTTTTATTTGCTTTAGGTATTATGGATCTGTAATCCAGAACTGTGAATAAGACCTCTAAAGCCACAACAACCTGCACTTGAATATCAAATTTCACTTGTCGAAGTAGTGTTTTGGTGGTGGTGGTTTTTGTTTTTAATTACTATGTTTAAGTTAGCATCAACTGTGGGCTACACAAGGATCAGCTGGGAGGTTAAACATGTCTTATATTTTATGTTTTGCTTGAGTCCTGCCAGTCCATAGTGATAATTTCTATAGTAATCACTTTTTAAGTAAAGAATTGACTAGTTCTCAAACTAGTCCTGGATATTACTTCTCTTCGTGCAACTCAGAAGATCTTAATGCAAGCAGCCTTCTGCTGGCATGTAGAACAACAAGGTTCAAACAGTTGTTTTTCTGTATTCATATGAAGTGTCCCTAGAAAATATGTATACTACCAGGCTAGTTTATCTCTGGACAAAAACGGGTAAGAATCTCTGTAAAAGTTTGTAAGACCTTGGTTTCAGTAAAGGCAATATGAAAAAATTATTTGATATCTCAAAAAGGTATGTAAAATGGAAGAAAAATGTATTTTGCAGAGTTCAAATGATAACTAGAAAAATTGTCTAAAACCCCTAAATCATCTAAAATTATCTAACCCTCCCCAGGATCCCATGAAGCCTCTGTTTTTCAAACCAGAACCTTCTCAACCTTGTTTATTCTGTGCTGTTCTGCTTATTGGCTCATGTTATTTGCCATTTTGTCTTTGCTTCAGTTCTTTTGCTTTCAACAGCTATATATTGCTGATTCCTGATCTCCTTCTATATTGACGATAGTTTTTTAAAATTAGGAAAGCTTTCTGTTACTTCAGTTAGACACAGTAGATGGAGCTAGAGGCTGGTAATCTGTCTTCATCTAAAACTAGTCAGAATTGAAAGCCATGAATGACAAATTCTTATTTTTCCCAGCATTCTGGAAATGAAAAGTTACTAAAGCATTTGATTCGTAAGTATATATATCCTAATCTTTTTTTTTTTCAACAGTACTTATTAACTGATATTTTTTCAGCTGATGAGGTGAATTTTCATTTTGTTACCTGTCATTCTCTTATTTTCTCATTCATGAACATGAGTTCATGTATATTTCTAAATGAGGACATACCACAGTAATTGCAGGCTGCAGAGTAAGTTAAAATGCACATTTATGCCTTGGTTGAGATGGACAAATGACACAAAGTTCTTCTTATGTGCAAACAGCAGTCTAACTTTATTACAGGAGACATTTTCTTATATACTGTTTGTCAGCACATGTGTCTTTTTGCTGTTGGTTACAGGCTGCTATAACAATATGTCATTGGTTAATTTTGCTTCTGCATCCATACCCTCAGTCAGGGGACCTACGGACCTGCCGTAGTCCCCCACAATTCCCCCTTTTTGTATTTGTGCTAAAAAAATTGCCTTCATTGTCCGCTGCAGGGCCCTTTGCAGCAGAGAAATTATACATGACAACATCAATAACACAACTACAACAATCATTAAAACAATCAGTCCTGTTTTCACTACTGACAACAACCACCCTGAAATCCCCCAACCACTGAACAGTTTGTTTAACCAACCCCATCCGTCATCAACTTGCAACTTCTGTACTCCCTCTTTCAGTAATTGTATACTTTTATGAATTGACTCGGAGTGATCCGATAAATTCATACAACACATGCCATCAAAATCTTCACATCCGTGTCCTTGAGCTAACAACAAGAAATCTATTGCTGCTCTATTTTGCAACGTAGCATGTCTTACAGAATCTACATCTAACAAAAGCCTACTTAAAGCCTTAGAAGTTCTGTTAGTTTGCTTAGCTAGCCAGCATCCTAATTTTTCCAAGGTAGTTAATGCTTTAGCTGTGCCAATACCGGGGATAAGAGATCCTAGGACTTTCAACCGTGGCCCCCAAAATTCGACATTATCATCACATTGCAACTCATATGCATGCGTAAAGCGATTTCTCGCCTTGTTTTTCTGTGGTCTATTATCATAGATGTATTTGGTGTTAGCAGGGTCAACCGCCCTAAACTGCACGGTCCTCCAATGGCATTAGAAGGAATTCCTGGCCAGGCCTTATCTCCACAAATCAAAAACACACCGTATGGGAGTTTTCGAGGTTGCAGGCTCACATTATCAACTACAGCTTTAATGGTTTTCTGGCAAATTGGCTAACGCATTGTAAGTATCTTTTACTGTACAAAAACACTCTTGTTTCTCATTCTATTCCAGTAACTCAAGGTGACTGTAAGATATTCCATAACTCCCCATTTTTTGTTTTTGAACATCTGGTTCACAGTGAGCGCAGCAAGGACCCTGGCTTTATTCTTCTTTACATTCTATATCATTCTCCAGATGATTCGGAGGACTACAAGAAAAAATATTACACAAGCACATCCAGTTCCCGCAAAAATCCGTATATGCACATTGAGGCTTGAAAACCATGTTTTTGGGCTTAACCACTTTAAGCTATTAGAAAATGTCATCCATTGTGTCTTGCAGTGTTAATTCTTGCAAATCATGCAATTGTTTTCGCAAGGCACTGGCTAAATCCTGAACCAGGCCTTGCATATTAGCTGAAAATGCTCTCTGGAGATGTTGTTTCACTTGAGTCCACTCGTAAACACTATAATTCCATTTTAACAGCATTACGCATGAATCATTTTGAATATATTCCTGATCGCAATGCAGTTTTATTCTGGTAGCCGAAGTGTTCTGTCCATCTCCTATCCAAAACAGGGCTGCTTCATATATATTTATTGCAGAAGTGTGAAGAGTTGTCGAGTTTTATTCTTCCCCTCAGATGACTGCTCTCCAGTCTCAGCAGAAACTCTTTACAGAAAGAAGTTTGAGTCCTTCTTTATCTGTGTCACAGAGGCACTTGAAAGTCAGTTTTAGGTGGACAACAAGTTCCAAAACAGACTTAATTCTAGCTGGAAAAGTGTAGCCAGTAAACTGGCTAGAAACAGTGTTTATACAATAATTTAGCACTCCAACAACAGAAAATACAGGTTCGGATATCAGTTGTGGAGATTATTGGGGTACAACAACATAAGAATAATGAGGATCCACAACATTGATGTAGTCACTCACAAGAAGCAAAACTAGAGGCCTCTCACTTCAGGGTACTCACAATAAACAGTCACTCACCTAGACTAGGCAAGGGCTCGTTCAAGGATGGTGGTACGGTCACCGTTTGTCTCCAAAGTCAAAAGGGGGCATTCTGTTGGTGAGTTTGAATACCCGCTGTGGATCATCATACTCTGTCATTTTCTTGTTATACATTATTATTACAAATCAACCTACAATTGAATAGAGTAATGCAAATTACAACAATTACAGATATTAACAAATATTGGAGAAGGCTGGTTAGTTATCCTGGTAAGGAAAACAAATGCATGGAAAGCTTTTTCACCAGTTAGTCCCCAGTCCAGATAATGTAAATCTGTATCATTCTGATATGCTGGTGCCTCTAATTTACAGGGGGCCCACTACAAACTCAAAACATCTTCTGTGGTTACTTTAGATACCTTGCACATTAAGACCCAGAATGTAAGCAAAATCCAAATTGTTCTGAACCGGCCCTCCACCCCTCCATCCCCCATCACTGATAAAAGAAGTGAAACTTCTCTGACAAACAGTTGTTAATTGGTTTCTTAGAAGTACATACAGAATACTATTGCATTTGATTAAATTTAATCCAATCCTTGTTTTCCAGTAATTGACCTTCTGGTGGTATCCATACGCGGCCTAGCCAGTGTGTGTCATTGTTACTGCACTGTTGCAGGAGATAATAGCCAAATAAGCTAAGAAGGTGTTAATTGGAGTGAGGAGCGTGCTGCTGCTATCATAGTACTTGCATTTTGCTGTAACTTCTTTAGCTGCCCCAGGCAACATCACTGGCCTCTTCCTTTGGTCTCTTCTGTTTCTTTGTTGCTGGCATTAGGTCCTGTATCATGTTTGTGCAACTCATAGAAAGGTTTAATGTATTTCACAGGAAGACACTTTGGTCCTGTTGGAAGAAGAACACAAGCATACACTTTCCCCAGGTGATTAACTCTGCAGGCCCTTGCTATTGACTGTCGTGCAGGGGATCCTGATACAAAACCTTTGATTTCTGAGACAGTGAATCTGGAGCACAGAAGTGTCTTTCCTACTGCTGTGATAGAGGTGGGAAGCATAGCATGATTCAAAAGATGTAAAGTATATGTTACATTGTCTAATTTTTCTTGAGAATCCAGCCTAAATATTTCCAAGGAGGCACAGTCTGCACTTTTTCCTGTGCAACTTGTAAACCATAAAGTTTCAGAGCTTCAAGTAAGTGTGTCACCACACTGCATATAATCAGATTGTTCAGCACAAACTAAGATGTCATCCATGTAATTATGTAGTATAACCTCTGTGAATGCTTCTTGTGTAGGCTGCACATCAGTAATCACAACAAGGTGGTGAATCGTGGGGCTGTTGATCGAAGTCTCTAACCCCATTTTGACTGTCATGTTTATTAGATATTGTTTTTCTTTACCAGATCAAAGTCCTGTTTGAGTTCTATTAGTGTAGTGTTGGCTTTACTGATACTTTGGCTGCCCATACTAGTGGAAATTCGGCATCCAGAATTTCCTTGGAGATTTCTTGCTTGCAGCAAGCAGATCTGCACCTTCCAAGCAACTTCTTGTGGGACATGCAACTAAACAGAATTCTCAGAAAACGTTATTTGAGCTTACAATTTACTTAACAAATCTTGACCCAAGAGAGGTATAGGGCTTTCTGGCAAATACAATAATTAATCTGGTAAAACTTTGTTCCAAATTTGGCATTGATTTCAAAAAACGGCCTTCTTCCTTTCCCTTTCCTTTCCTTTCCTTTCCTTTCCTTTCCTTTCCTTTCCTTTC
>VWYH01001798.1:166910-267361 GCA_013399365.1 Pampusana beccarii
TCTTTCTCTCTTTCTCTCTTTCTCTCTCTTTCTTTCTTTCTCTCTTTCTCTCTCTTTCTCTCTTTCCTTCTTCCTTTCTTTCCCGTGACCTCAAAAACCAGCACCATGACTTTACTAAGAAGTCTCTTACAACTAGTTACCACAGAATAAGTCTATTACATTTCCCCCTTCCACTCCTTCATTCAGTATCACAGTTCTCCAGCACCAACATAAAATACTGAATACTGAGCTCAGATATGAAAGCCAAATACCCAGTTCAAATATGCAAATGGATCACGGTTACACTTATTCAAGACAATATCTCAATGTCAGCGTTGAACCTTTGAACCGCTTACCGCTCAGCCAGGTAGAGGTACCACTGGGTCTCCCTGACAAAATAGGTCAGTGCCTGCTGGAGCCCAATCAGCACCTGCCCCCCCACTGCCCTTGTAAGCTGGACTGGGCAAGGCTTTTATTAGTGTCTCATCTGGCGTGCTACAGCTGTTATCCCCGAAACAGGATTCTTTACCTGGTGTGCATACAAAAGAGCCAAATTTAGTACGCCAAGATGAGACATAGCCTATCACAAAGTTGTGCAAGACTGCATGCTGGAATGAGGCTAGCAAGCTAGAAAGAAAAGTAACAGCTATCACATACAAAATGTCACCACCATGTTCATGCAGCAAAGAGCTAAATTATTCATGGTCTTCTGTATTGTCAAAAAATGTACATTTTGGATCCATGGATTCTCGTGATTTAACAGTCTGTGAACTTACTGTACCATATAACAGGCAAAGACTTATTAAAACTGTAATATGCTTAAACAGGTACCTACAAAGAAAACTGCTTAATAAAGAAAGCATCTTGCAGACTTCTGCAAGTTTTCTATGACTTGTGTGTTATCAGTTAATTCTCTCTCAGTTTGTTGAAGTTCAAACCGTTCCACCTGTAAAACTGTCTGCAATTATTTGATGATCTCTCATAGAGATTTATTTTATCCTGCTCTTCTCGCTTTAAAAACAACATCAATTGCAACACAGTGTTATACTTCAAGGTCCTATTCTCTGGCCACTTTTCCCAATCATCTAACTTACACAGCAGCCACCACTGATTACAATATTTCACAAGATCCTCTTTCCTCATATTTCAGAGTGCTTTTCTATGTTCTAAAACACCTCCCAATACTGATTTCTTAGGAACACAACTGAAAACAGTCATTTCCAACCCCATCTCATAAGTAAAAACCATGAGAAGAGGGAGGGAGGAGGGGGGAAGCACAGAGCAGCTTGCAGAGCAAGTGGGAGAAGGAGGGAGAAGGCTTACAGTGCACTTACACAAACAATACCACAAAGAAACAACTGTAACAACAAGAGAATCATTAGTAACAGGGGGGTTCTGAACAGTACATAGTGTTGCTTTTTCATCCAAACCTAGTCCAGGAGGACCAGGGAGGCCAACACCCTGTTTCTTCAGAAGCAACTTCAATGTAGCTAATGTAACACCCTCTTCTTTAGAGAGGTTCCCTCCCATATTCCCAGTGTCTCACCTTGCCAGGTGTCTTTTCCACAGTCTGGATCAATGGCAGCTCTCCCTGCTGCTCTTCAGCTACACTGGGCTATGTCCCAATGGCTCAACTCTGGCTGTCACAGCTTTTTTCCGCCGTCCTCTTTTTCATGCAATATCACGTTGGGGTCACCAATGTCACAGTTGAGATGGACAAACGACACAGACAAAGTTCTTCTTATGTGTGAACAGCAGCCTAACTTTATTACAGCAGACATTTTCTTATATACTCTTTATCAGCATGTGTCTTTTTGCTATTGGTTACAGGCTGCAATAACAGCATATCATCGGTTAATTTTGCTTCTGTGTCCACACCCTCAGTCAGGGCATCTACGGACCCACCGTAGTCCCCCACACATTTACCTATAGAAGTCTGGTGAGCAAGTTAATGAGTGTGTTGAAAAGTATATCTGGATCATTTATTCTCATTCATTAATTTAGATGCATAGGCACAGCCTAAAACATCTAATTTTCAATTGTACACAGGACATTAGTTTTCAGTACTTAATGTATTACAGTTGTCAGTTTGAACACAAATTTACAAGCTTCTCTACTCACATCTTTACGGTCTCTCCATGTTCAGCAGAGCTCTTAAATGCATTTAACTTCCGTGAAATTTAAGACATCTGCTTCAGCCTACTTGCATTCTGCAAAGCACTTACATATAACTTTTAAGTACCCTAATTCCAAATTTTGCACACCTCTTTGTTAGCTAGTGACTACTACTAGCCGGAAGAGCTGTTCATAATTTCTGGATAGCATGTTACTTAGTATCTTAAGGAGCTTTTCACATTCTATATTTTAAATATCTTTCTTTAATTAAAAAAGACCTGTGTAAGAACAATGAAAACATTTTCCAGTAAGAGTACTTCCAAAAGAATTACACAAATACTTTGCAATAAGAGCACCAAATAAATTGCACATCCTTATTAATCAATGAGTTTTCCCTTCATCATTAATCAACACTCCAGGGAGAGCTGTTCTCTTTGTTATACACTTCATTATGGCAATTTTCTAAGACTGTCACTTGGATACTAGATGTGGTTTGTTTTTGTGCGCTAAAATATTCTAAATAAGGTACATTATATAGCTGCCTATGTGCACTGCCATTCCCAAGTGGATACACCTGAGTTTTGTTAAACAGATTGCATTAGAGACGATTCATAAGAAATTGCTTACTTAATGGCTACTCTACTCTGAATTTGGATCTGTCATTGAATTATTTCTGATGCTCTGCTCCTTTCTTGTCAACATCTGCATGTGTTGGTCAGTGAATTTGCCAATTCAATCCATTGCAGACAGATCTGTGTACTGTTAGCTTCTGGCTTTTATTTTATTTTTGGATTCCAAAAATGTGCATCCACTTTTAGGAGGCAGCTATTGCAAATATAGTACTTTTTTAGCATGAGATACTCATGCTAATCAATGCAATGGTTTTACATTATATGTGTTGCAACTTAATTTGGCTGTTAACAAGCTAGGGAAGACCCTCTTCCAAACTATGCGTGCTGCAATGCAGCCTCCAGCAATGACAGAGATGAAAGTTCATTTCGGTCTCTCAGAGGCCTCATTCTTTCTCGGCTGCATTCAGTAAAAGTATTGTCAAAGTGTGGTCAGTAGATTGCACCCAGTGCTTAGCTGGCCCAGAATAAGTTTGACTGCAACAGATCAGGTCCTTACAAGGAGCTGATTTAGGGAAATGTATCTTTTTAGGATACAGTTTTTATCCATAATGTGAAAAGGTACATGATGATACACGAATCAACCGTGGTGAAAGGGAGCTGAAATTCAGAATGAGTAATTTATTAAAAAAAATTATTACTGTGGTTGTGGTAACTGTTTTATACGATGTCTCCAATAAAGCATTTAAGTTTAGAGGTATTCAATACGACATTTAGTTACAAACACCTTTGCCAATGAAATTATTGTGACATCTATGCATTCAGAAAACTCTCAGCTTGATCAAGCAGTCTGAGCCAAAATTGAAGCTCTTAAAAAAAAAACCAAAAAAACCCACACACACACAAAAAAAAAAACCCCACAAAAAAAACCCCAAAACCCCTCACTTTCGGGATGGAAGAAAGACTCTAAGAAATCCAATTCAGATTTAAACAACTTCATAGCTGAATCCTTGACTTTTTCACCCTCTTGTAACAGGAGCTTACGCTGCAGATCTTGTACCCCAGATTAGAATCTGACCCTGTGAAAGTTATGGTTTAGTCCCCTCAAACACAAATCTTACTACCTTGGTACGTATGGGATCATCTCTAATTTGCATAAGAACATGTCTATGCTTGAATTTCTAAGCATAATAAACAGCATAGAGAGTAATCTTCCTGAAGTAGAAGTTTTTGCTTGCCATACTAGTACTGTCTTGCATTGATGTCTCTTATTTCCTGATCTGAGAATGGTACCTCTTATTTTCATGCTGCACCTTGAGAAAGGCTTTTCTCTGAGCTGCGGATGACAAGGTTTTGAAAAGCTTGCTTTGAATATTTGGATCAGGGAAAATGCAGTTTTAGACTGACAGAAAATTGAAGTTTTATGTTTAAGAAGGGGAGAAGAAGCAGGGCATTTTGGATGACTACTTCATAGACACTGAACATAAATATGTAAATAGCAACCTCCAGAGAGAGAGGAGATAAATAAAAAGTAGGAGTACTTACATGAGCTTTACATGCTTATGTACCAAACCACAGGAGGACCTCCACAAGAGAAGATTTCTCTCTGCATTGAAAAACGTGACTCTTCTTGGCCACAGAATTTTGGATGTTGAGCATCTCTGAAGTATTTGAAACATACATACACTTCAGAGACATAAAAAAGAGGCATACCGCATTGCGTTAAGATGAAGTTTACAATCAGTAGTCTGGAAATGCTAGAATAAATTGCATGTGAAGTCTTAGTTGTGGTCTTTTGCTTTGCTACAGAATGCTATTTCACACAGTGTAAGGAATAGTCCATGCTTTATCCAAAAATATCTGTTCGTCATTTTGGGTTTTTTTCCTCTGTCTCCAGTATATCATTCTTGGCATTATTTACTGCATGTTATTAATTATTCTCTGGGGGGGGTTGTGATTGGTTTGGTTTGGTTTTTAACTTTATCAGTGTAGTATCTTAGTGTTTCAACAAATAATTTGCACTCAGCACTCAATCTTGTCTTAACTTGGACTTTTGGTCCACGCACAGCTCATGTACATAAAGGGATGACCCTGTCTCCATAATCCACGACATGGCAGAATTCAGATAAAGCTATTCCTTTTTTTCTTTTTCTTTTTTTTTTTTTCTTTTTTTCCCTCCAATGTACAACACTTCTGAACAGATTTTATCTTGTTAATTTTTGAACACTTTATGTATGTCTAAAACCTACCTCGTGTTAACTTCAGTTGCAGCTCTGGGAATTTAATTTTTCTCTAGATAAGAGTTTTGAGTTTCAATCCAGGCACCCATAAAACTATTAGTGTACAATTAGTGATTCAAAGCAAGCAGACAATATTCTTCAAATAATAAATTATATGAAAAATAGTTTTAGACTGGCCAATTGTGCAGAAATTTGTGTTGAATTCAATGTCAGCTGGAAGGAGAAGAAATTTAGGAGTTTTAGAAACAATGAAACTATGAATTTATTTATTTTTTTTTTAGTAGTGGTGTGGAGCAGTTGACTGCCTCACCAAAACTAGGGGTGCATGCTGATCTGGGTGAGTGGATCTCAGTAAACTTTTCCTACAAGACCTTCATAACTGAATAAGCTATTTTTGTAGTTCAAATTGGATTAATTTTCTTTCTCTAGCCAACACATGATCATTCCCTACAGTGTTTTAATTAAGTTCACTTTCAGGCAGCTTAGCTGTAACAGAAACTACAACTATTTACAGATGAGGAAAAAAATCAGATGCTTCCCTATACTGTGGTTTCTCCTTGTTGTTTGACAAATAACTTGTGCTTTGTGTATTCTCCAGTGCCAAACAAGAAGTTAAACATTTTTGCTACCAGAGCTAATGCAAGAGATCTATGGAAATGAGTGATATTTTCACTACATATTGTTCTACTTCTCTCATTTAAGACATCCATTAATCCTGTAGTGGCCACATTTTTAACAGATGTGGTGATGGCAGGGACATTAACTACGTGTGTGTGGGTGTGTGTTGTGTGTGTCACTCATATTCACAAAAAAGGACAGGTAAGAGCCATGTGGTTTGTGAATCATCAGCTCTGCAAACCTATGTATAACAATACAGGTGAAGTCAGTGGTTCCTAGCTACAGTGTAGTTCAGACAGAGTAACAATATTTACATTTTGTTTAAGCGTTACCATAAGAAACAGAAATAGGTAAAATCGTGACATACTGAAGTGGTATTTTCTACTGAAGAATGGACATTTCTTAAAGGAGCCTTACTCCATCAGGCTACTGCTAGGTGGTGGTACTGCTCCCTCCATGGCCACAAGGCAGAATGCTGAAGGCCCTGCAGACCCAATAAGAAAAGGGAAATTGCACAGATGCACCATCTTTTTATATTTCATTGACACGTCATGTCCCTTAATATCACCATGTGATGCTTGCTGAGTATTACTATTTAAAATAGCAAACACTTCTGCAAAATTCTTAAGTTAAGAAAATATAGAAATGCTTTGCCTTCTGAGAACATTGCCATTCTCACGTGCATCAGGATTTCTCTGTTGGTACCATACAAATCACAGAATCACAGAATGTTAGGGATTGGAGGAGGCCTCGAAAGATCATCTAGTCCACAAAACAATCCAGATTCTTTCTGATAGGCAGTTCTGACCACAAATATGTGTGCAATAGACAGATAAATCTTACAAAAGAGAGTAAGCAGACCCAAAGAGATCCAGCAAAGCAGAAACAGTCACACAGAACGTTAATGACAGAGCCAAGAATGAGACCTACACATTGCAAATGTTTTTTCTCTGTTTTTTTTTCCTATGTGCTGCTTTTGACCGCTGGCTATAATAGGTACCTTCTAGGGTTATTTGAGCAGTATCAGTCTGATCACTTCTAGACACCTGTCATGTGTTTTTTTCTTAACCTAAATAAAAGAAGGGAAGGAAGTACAATTAACACAGGAAAAATCTTATTCTGGTGTAGTGGTATGGCCTGACTGCTGCAGTACCTGTCAAACTAGCAAAAATAATTGATATACTGACTTTTTTAGGTATTGCTGAGGCATTCTTACATTTTAGCATCTTTCACCAGTGCAACGAAGTATGGAGAAACAGCTCCCAAGCTTCTTAATTTGGGATTGTTAATCCCTAAATGGGAATAGTCTCTAACAATGATGTCGCTGATTACCTGAAATAATAGCCCTCTCTTTGCCCACAAGAACATTACATTTTTCTCAACATTGAGGTACACAGCTTCTCTGTGTGAAAGTTTTATTAACAGTAGGTGGCATACTTTTTCCACCTGATGATTTTCAAAAGGCTTGCTCCATGTTAGTCAAAACTAGCTCTTATCAAATGCTAATAACCTATTTACTCCAGCACACATAGTAGCTTTCTCTGCCAGAACTCTTTTTTAGGAAAGGATTGGACCTTAACATCAGTTTTAGAATAATAGCAATATAACCTGAGACAAACCTGCTTTTTCTGCCCATATTTGTGCCTTCTGCATTTTTGCCAGAGCTCCTCTCATTGCAACAGCCTTTTCCTTTATTACTGCTGTTCCATCTACACTTGTCTTCAGCTGCAGTTTTGACTGGATTGCTTAGCCTCACATGCAGGAGATAATTAAACCAAACCCACACCAATACTTTGCTGTGTGGCATGGACATTTCCTATTCTCTCACTAACCAGACTAAAAATATTTGTGTGATTTGATGTGGAATAACTTGCTTAAAATATTGCAGAGAGTGTCTGAAGTCCATATGGAAAGATCCGAGATAACTCTTGGCGCTTTTGTGAGTTAAACCCCTACCTTTTAAAACCAAGGCCTAATAAAAAGCCTTTTGCATGAAGAGCATCATCCCAGTTTTAATTGTATCCACTTGTATAAAATAAACTGTTTCTGCAACATTGATGCTAACCAGTGTCTCCTGGAGTTTAACCTTGCATTGAGCGTTGGCTTCAATGGGACTATATGTTGCACTCACAAATAAGCATTACTTGTCATTCTTATCTTTGAAGTTCCACTGGCATAAAGGCTTGCCTGCACAAACCTCAGGGCAGGATAAAGATTTTAATTTCAACCTAACATGAATTAATCTGTGATCTTAGCTGTTACTTTACTCAAGAGAAGTTTGATTATTGCTTCATTATTCGGCAGTTTCTCATCTGTTTATTTTCTCAGCTATCCATTTCTCTGGTCACAACTGGGATAAATAATCAATGCACTTTTCAAAAGCACACAGTTTTATCTAATCTGATTTCCAGTGGAGTCAGACAATTTTTAGCGCCAACTTTGGCATGACTAGAATTCGACCAATGCTGAATATATTTCAAAATCCTACACCAAGGACCTGACAACCTTATTGAGCTCTCACATAGCTACTCAAGCAAGATCAGTGCTCAAGAGACAGGAGCCTTTTATTTGTCTTGTTTAAATCTGTCCTTACCAAATTTAAGGTGAAGTTATATACTAAAAGAAGGAACAGGGGTACTTTATTTTCCTTTCAGAAGTAGAAGTAGATAATTGTCCTACATGATAAACAGGAAACAAATAAAAAATTATTTTTCTTTTTTTAATGAAAAAAAAACAAAACAAACGAAAAACCACCTCCAGCAGATAAAAAACCCTACCCAGAAATTCCTTGGGAGGCATAGCCTAAATTTCACCTTCTCGACACAGTAATTTTTAGTTCTAATGTTACGTTCATCTGTTTTTAATTCTATGACCATCTTGATCATTAATTATTCTTCTTGTGGGTGGCAAAGCAAAACGACCTAAGTCCATGTCCGTGGTGGTTTTGTTTGTTACCACATGGTAAAATAACCGTGTGTTTTTTCCAAAGAACAGAAAATACAGTGCAAAGTTTGATGAATAACTGCCATGAGGACTGATAAAAATACATCTTATCCATAAAATGGTGAATGTGACTAGCCAAGGGCATTGACATTTGTTGCTCCTAAACCATGACAACTACAAATCTTTTTTAGGGTCTGGGTCTGTATATCTTAAAAAATGAAAAGCCATTCTTGAATTTCCATTGAGACGATACCTTAATTTTAGAAGCAGACCTGGTGACAAAGTGCTATCTTTTTGTTGTCTTGATTTTATATTTGGTTTCAACGGTCACATTTGTAATGGGAGGTACATTTACAGGATGTCTTCTAATTCACGTCTCAGTATTGCATGAAATCAGACACTAACCAAAAGTTTGATTTTGCAGGTATAATTTACATTGCATTTGTCTAGATTCACTCACTTGCAGGGGATAGTCAGTGTAAGACAAAATGGGGCCTGCAGGACCAGAAATGTTATTCTGTGTTAGTGGGAATAGTGTCAAATATTCCGAACTTATACTGCTGGTAATGATGTAGCCTGCACTTTCCATATGTAGAATTTCAACTGAAACCTCACTTCCTCATGGACATCTAATTTTACTTGTACTGTGTTCCTTTTTGTATGGATTTTCTGACAGTAAGAAAGTACCCAAGGAACATGAGGCTTGGTCTTTTCAAGACAAATCGAGCTTTGTACATATTCCAGTGTAAGATCTCCATGAATTACATTAATCAACTTTTGGCTGACTATTTCAATCCTTTCAAGTTTTTAGATTTAAGATTGTTCCTTACGATTAGAAGAGTAAATTTAACAGTCAGATTTGCATTTGCAACTTAGGAGACTTGGAGTGGGTGTGGGTTTATATGTCTGAGAGTGTTGCTGTGACTAATACGATCTAATCTGCACATTCCTAAAACTCTGAAGAGGAGAATAATAACCACTCTAAAGGCTAAATCTTTCACAAATGTCCAGCCTTGGTGTCTGAGAAGAGACATCAAGGTCATGCACAGTAGCTGGACTCTGTCGTTCCTAGTCTGAGAAATGGGCTTTTGTCCGTGTAGGTCATAGGTGAGTACTAGTCCTAGGGTCATAGTGTTGTAGTTTGTTAATTTGTTTTGAATTTTTATTGGACATAGGTCAGGGTTAGCAGATTAAAAGTTATTTGTCATTTGAAAGGTTTGAGCATTTTAAATGTTCACTGTTTCTTGAACTGCTTTGGTTGTAGATCACAAAACACCATCCCCAGGAACAATGAATGCATTCATAAGGTTAATTTCACATGTGTTCAGTTCTGCCCTAGCTCAGGCTCCTGTTGGGAGTTTTACTGTTGTCTTCAGTAGGAGCAAAGGTGTTCTGGTGATATTTCTGAGCAAGCAACCATTATGACATAAAGTAGATCTGGTCTACCTATTTGTTGCACAGTTTTCAAATAAAATGTTTCACTGGAAACATTGCAGTTCTGCTAAACTTTCATGAAATCCAAATTTATGTTTCCTATAGAACCATGTTGGCTTTAACAAAGCTGTAGGGAGGCTGGCCCTGTGCTTGTAGGATTTCTAGCTTTGGGCCACACAGTCAAATGAGCCAAGAACATCAGAGTTCTGGGATGCCAAAGCATCCAGGCTCTCTGACAGGAAGCTGGGAATCCCCAAGGTCTTACAGTGCTGACAGCAATGAGACTACAGTGCCTGACTGTGCAGCAGGACTTTGGAGACTGTGAGACTCATGTTCATATCAGACTCTCAGTATTTTCAGATTTCCTGTTCTTTCATCAGGAGCTGAGTCCTAAGTCTTGGCCTAGCACTGGGCTCTCTACTCTGCCAATAGGAACCATGAGAAATTTGGTTCAACACCTAATTGGCACAGCTTCCACCTTCCCTTCCCAGGGAGCAAGGAATCTGGCAACCTTAGGCAACCCTGGTATGGAAAATCCGTAAGAAACAGGAGGAAGGTGTAACATATAAATCGGGTAATATGACTAGCTATAGACAGGAGGACTCCTCGTCCCACACTGTTCCTGTACGAGATACAGGGCAGGATTTTTCTCTTTCTAAGTCAAGCACCTACTTTTGGTTACATGACACATGTCCTTAACTCCATGGCTATATTGACTAGATCTGCACTGACTTTCAAGAAAGCCTCAAGTCTCTTTGCAGTAAGAATAGCTCATGTGCCTGTGTTGTAGATACCTGAAGCTTAGTAAGACGAATCCCACTCTGTTTCCAGCTGTCATATTCATGGAAAAAAAGTCAGAAGCCTAAGTTCGCTTAGAAGTGCAGGAGCCAGATAAGAGCAACTGCAAATTCACTGCTATAATTTAGTTTAAAAGTTAATTTTGAGACCTATAGTTTGATTATGAACATGCTTGACTGGCAATATTGAATGACTGTTGATGTTAGAATAAAAGGCATTTGAACAGAAAGCAAATGTCAAAGACTGTCAGCATGGGGTTGGAAGGCAGTATAGAGGAACTATAGCAACTACAGCCACTGGCTAGTTGACCCAAAGGACAGCACTAAAAGGCTCATGTGCAAAGAGTTTGCTAATATTTCTTTTCATGATTTAAGAAGGATTCTTGGGTTAGCATTCAAATTAAAAAAAAAAAAAAAGCTATTCAGCCTTTGAAAAGCCACAGATCTATCCAGTGCCTCTTTTTGCTTCCTTTGATGTAACTATTTGGATACATTCTTTTATTACTGAAGAGAACCACATGAATCATATAGATCTTTGTTAAGCTTAATCAGATGAAATTTTTCTGATTCTTAGAACTTACGGAGAAATCTCTCTTTTAAAATCAGGTCTAATTGAAGGCTCTCAATTTAGGTACCCCGAATCACTTGTGTCTTTGGAAAATCAGAGTTTGCAAGCACTATTCTAAAGAAAAACAAACAAACAAAACAAGCAACATTTCCTCCATTTCATGCTATTTTTAGGCACTACCTTAACACTGAGAATCCCAGGTTTCCAGTATTACATGCTATATTGTAAGAAATACAGGGAAAGGAGAACATATGAAGGACAATTGCAACCAGAAGCAAGACAATTTTTGTTGCTGCTGCTGCAAATCAAATTCTCTTCTAAGAGGTCACTGGGACTTTTTTTCACGTTTAAGGATAGTACTAGACCTGGAACTATAAGCCAGAGTTCACCCAATAAACATGATCTGTTTGAATGCTGCTTCAAAAGCTTTTAGCTGTTAAAAACAATTGATTTTTTAGACAGAAAAGTACACATGCTTAGGTTTGACTAATTGAACTTTGCTTCCGAGGCTAAGAAAAAATGTTGAAATATTTCACTGTGGTTTTGGATTTCACCTTCAGGGACAAAAAGCTTCACACTTAATTCATGGAGCCTCAGAATTCAGTATAACAGAATAATATGCAGAAGTGGATTATCTTTTTTATGTCAGTGAGTAAATTACGGTGACAACTTCCAAAATTTCTTAACCTGCCTGCTTTGAAAGAATGCAACAGGCTCAGTCCTGGCTGTGGTGGGCCTGCTTGGGCTTCAGATCTCTGGACCCTGTTTCTTCCAGTCCATCCTTACTCCTTTGCTCTTAGAGTTTCAGCATTCTGTGCTATGATGTCAGGAGGTGAGTCCTGCCTCTATCCAGATACTGGCTTTGAGAGAAATTGAAAACCTGAGTTCTGATAGAAGTGCTGAAAGGAGCAATACTTTCGAATACAACTGTGACAGAACTTTGTTCAGTGTACACGGGACTGAAAAGATTCTTCCCTACACATTCACCTGGCTCTCTTGCACTATAAATATTCCTCCAGCGACAAGGACTTACAAATGGCTCTATAAACTTCTATTCTCTTGTTAAGGTGCCAGTTCAGGACCTGAGTCATAGCTCAAGAAATTCCCAAGGCAGTATGGGATATGTGAGATGGAAAATGCCACTCCTGAGCATCATTTAGAGTAAACATATTTCCATTTTTCAAAGTCGTAAGGATCTCACCTTCAGTAATTGCTTACTAAGAAATGGAAGAAAGAACGAGAACAGGATTGCTGTATTTTTTTACTTAATGCTTGAAGATTTGCGAATTGTCTCAAATAGATAAACTAGTATCTTCCCAAGAAACAAACCAACTTAAAAAAATCCAGAGGCCCTAACAGAAAAAAACAGCACAAAATGAGAGAACGATTATAACAGTAACACAGAATCTGTTTCTATAGAGATGGACATGAAAGGAAAATACTTATCAGCTCTACAGTTTTTAGGCCAGAATGGGAAAACTGTAAGTTTGCGATGGAACTAAAGCAAAATAGGACAAAGTAAGAGTGTCAGCACTGCTAAGGGGCAAAGGCTGTCAGTGGCACAGTAACACCTGAGTGTGTCAGCTGCAGAATGGGGGAGTCCATGTAGAATCTCAGAAATTTTGCAGAAGTCCTGCAGCCCCACTAGACAAAGCAATTTTTTCAGTACTTAAAGTGTTTCAAGTTGAGAGCAAAACCAATGGCTCCCAGGATCATTAGTTCATTCTCAACCTGCTTTTCTTCTGATTTTAGCAAATACACATGCTTACGCTTAGAAGAAAGCTGTGTTTGTAGCTATTATTTTGTAAATTTGAGGTCGCAGAGAAATGCCTTAAAAGAATTCAAAACTAAAAAAACTCTAAACATTTCCTGACATTCCTCAGAAGTTTTCAGTATCTTTCACTGCTAAGCCTGAAGTACATTAAACCTAGAAAAGGAATGTTAAAAATCTCTTGCCAAACGAAAGTTTTCAGCTTTGGCTCTTGACTGAACTGTGTTTACTGAATGCTTCTGTACTGCCGAAGACCACCAAGCTACAGTTTACTGCAATTGCACTTCTCCAGGCACAGTGCCACCAACAGTTTCTTTGAGGATGAATGCCATTTATTAGCAATCGGAAACAAAATATAATAGCATGACGGAGACAGACTGGTGAAAAGGGTGAACCTCAGAGACACTTAGTGAGAATATTGAGAGAACTTACAGCAGATCTGTTAGGATGATTAGAAATATATGAAGTAGCTCACAGCTAAACCTACGTGTAAGTAGAATAGATTCAACAACAGTTTATCAAACATGAAAACGTAGAAAAAAGATATCAAAATTGGTGGGAATGGAAGCACAGAAATAAAAATAGTTTAAACAAAACCAATGCTTCATGTGCTATTGAGAACACACACTAATGAAATGTATGTATCAGCTGTGCCAACTGTTTTTAAATGGCACCTTGAAGAAGAATGCAAGCAGCTGCTGAGAATATGAGCTTCTCTGCAGATATGGCATCAGCGGGATATAAAACAGCAAAAATAGGTGGATGATAAAACTCGGAACAACACAGGCTGCAGAGCTCAGGCAGCAGCATGAAAATTGGAAACTGAATGCGAAATAGTTTCTAGGGCACAAGTGAACATGCCGGATTCCAAAGGCCTCTGGAGAATTATGTAAGAGGAAGAAAAAAAGATCACCACTGACAGTTACATCATGAAACAAACATCAATCATACCACAGCAACAACTTAAATTACAGATAGCGTATTAAAGAAATTTATACAAAATACTGGAGCAAAAGGTTGTCTCAGATAAGGACTTAATGAATGAAGTAAGACTACA
Source organism: Pampusana beccarii (assembly GCA_013399365.1). Taxonomy (NCBI): domain Eukaryota; kingdom Metazoa; phylum Chordata; class Aves; order Columbiformes; family Columbidae; genus Pampusana; species Pampusana beccarii. The sequence continues at coordinate 181,002 of VWYH01001798.1, forward strand.
CCTAGGATAATTCCTTCCTACATCTGTTTTGTAATTAGATGTATACTTAACCTGTATCATATCATCATGCTGATGTTTTTTAAGGAACCTGATAACTAGACATGGATAAAATGATCAAGCCAATACCTCATCTACTTTGCCGATTACCTACCTGTATTGACATTAAATAAAAGTCACAGAGATATGGAAAAGACTAATTCTTAGAAGTCATAGAACTTGCCAGCTGATAGCCCTCACAAAACATTGAAGGCTGTATATTTGGATAAATTCAGGCAGTTTAATGCATTATAGAGGAGTCAATATGAAACGCCTACAATCAATAAGGTGTTACCTCACAAGGCAAAACAAAACCATTCTTGTACTTGCTGCCAAAGGATGATATTGGCAACTGTTACTTGATAAGGAAAGCACCTACATCACCACAGTTTGGATTTTGTGAGACAAATTGGTAGGGATGATGGGATGCCCTGGGGATCAAATATGCAGTATTTGAAATGGAGGACAGGCAACAAGACTCATTCACAGGACTCAAATGCTTTAGATATTAATGTTGAAACAGAAAATAATTTGGATGTAAAGACAACATAAACAAGAAGTATAGCAAGGTAGAAACTCAATCTCTTCTCTCTAATCAATTTAAGTAGGGAGGATGGAAGAACAAGGTGATTTCTGGCTCATGGCTGCACCGTACATGATATACTTGCTAATACGCCCGCACTTTCCTTCAACAGGTAAAACCAACACAGAAGATATCCTACATCTAAGAGGTATTTTTACATCGTATCAAAGACTTCGTTAAAAAATATTTTTAACATGTTTTTTGTCCATGTCAGCATGGTATATATAAAACCAAAGGATGAGCAGAGGATGGAAATGCAAATCACTGTTCATCTGAACAATAAAGTGTAGGGACTAACTTGCCCGTTCTGCAATTCAGTGATGTTCTGCAGTGTGAGTGAGTAGAGTTGGGGACTGGGACATTGTTTCTAGGATTGGGACATTGTTTCTAGAAATATGCTAACCAGGAGCTTTCACATTAAAATGTGTGAAATTCCACAGAAAAATGTATGCATGCCTCAAGTGTCTTGTAATCACCTGCAGGTGTAATAAGCTCCACCAGCATATTGGGTAAGGTGAGTCTTCAGAACCTACTGTAAATGATCATAAGGCATTTTTATGAAGTACCCCACACACCCTTAGAATGCTGTCAAATTATGTTCTTGGAATAGCAGAGGTAAAGCTGAGATACTGTGAGATGCATATAGATAATTTCTCACACAGCAGTCCTACATCATGAAAAGAAAGGTATTAAAAATGCAATTTTGTTCCTAGGGGAAAACTTCGTTTAAAGTAACTGTGTAGGAGATCGAAGGCAGGAACTTGAAAGAACAAGAATAAGCTCTGATCAGATCGTTATGATTGCTACTAGCATCCTAAGGATAATTAGAAGAACCACTTATAAAACAAAGCAACAAATATAAAAAGCAATATACTATTAAACACATATTCTCAAGGAAAGATATTATTGAAAATATACATTAGAGCCATTTTGACTTCTTATATGCGGATAACTATAATAGAGATGAAAAACCTGGTAAACAGCTATGTCATCCATTGGAAAATCCATAGCCAGACAATGAAAATGTGCAGCATTCCCAATAGAGCCCAGTGGCTTCTCCAGCTGCTTGCAAGGCCTTCCTAAGGCCTTTAGGGCTAGCATAGTATGAAAGAACCTTTTTCCAGCTCCTGCCACTGTAAATGCCTTGTTAACAGGTAATTAGGGGACTACCTAACCAAAAAGAAAGATATAACTTTAAAAAGCAGAATCTTTCATATGTGTGTGTATGTGTGTCTTGAGGTGGACTTTGGAAGGTATTATGTCAAATTATGCAATCAGGTTATCAAAGTCAAGCTTACGTTTGCAATCTGGGAAACATACATCCACTATACGTAAAAAAACCTAGAGAAAACATTTTCATACACATATGAAAACCATTTTTTGGGGTATGCTTTTCAGCATAATTAAGAAATGTCTACTTTCCAGATGGACTTGATGGTAGAGCATGGAGGGGTCAAGGAGGTCTGCTTGTTATCCTATCTGAGGTCTTTAAAGTAAGCATGGAATACTGCATGTGCTGTCTGCTCTGGTTTGTGTTCTGGATTTGGGCATGAAGTTCAGGTTTACAAAACTATTTAGGTGCTGAGGATGCAGATTTGTGGTCTTGAATCTGTTCTAGCAGAAGACTACAGAAATAAAACAGTAAACTACAGATTTATCTTATTGGAATTAGGTGTTTGAAATATTTAGGTGCAATGAGACTATGAATAGTCATTCTGGTTGATTTTAAAATGCTTGTTTTAATGAGAGGAAACTCTGTAAAACTGTAGAGGAGTGGCTGATCAGCCAAGATGAATGGCTTAACATCAGAACTGAGGATGTGCCCTGGAAGATATTCCCTGTCATGCAATGCTGTTAGAGACACCTTAGCAGGTCTTTGCCTGTTCTGCTACAGTAATCAAATTCTTTACGTGTTTATCTTTGCTCATCAGATGGGCCTTCTTGCTCATTTTATATCTATGAGTCCATCTCTGTTCAAATAAAAGGCATCTGTCTGTTTGAGATGTTTGGCTTGGTTTGCATGTGAGCCAAACATCAGCGATAAGAATTAGCAAACATAAAGCACCAGAGCAGTAAAAGTCTGGTAGCTGACCACATGTCCAGAACTACAGACACTTATTTAGAAATACACTGATAGTTACAGTTATTTTAAAAATGAGGTACTCTCCACTGGAAAAAACAGCTAAGCCACATGTCTGTAAGCACAGGACTGGAAACAGGAGATGGCAATACCTTTTTCAGCATTTTCTCACATCCACCTGCAGACAAATGAGAAGGGAGATTCTTTTTGCTGGTTCCATCCACTTTGGCAGAAGGCTATTCTTGTTTTTTAGGAAAAAAAAAACAATTGCCTGTTGGTTGCCCTCCTTACTGTTATTGTTTGATACATAAAAGGCAAAGCAAAACAAAGAAAAGCCACCTTCAAAACAGAATTGCCATTACTGGCAGTAGTTGTGACCATGCCACATGAATGTCTTGAGGTTTGGTGTTACATCTCACAGTTCCTTCACACAAAGAAACTTTTGGTCTTTAATCACAAAGAAGAAACAGCAGTAAATAAAATTGAGGGCCACAACATTAGGGGGTTAACTAATAGTCTTTGTTTTTTGAGAGATCACTTTGAATAGGACTTACTTTCCAAAAGTGCTCTGGCTGTTGCTGTTATGAAGATATAATAGATTTCTTATTCAAAAGGCTCATGTAATTTTAGTATATTTTAGTCCACATATACGTAACTTTTAGTAGGGACATTAATCCCAGTGAAATATGAGTAGCTTTCCCTTCAAATGCTGAACGCTTCCAGCTCTCCTGATATCTCCTTCAAGTGCAAATCACCTGAACGCAGAGGTGAATGAGTGGGTTTTTTCTGATAAAAGAGGTGTTATTGTAAAATTCATGGCTCAGAAATTCCATAAGAGCTATGAGTCTACAATGGCATCTCTTCATCTTTACTGATTATGTTGTATCCAGCATAAGTGGGGACGTAGCACAAAACAAAGCCTGGCCATATGCAAACAGAAGTTGGTTAAATAGGTATCCCTGAAAGTATTTCTCCAGTGGGAGTCTGAGAATGAAGTTACCACTTTATATCCACTCTCACTTAACACAGCATGTTATGATGGAATATTTTAAAATGCTGTGTCCCTTTTTTTGCAGGTCAGTTGCACTTGGAATGTCCTTTGGTCCCTCATATCTGAAATAACACTAGTTACTATCTGTAACTTTGGACATAAATGTGTGTGAAAAAATTTTAAGACGTGTGTATACGTCTTAAAATGCAATTGATTCATTTCTTTCTGTAATACCAGGACAACTTTGTTGAACATGTAGTCAATGCATTGTGGAAGAATTGAGTAACAGGAAGCTCAGTATAGCATTTAATATTGTTAAACAAACATCAGCATTGGAGTTCAGATCTCTATTTCAGCAGTTATATGAAATGTTGGCATGAAGTACAGGACAGACAACAGAAGATATCTAGAAATAAACATGGACCCTGTATTACAAACTTACATATTAACTCTAGCGGACTAGTAGAATTCTTGCTAACACTGCACAATGCTGCAGAGGAAAATTCCAGATAGCTTTCAAGATGCAACATAACATATTGAGGCTTTTTCTTGTGCTAAATTTCAGCATAACAGAAAATACTTTCCCCTTCCACTCCTTAGCTGTCATTTTCTGAAAACTGCTTCGATACAGCCTGAGAGCATCTCAAGAGCTGTTCTAAAGCATGATTTGCCACTAATGCATTTTTTCACCACTTTGATTTGGGCAATGCAATGTTCCAGTGTGGTTGCATTTTACAGTCACTTCATGGTTACCAACATGACACCTAAATGTGTGTTTATATGTCACTGAATGTTATGATTTGAAAGGAGACATGGGTTCAATACTCATGTAAATCAGGCTTATGTTTTTAGGGAAGTTGTATTTCATTTTTACATTGGCTTTCATTGGGTCAGAGGGTACTTGTCAGACTGCTGAGTTAGCTCCTTGCATTCATTTTATTTGAGATCTTGGAAAAAGTATTGTTAAACCCCTTGATCCACCATTCAATCTCTCTCCGTTTATGTCAACGTAAAATGTGTGCAGAAGTTTCCCGACTCAGAATGCTGATATATCCCAATGTCAGTGATTTAAGGGAGTGTGCAAAAAAATGCTATGTAGTCTTCAGCCATTCTGAAGGTTACGGGTTAATCAAAAAGATCCAGACTTTAGTGAAGGCTTGTTCTTTGACAGGGGGATATGATCAGTGAAACCAGTTACAGGATGAAGTGTTGAACAGAATGAAGTGTTTAACCAGTTCTTTCCTGAGATTTTGTTAGGAGAAAACAGCACAGGTCTGAAAGGGCCAGATTGTTCATCATAATTCCTATAATACTCTAGAAAGTTGTGATTTTGCTAGAACCACCTAAGAATAATGCTTATTTCTAACATTCTGACAAACCCAGAGTGCTTTTCTGCAAAATTGTCTTTCTCCCACTATCTTTCATGTAAGAATTCTCCAGATAACCTTTAATTCCTGAAACAGATAGACGTTCACTTAAATTGCTAACAAGAATGCTGGTTTTCACCTACACAGATATCAGGAGCAGACCTGAGAAAATGCAAAACTTTTTTGCAAAAGCAGCAGCTAGTACAAATTTCAAGGTATCAAACTGTTCTGTAAACTCATCTAAGTTTCATGTGGTTATTCATGGAGAACCAAATGGTCTTTTTGAAAGACAGGGTGCATTGCCTTGACGTTTTTCTAAATGAGAATTGCCTGCACATATTTATTTTATGCCTGGACATGTCATTTATTTTGGAAATGTTTAAAAACGCAGATCTGGAAACAAAGTGAAATAATTTTTTTAGTTTGTCAAATATCCAGAAAACTGAAAACTGAATTATTCATACTACTCCCAGTGGGAATAATACAGAGTTGTGGTAAAATTGCTCACTTGAGAAAAAAAATAGAACAGAAAAGGGAAGTTCACGGACTACAGAAGGATTACAAGACCTTACTCCAAGCTATACCAGGTGGATACTTGCTTCCAGAAGCAATGAGTTGCGAGGCAGAGCACAACCTCCAGCAACTCACTGAGAGTAGTTGGGTGGGTTGTAATCCAGCCACCAGAGAGAGAAACTAATTAAAAGTAAATCATAGTATTTCCTATTGTGGAACTACATCACTTCACATTCAGTAAGGATCCAACCTCATACTTCCTTTTTTTTTTGAAGGCTCTCACTGAGTGTTCTGGAAAAATAACTTCAATTTTTCCATGCCCGAAGCCTCTGTGCAAACTTCACAATTCTTCCTGCATCTGATCTCCTATGTTACCAACTAATCAATAGAAACTTCCAAAGAGGAGAGTGGTGCTTAATTAAGAGATTACTCTTAGGAGGATGTCAGCTGAAATGAGGAACTGCAAAAATTATGAAATGTCAGCTCTTGCAAATGAGCTTACACATGTCTTGGGCAGTTTTCTGGATGCTGGTGAATAGCAGTACCCACAGAAAACCAGAACAGGACTTCACAAACCAGGCGTTCACATCAGGCCTTTGGCTGTTTGAGCAGCCTTCCTCTTGAATGTTAGCTTAAGTGTATGTCCCAAAATTTGGAGTGAGATGCAGTCCTATATAGCGTGAAAGTGTCACTTCCCAGTTACTGACTCAGATCCTTTGTCTGCATGACATTGTTCCACTCTGGAGCTACATATATTGTGAGACTCAGATTCCTTAGTACCCATTCCACACTTTACCTTCTGTTTCTTAAGAATTTGGAAGCCAAGTGAAATTGGAGGTGCTGTTTAGCTGTATGTTTGTGCTCGTTGCTATATTTTACCAATCTGTATTTTTAATACCGAGGTCTAGATGAGCCACTTCATCTTTGTAAATTGATCTAGAATTTAAATTCTCTAATAATGAGCAAGTATGTGGACAGAGTCCTATCTGGATGAATCTTTACTGTACAATACCAAATGGCTTGACTTTTGAACAAATACCAGCAAAAAAAAAAAAAAAGGCATGGCTGTGGGATTAGACTTGATGACTTTTTTGTCTGATGCCTTGAACTCCTTGTTTGTCCTTTGATAAGGAAATTTACGCAAAACTTTATCTACTTGGGTGCTGGAAGGTTCAATCTTTTCAGGACAAAAAGGCCCAGAGTAACCCATAATAAACAAATAATATCAAATTCATTTTTGGCAAGGACAATCCCAGGTTTTGTAATCTTCCTCAGACAAAATGGAAATCTACAAACGCCAGCTCTATAGTTAATGTTTTACAGACACAGGTACTAAACAGTATATAAGCAAATGCTTTCCCTTCAGTCTCCCTAGCATTTCTGAATAATTTAGCCCACATCATAATCTGCAGCCATGAAGTGGGTAACATTAATTTCATTTATTTTCCTCTTTAGTTCTGCCGCATCCAGGAATCTGCAAAGAGTTGCTCGAGGGACAGGTAAGAAAGGACTAATTAGTTGTCTTTGCAGTCTTTGTCATATCAATTTGATGACTTTAATGCAATTTCACAAACAATTCTTGCAAGTTTTATCCAAAAAGAACAGAAAATTTGATTGACTTGAAAAGAAACTGAACTAACAAGTCTTGAAGAGGTGGGTAGAATGCTCCAGGCAGTTACTTAACTGGGTGAAATTATATGCACTGGGTGGAGCAAGAATATCAATCTGCCAAGTTAATAATTTTGTGTTCAAAGAAAGAAAATTCTACTAATGCTTACTCTAATCAGACTGTAGCTGCGTTCTTTTATTTGTAGTGTAGACATGATCATGCTGTTGGTTATGTAAAGTGCATGTTTGCTACCCCTTAACAGTAAGCTACAGAAGTAATTTTGAATGTCTGAATTGAATATGTGCTTACAGAGGTAGCTAGTGTATTAGAATCCCAAAAATTGCATGCTTGGATTCCTTCAGAGAGATGAACATATGTAAGAGTTAGGTATCTGCAGACAAACAGACGAGAGTGTTCATCTGGGGCAACAAAGACTTCAAAGTGACCTGAAGAAAGCTCCAGATTCAAGTTACCAGAAAAGCCATACCGATTACCTAGGGTGGTGTACCCAAAGGTGGGATTTTACAAGTGCTCAGCATTAGCTTGATTTGTTCCAAAATTATATTAGTCCCTTAAGTGTAAGAGCTGGGTTAATGCTGAACACGTCTGAAAACCTGGCCCGAGGTGCCCTGAACATATTCTTTAAGGGGTCTGGCACAGCGAGCATCATTTTTAGGGGTTCGTTTTTGTTTTTTTTCCTAGAGCACAAGAGTGAGATTGCCCATCGCTACAATGATTTGAAGGAAGAGACATTTAAGGCAGTGTAAGTGAATGTTCAGCTTACATTTTCTAATTGTTTTCCGTCTCTGTTGATAACAGACAGAAAAGAGAAACTAAAACACATTGTATGAGCTAGTAAGAGTGTATGTCTCACCAAAACAGGGCATTGAGTTAGCATTCTTACTGTTAGTATAGAAAAACCTATAAATATTTTAAGGCCTCCAGAACTCAAAATTACTTTCTTACTCTCTGAGAGAAAAGAACTCACTGCAAACCTTATAAGAAAACTGGTGTTTCTTATGTGACAAGAAAATAGGTGTGAATAATACAGTTTCAATAACCTTAGGATGGAAAGGAGTTAGGCTGGATTGAGACATTAACAGAAAGACCTCAAATCAATCTCAAAAAATAAACCTGTGACAGGTTTTCTGAGAAAATTCAATTATTTTCTTTTGAAACTGGTTTTGGGAATGGCAGAGGGCCCTGACAGGAACATAAATAGTTGTGAAAGAAGGCAGCCTGAGGGTAATAATTTGTAACAATGGCAAAAACCAGCTTAGTTTGTGGCACTTATGGATATGCTGGTAAAAGGGACAGAAAACTCAAATCACAGTCACTTGTGTTTTGTTTCTAATCCGTTATTCAAGTCTTTTGTTCTTGGTAAGTAAGGTCAAAAATATTTTTCAGAAAGAAGGTGTAAAGAGGAAGGATATGGGATCTGGTACTATACTCTTCATGTTACTTTGTTTAAGCATTTGTGTGTATCATTTGAACAAACAATTTTGACTCCAGAAGCACCTTTGAAAAAAATGACTGTTATGTTTCTTATCTCCCTACTCCAAAATGTGCTTTGTGTTTCAGTTCCATGATCACATTTGCCCAGTATCTCCAGAGATGTTCTTATGAAGGGCTGTCTAAACTGGTGAAGAATGTTCTTGATCTGGCACAGGCGTGTTCGGCCAATGAGGATGGTCCTAAGTGCGCAAATTCGCTGGTAGGCAGCTAATCCTTTGGTACTGTGTTTCTCCTCATGCTATGCAGCTATGAGAATTGTCCTCATTGAGAATTTATGCCTGATCTTTTCAAGTGTTGCTGTTGTCACCAACCAATGCTCAGATTTTAGTGCTGAAACAAAGGAATTTTTTTTTGTCAGGTTCTGAAACTTTCCCTTTCAAAAGTGCCTAAATGATTTGTGGAACCATGTATTAGGGCCCTAAAACCAGATTTTGGCACATTAAGTTTAGCATTGCCTGTAAATAAATGTTGTCATTTAGTACAAATACCCCAGCTGCAAAATACGAGTCTAATTCTAGGTATTCAAGTGACCTAAGTACTTGGGGTTTTGCAGTGGGTGACTTGAAAAGCTATCTGTGCTAATTAAGGTACTTAGGTAAGAATTTTTTTTTTTTAAACTCCTCGAAGATCAGGTATCAAAGAAGTTTGCAGGTACGAAAGATCTCTGAATGTCTAGCAGGTTCAGTCAGGCCCTTAAGCAAGTTAGGTGCTTGTGTTCTTGTAAGCTCTAGCATTCAGACCAAATTACGTGACTACATCAGTTCTCCCTAAAGGTTTCCCAAGCTGATCATCAAGTAGAGTATTGAATTCTTCTTCAATTCATCAGAAGATTCACTTTGGTTGGATTATAAGTAAAAGGAGATCGCTGTCATGCATGGAGTATTTTAAATAATAATTTTAAATTTTTTTTCAATAAAGCATTGCAATAGTTTTGATACTGGACCACATAAAATAAAACTTTATGAAATTGTGTTGAAAACAATGGATTATTCTGATGTATGGTCTAAATCCTACCCAGTAAAAATTTATTTACTTGTTAGTCTGGGTTTTCTTTTGCAGATAAATAGAATGTACATTACCCTTTCTATAAACAATAATTCTGACCCCTAGTGTCTTCCTTTTAGCCCTCCATTTTCCTGGATGAAATCTGCCAAGTAAAAGAACTTCGTGACTCGTATGGTGCAATGGCTGACTGCTGTGCCAAAGCTGATCCTGAAAGAAATGAGTGTTTCCTGACATTTAAAGTTCCCCAACCAGACTTTGTTCAGCCATACCAAAGACCAGGTGCTGATGTGATATGCAAGGAGTACCAGGACAACAGGGTGTCACTCCTAGGACAGTAAGAAAAATAGCCATTTTGTACTATTTAAATATTTAGTCATGCAGAAGGGGAACTCAAGGCTATACAGAGTGTGTGGACATGCAGGACAGTTGAAAAAGTTGCATATCCTCAAATCAACCTCATATCTGCATGTATAAAACAGCTGCTCAATCACTACATATCCAAAGCTCTGATCACGTTTTCCATTCCATGTTAGAGTGGAATGCAACCTGCTAGAACAGGTTTTCCCATTCAAAAATGGGCTTTAAGGGATCACATTTTATGAATCTTGGGGGATTTTTTTTTTGCCTAAAAAAACATGGTGTTTCCAATATTGATTTAATAATTTACGTGCTCCAGCTTTCCACTACCCACATTAGAAATGGAAAGGATATGAAGAAGATAACAGTAAAAAAAAAAAAAATTGGCAATAAAATCTCAGTGAAATGTCCACAGATTAATTTTTAACACTCAAAATCAGAATTTTTAAGTATTTGGTAGTGCATTTTTAAAAAGCATATGTACATTAAACTAAGTGGCCAATGATATAAGGAGTTCATTCTTCCATCACTGTTATTGAGCCCTCCTTTGGGAACAGTGAGATTTAGGAGAGCATTTACCATTAGCAGGCATTATTTCAGCAAAGTAGATTGTATTTCTAAACTAGAAATAAAAGTCATAGAAGCTGTAAGAGACTTAAGGCCATTTGCTGTTCAAATATCTAACTTATGTTTTCGTTTTCCTTTTAGTTTCATCTATGCAGTAGCAAGAAGAAACCCCTTCTTGTATGCCCCAACAATCCTCGCCCTGGCTGCTGATTATGAGCACGCACTTCAGACCTGTTGCAAAGAGAGTGATGTCAATGCTTGCTTAGATGAAAAGGTAAGCCAAATCTTTCACTGTGGATGAAAACTAAGCAGCTGGTTTGCAACATGAAGGTTTTTTTCTGATCTTAGCAGCAATTCTCTTTAAAGCAAGAAGTGATTTTATAAGGCAAATGTTAAATATCAGTTTATAATTTGAAATTGTGCTTTCCCATGGTGGTTTTCAGTAAACTTTGTATATGGCTTCATAGAAACTAAGATGTAAAAAAAAATAAATCATATTTTTATTTTCTTTAAGTGAAAAAACGAAAGAATCAAACTGTAGATAATTAAACTTGTCTTTTTGTCCTTTTGCTAATACATTATTAGGCAGCCAGGAGTATCATGCAGATGTGCTGAATCCAAATAATGTGTATCACTTGGGATTTTTCATCTGTGGTGAAATGCAGCAAGAAGACGTGCTACCAAAGAGGCACTAGAGAAAGACAGATCTCACTCAACAGCCTAACATGCCCTTGCCACATCCAACATGTAGGCGTATAAGAGGTCTCTCCTTCCCCTATTTGTCACTCAAGCAAATGGAGGAGAAAGAGTGAGAAATGGGTAGAATCTTCCTGTTCCTGCAAATCTCTGTATGAAGAACTTGTAGAAAAGGGTCAGGATTGATCTGATATGAATCAATAGCAGATGATTTCCACCTAGCTTTCCTTCTTAAATAACCGTAGGCAAGATTTCATGTTAACCTTGAGCCTGGCATGAGCCGAGCTTTCCCTTGGCTTCAAACTCAGTCCCAGTGACTTCCATGTAATCTTGCAGTGCTTTGAATGTCAACTTATGGTACTTTGAAGCCACAGGGTTTCAATGCAATTGAGGTATTTTGTGGATATCTGTAGAAAAATTTCACCATGCCGTAAGGTCTAGTGTACAGACTAGAAGTTAGATGCTGGCTTGTGAACTGGTTAGGTCTGCCAAAGGAATTCTCAGTTTGCTTGACTTTTCGTCAGAGCTAACTGGACCAGAACCTGCTGTGTTTCTGAAGTGGGATTTTCAGATTTCCTTTTTTCTCAGTCCATTAGATGTAATCTGTTTAATGTGACAATCTGCATCCTGTTACTGTAGGCAGCTGCCATTAAAGAAAAAGCCAAGAAAATAAGTGTGAAGCAGCAGTATGCTTGTGGAGTTCTCAACGAGTTTGGAGAGAGAACTTTCCAAGCAAAGTAAGTTCCAATCCATTTTTTATAAAAAGTAGGCTAGTTAACCTTAACCTGAAACTACTCAAGAAGAAAATATCAGTGTATAAACAATTCACTTCTATATGCTGAGTTTGAAAACTGCACTCATGGTACTTCTTAGCATACTTTTGGCTAACGACTATTGTCCAACAGAAGAGAGATCAGTGGAACGGTCTTTCAACACTAGGCCAACAGTGATTTCTTAGCCTGTTTATTTAAATGTATAATTTAATTGTAATCAGGTTTCACTGTAAAGACTGGATGCAAAGGGGAACCTGTGTTTTCCGGGCTGATAGCAAGTAAAAAATCAGTCATGAGAGTTCCAAAGAAATGAAACCAGCTCTAGAACCAATCCAGGAGATGCAGAGTAATTCAACAGACTATCACTAGAGATTCCAGTGCATTTAATCCATGTTTTTGCCAAAGCTGTTCTGATGCCTACAGCTTTTAGTTGTAGGCATGTTGGTAATCAGCAATTAAGTTGCCAGTTTGAACCTGAAAGTAAGCAAAGAGTCAGATTTGGCGGAATCACAGTTTTTGTCAAAAGTGCATTTTTAAGATTAATAAAGACTTTTGCAATTAATAGGTGGATCACCTGCCTAAGTGCAGATAACTGGTTTCATTCTGTGGCTACTCTAATACACTAATATTGACTAGGATTACCTTATTAGATATAGTCAGCTTTGATTTAAAGGTTTAGTTAGGACTGTATATGTCTGTGGTAAGTAATCTAGAGATGCTTTACAATCACTCAAGAGTGATGGGGAATTGTGGGGTGTGATTCTTACACAGACAGCTCTTCTTACATAGAACAGAGGAGTCATAATCGTATTTATCCCTATTTTAAAGGAGCTCTGGGTTACTGGTGCAGGTGTCTATGCCCTTTTTTTCTAGCCACCAGAAATTAGATGAGAAGAATGAATGATTATTTACTTGAAACAGTGCTGATCTACAGTACCATAAGTGTTAGTGACTTGCAAGGTTTCTGTTTGAAACGGAGCTTTAAATCAAGTGTATTTTTCTTCTTTTTCCATCTAGTAAACTTGCTTACCTGAGCCAGAAATATCCCAATGCTCCATTCTCAGAACTTGTTAAAATTGTCCGTGGTGTTAAGGATACCTACAAAGAGTGCTGTGAAGGGGACATGATAGAGTGCATGGATGACAGGGTAAGCTAAATATTTTTCAGAAATTTTTACATACTTGAAAAATGTTTGGGAAGACAATTTGTGCAGCTATTAATTCACAGCCCAGGGAACTAGCACTCAACATTGCTGGAAGGTTCCTCAGCCACTGAAAAACTCATGGGCATGTCAGCTGAGTGTTATTGGAACTAGGTTTTGGACCAGTTCCAGATCTAGCCCTTTATGATCATGAGGGCAAGGAGCTGCTACTTAGAATACAGTGTGCGTGTGTGTCGTTGAAATTGAAACATTTATCGGGGAGATTGTTTGATGGAATCTACCTACTTGAAGTCAATCATAAACAAGCCAAAAAAGCAGAGGCAAAAAGGCCACTGTTGGGTTTTTTTGCCATCCAGTTGTGTGTGCTGTCATTAATCCAGCTTTCCTGTAGCGTGAATGATCTCTGCAGGACAGCGTGCATGGGAGAATTAGCAAAACTGTGCAATAGCAGCATGATTTAAGTATTGCCTGTCCAGCTGCAACTTAAACACACTTCTTACACCAGCTGGTGTCCAGTGCTGTTTTTTGAGGTTTTTCATGTTTTGTCCTCTATCAGAACTAAGCACATGACAGGACTGAAAAGATTAATCAGGCATCCTTGTGACAGACTACTCAATGACTTTCCTTGGCTTTCCAGAGTTTGTCTTCTTAAAGTTTCTAAGATCAGGGAGGAGACCTCATTCTCCCTCATGGCTGTGAACATCATGCTCAATACATACAGGACATGCCCATCCCTCTGATAATTCCTTTTTGTTTGGAGACATCTTTTCTTTAGGCAAGTGCTAAGTAAATGGGTGACCTGAAGGAAAAGGGAAGAGTCTGATAAAGAGAGAGGAGATGAATTAATCTGCCTTTAAATTATTATCTTGTAGCTTGTCTGGTAATATGTTTTCATTTTGCAGGCAGAGATTGTGGCCTATATGTGCTCTAAACAAGAAGTTTTCTCAAGTAAAATCAAAGGCTGCTGTGAGAAGCCGATGGTGGAACGAAGCCAGTGCATTATGGAAGCAGAATTTGATGACAAGCCTGAAGGTCTTCCTTCACTAGTTGAAAAATACATACAAGATAAGGAAATATGTAAGAGCTTTGAGGCAGACCATGATGCATTCTTGTCAGAGTAAGTAGTGCCAACAGTACACATGCCTGTATTTCAACACTCCTACGTATGGTCTGCTGTCTTTTCTGGACTATGGCCTTTTGCAGGACTCAAAAAACTTTCCTCTTGGATGTTTCCAGTGCATATGCAGAAAAGAGATGACCGCATGAAAGTCTGATGTAACTAACGTAGCTTCAACCCTAGTTGAACCCTTAGCTTCACATTCATGCTTTGAGACTGTTGCTGTTCAGCATTGTCATACTTATCAAAGCTGAGTTTATCACTGCCTTTCTTTTACACAGGGGCTTTGTGCATTCCCCCATACATTAACTGCTTAAGAAGTATTATGTCCTGGGGAACTATTTTGTTCCTCTCACATTTACCTTGTTGGCAGACAACAGAATGACCAAAAATTTTTTTCTAAAACAAGCAAACAGCATTCCAAGCTCATTGGCCACCTTACTTGATCTCATCTGAGGAACTGTCATTGTCAATTACTGTGTTGTGCGTGAAGAAAGCAGCATGTTATATGGAAGCTCTGATACTCACAGCTTGTGTGTCTTTCAGGTTTGTTTATGATTACGCACGAAGACACCCTGAGTTCTCCACGCAGCTGATTCTGAGAGCTGCTAAGGGATATGAAACACTCCTGGAAAAGTGCTGCAAAACAGACAACCCTGCTGAGTGCTATGGAAATGCTGTAGGTGCAAAGCTTTGTTTACACATAACTAGAATGCTTGGTTGGTACTGATCATGAAACAATTGGGTTGAGAAGATCCTGCAGAAGAGCAGACAGAAAGTATTTTGAGAGACTAATCCCAGGGCAAGTTAGTATTCTGATGGGACAT
This sequence comes from Pampusana beccarii, assembly GCA_013399365.1. Lineage (NCBI taxonomy): Eukaryota > Metazoa > Chordata > Aves > Columbiformes > Columbidae > Pampusana > Pampusana beccarii. The sequence goes on from VWYH01001798.1 coordinate 196,200, forward strand.
GAAGCAGTCCAGGGCCCATGACAAGGATACAGAGTCTTCTCGTATCACAGAGGAACTCCATTGGTCACCTTACAAAGTTTCAGATTAGTCTCACTCAACTGCCTGATGCCTCTGTCTCTCAGAAGTGATTCTGTTTGTCCTGAAGATGATGAATAGCCAGTTAGCTGAATTATTCTATGGACTCCACTGCCTGTGCCGAGTATGGCTGTTCCTGGATTATGATGGGAACCTGGATGGTCAGCTCACATTGAAACTCCTAAACTTAGGCCTCCTAATCTTTAACTGAGTTGCACTCAAGCCACGGCACAATTTGAGTCACGGACGGCTTTGGCTAAGAGATGGAGGATGTTGCTCTCCCAGTTGACAATCCTATACTGTAAAAATATTCACCCAATTTAAACAAACAAACAAAAGCCATAGTCTAAAAAGTAGAGTCCAATGGGTAATTAATTTAAATTAGATGTCAAAAATCTTGCCGCTTTTTTAACTGAATGTGTGTTAGAACTGAAGACTCCCATAAAAAACAAGTCCTCCCTACACCAGCCGGGCAATACTGAAGTGACCGGCCTTGAAAAGTGGGTGTCTTCTAGCTAATAAGATTTAGAAGAGACCAAAGGTGTATTTGTATGACTGTTACCAGGATGTCCTGCTCCAACTTTCCTAATAAATGTATACGTTCTTGCAGCAAGAGGAATTGAACAAACATATCAAAGAAACTCAGGATGTTGTGAAGACAAACTGTGACCTTCTCACTACCCATGGCGAGCCAGACTTCCTTAAGGCGTAAGTACTTTCTGATAAGTATTCTTGAGTGTAAACAATGATTCTGACTGCTTCAGGCAAATTGATTTGGTCTTCACTTCTATTTTCACTTTGCTGGTCTAGCTCAGTAGAGCATTCTACAAATGTGAGCAAACAATCATTTTGATATGATTTTTTCAGAATTCTGATCCGCTACACTAAGAAAATGCCTCAGGTATCAACTGATACCTTGCTTGAAATTGGAAAGAAAATGACAGCCGTTGGTACTAAGTGCTGCCAGCTTCCTGAAGACAAACGCCTATCTTGTTCTGAGGGATATGTGAGTACATTTGTTTATTCTCCCTACTCCTCTTGGAGATTTCTTCTGTTCTCAGAAATGTTGAATTCTGGTGAGACTGTAAACACAATCGTTTTTCATAAACCCCAAGCTAAGCATTTACCTAACAGAATTTGAAGACTGTTCTTTTTTAATGGGTATGAGAACCTCTGATGGCAGGTTGTGAAAATTTTAGCTAAACTTGGCTCTCCCCCAGAAAGCGAAAGTCAATTGGGTCTGTGGCAGTTTGCCTTTGGAAAAGCTGAAGTCTGATTGTAGCCCAATAGACAGGCAGTTTGCAAATTAAGAAATGCCCAACTCAAGGAACACATATTTATTTAAAATTTTAAGACCGTGCCATTTCTGAGCAGGTGTTTAGATCCAAGAGGTTCCACTTCCAGCTGTGCTAGCATGACACAGACATCATAAACTTCTTCTGTTACTGTAGAAGGTGTAACTCATGTTTGTCCTTCCTCTTTCCTTCTCAGCTGAGCATTGTGATTCAGGACATGTGCAGAAGACAGGAGACCACGCCTATAAATGACAATGTTTCGCACTGCTGCAGGGACTCCTATGCTTACAGGAGACCATGTTTCACTGCCATGGGAGTAGATACCAAATATGTGCCTCCACCATTTAACCCTGACATGTTCAACTTTGATGAAAAATTGTGCAGTGCTCCTCCTGCTGAACAGGAATTAGGACAGATGAAGTAAGCTAAAATAAATCCATTGTAGAGTAACTTCTGAACTGTTACACTTTAGGCGGGAGACAAGGAAGCTACAAAACCCCTCTTTTGTCATCTGACATCAGTAGCAACAGAGAGAAAACCAGATGGAACTATGGTTGTACTGAGCTTGTCAGTGCATAACATCATGTAGTTCAGGAGAGGCGAAAGGGTATTTTTATCAAATGAAATCTGTGTTTTATATAACCAGTTTCATGTAGGTCCACTGCCAGTGCAAGTCTTTGGATTGACTTAATTAAGACAACCTACAGATCATTTCAGTAAGTTATTTCCCACCTGTAACCGTGATAAGAAAAAGCTAACGAATAGTTGCGGTAGGCTGGGAGTTTGGAATCACCAACAGGCACAGGCTTCTCTAGGCAGGACAAAAAAGCCTCGTAATTGAGCTGCATAGAGTGGTGTATTTTAAATTGGGAAATCAAACTACAACAGGTAGTGTTAACTATGTATTGTGGCTTTGTTTTCAGATTGCTTGTCAACCTCATTAAACGCAAACCCCTGATGACAGAAGAACAAATAAAGACAATTGCTGCTGGTTTCACTGCCATGGTAGACAAGTGCTGCAAACAATCAGATATTGAGACATGCTTTGGGGAAGAGGTATTTCCTATCTCCTTTTAAAAAAAAAAAAATAAAAGTATACAGTAAACTGGAAACTCACTAGGAAACCATGCACTATGAAAGTAGTTCTGCAAACTCCTGTGCTTACTTGTCCATGTGCTTTTACAGTAAATTTACCTGCAGAGCATAACATACATCTTAACTGTGCAGACTATAGTCACAGATTATAGTCACTGCACAATTTCATGTGGGAGTTGTTGGAGATAATGTAGTCCAATCCTCTGCTCAAAGCAGGGCTAAATTCTAGATTAGATAAGGTTCAGGGCCTTGTCTGGAAAAGTTGAATATTTACAAGCCATAGTTGAAAAATATTTACGTGTAGAATTTATATTTCTAGCATATGTAAACTTCCTTTTTTTGCTACATATTCTTATAGAATTCTTAAGGATTACCTGTAAAAAGTGCATCTGGATCAATTGTCAAAGATGCCTAGCACATATAGATATATTGGCAGTGGGAATCCAGCTGTTTATGTCCTATGAACAGTTATTCCATTTTTTTTTCCCCCCCAAACTCATCAACCACAAATAAATTAATTCATGCCATATTCACTCGTCTCTGAAGTAACCAAGAGAGAAGTTTATCTGTGGCCATATTGCTGAACAAGAGCAAAGCCTTTGCAGGAAGTGTAAATGACAGTTTTGAACAGCAACCTATTTATTATTTGAAGGACAGAACTGTATTACTGACAGTTTAAACTGCTTATTGATTGAATTATTTTATTTATAATCAAAATATTGCCTAGGTAAATATATTACGAAGACCTGGGAAGGAATTATTTTGTCTGTAATTCAGTCCAAAAGTTTATATTCTACCTTTGCAAGACTGAAAAATACCCAACATACAGGAGTGCACAGATTCTAAGGTTATAAAGTACCATTAGTATTATCCTTCAAACCATGACATAGACACAAGTTTAAGTTTATAGAAGTTCCCGCTCAAACACTACATACTCAGCTCCCTTGGTTTGTCTCTCACAACTGTTTATTTTCCTTTTTCTAGGGTGCAAACCTAATAGTCCAGAGCAGAGCCACATTAGGAATTGGTGCTTAACACATGGTAGGTAACAGCAAAAATGCATATTTATCAGGTCATCTGTCTGCTCCTCTCTGCCCACCGTTCCACTCATGTAACTCCTTCAACTGAAAAAAGCATCTAGCTTCCCTTTAACCACCAAACATCTGCTTCTTTTAGTGGCTGGTTTACCATCTGCCATTATATAGCATACAGAAAGTTGAAGTGCTACTAGTATGCTACCATTTTACAAAATAATTCTTTTTGTTTCTCCAATATAGGTTGCCAGTGGGAAAAATATGAAGAAAAATACTTCTGTATAACTTCTCCTACCCATTACCTTTTTTCCTTTGGTATTGAATGAGTATTTCTTAAATCTCCAGTGTTTTGTCAAACCACGTGCTTTTCCAGAAACTTTTCAATTCTATTACTTTGAAAAAAAATGAATAATAAATAAAAGCTTTATACATCTGCATCAGTCCTTGTCTGCTGCTGACTATTGTAAGGCAAAGTTCTGCAGCGCTCCCTACACAAAATGGTTGCCATAAGTAGTATACATGGACAGAGTTTCCATAATTGTTTTCCTGTTTCTTGCTCTTGGAAAGTATGTATGAGATAATATGAATGGTGGTGAGATATTTAGCTAGGCTTTAATACCTTGTGATTCAATTACAGGATCATTTTACGCTTTACTTCAACAATTGTAATTACATAGTAAGAGAATGGTCAAAGGAACTGTTTGGTCTAAATAAGATGGCTAGCAACATGCTCTTATTTTTTTTTTTTTAATTGTTTTTACATTAGTCACAAATCCACTATCTCTTCACTTACAAAGAGTTGCCAACAGATCGGGTTTTAGACGCATCTTATGTCTGAAGTTGTTTTTAAAACAGCTTTTGACTTCAGAGATGCCTCTTGATAAGCCCACAGTCTAAATCATGCCTTTCATTGGACAAAGCTCCTAAGAGAGAAATTTGTCAGTTCTATGCCAATAAAACACTGTGATTTTCTAGTACATGCTTAGTTTCGGTCCATGAACACAAAACCCCCAAATTTTCTACACTTTAAACGAGGGCCCTTGAAAAACCCTTGCACGGTTAAAGCACTTGCATGATAAGGCATTTCATAACGACAGTTTTCTTGGCCTTGAACCTCTTGATGTTCTAACTGGGAATCTTCTCTGGACCCGTAGAAGTACACCCAGAATGAAACATTCAGAGGCACGGGGTTCAAAATTTAAAAGCAAGAATCATCTATCTTGTTATAATTGGAAGGTTTGTACATTCAGTCACTCTAAGTCATAGTTACATGTTTATTTAGAATAGTTTTTGTGATCCCAAGGCATTCACGAACTTCTCATTCAAGATTTAAAACTTTGTAAATTTGAGCACGAATCATTCATCAGTTGCATAAGTTTTCTCTTAGTTTAAGGTAGCAAACAGTCATTATAAAGGCTATTCCCATTATCTAATTCAGCATCCAAAAAGCTGCCAGTCGTTCATTGGAGCTAAGATTAGCCTGCTCTAGGACAGTGTAGCTGTAGTTTGGTGAAGAGTCTGAGGCACAGAAGTCAGCACTAGCCCCACAAATCTATCAGGAAGTGTGTGTTTCACATTGGATTTCCAGTCTTTACTAAAATCCAGGCCATATCACATTACAATTCTTACATGTGCTAGTTAGCTTTTTGTCACACCTGGTACAGCTTTTTAGCTACACATTGAATAATTCCAAATGCAAAACAAGTTAAGGATTCCATTAAGATTCAGTAATTGAAAATGTGTTTATAATCAATGCATTTATAATTTTGCTGCCTCCAGAAAGATACAGAATTCAAATATAAATTCTTTCCAGGCTGCATTCATCATTTATCAATGCTGAAAAGAGTAATGTGTCAAGAGAGCAGTGTCAAATATCAATCTACCAGAAATACGTATAAATAGTTGATTCTCCTTACCTACATTTCTACAATTCATAGGAACCTATCTGTTTGACTCTTGCGTGTGATGGTGTCTTTCAGTTTACAGAAAGAGCACCACAGCCAAGCTGCAGCACTTAAAGGAGTATCTTAAGCTTTGGTGTTGATCTGGTTTTGAAAATCACTTCTTAAGAGATTTTGCTCCTATGGTAAACAACCTTCTTTGTATTCCCATGGCTCTCTTTTGAGTGGTTTTCCATAGCTGATATAGTTTTGTCCATCTGGGTTTCTTTGGAATGAGGTGACTTTCCTTTTTTCCCTTGTAGAGGCTGAGTTCAGAAGGCAAAGGAGCAAGCGCACCTACTGCTGTACCTAATACCAAACTTGTACAAAAGTATTCTTTAACCACCTAGAGTGTCACCTAAAGTGGTAGGGAAACCTCCCACTATTACCTAGAACATATTTAAATTTCTGTGACCAAACTTGAATGATGTATTCAAATTTCAGAAAGGCCAACTGTTACGATAACTATTAGCATAACACCTGTGACTTGTTTTCATGCAGCAGCTTTTGTAAGGTTATTTCAAGAGTCTTTTAAGTTTAATATTCCTTCTATTGCGACTTCTGGTCTCTAGAACTCACTGAAAACTACACAAGTATTCCTTAATATTCAAAAGGGAAAACAAAACAAAAACCAGCACATCAATTTTGAGGCAGACACCAGTTTTTTGGCAAAGCAAATACAAAAATCGTTGGGTAGCAAGAATGTTCTTCCAGCTCTCTGTACCAACTTAAGATGCCCATTTCACAGCACTCAAGCCCAGTAAAAATACAGTAAAGTGTGTCTAGGCTTGGTAATGGGCAGTGCCTTTGGGCCAGGGCACATTCCCAGGCTTCCAAAAAATTCCTCTTTGTTGCCCACATACTTAGGCCTTTCTGCCCTCAGGTAAGTGTTACGAAGCCTTTTCGACTGCAGGAGATTGAAGGCATGCAAAGTTTTTAAAATGTACCAGAAATTCACTAGTACATTTGGGTATATTGTTTCTTAGTATAAATCTTTGCAACCTATTTTACTGCCTATGGCTGTTCTCTGTTACCTGACATGAAGGGTGTCACTTGCCTTGCTGCACAGCAGGGAAAATACCTTTTGTATTACTTCTAAGTATACTTCGGTAGTCACTGCTGTCTAAATGACCTCATTCCATTTTTGGTGTAGGTGTTGCCCGAAGATTGAATGTGACTTTACTGCATACTATCACTACTCAATTGCATTTCAGCTAACATTAAACTACTACGCATCAGCAGTACCAGGATTAAAACATATGGAATTTTGCTTCGATTACAGCAGTGGATCATTTAAATCTGCCAAACTTCATGCAAGCATTGAGCCAGATCTGCAAGTGCATTCTGTTTGTTCTGGTCTCCTCTATGATCAAAAGTGAATCTCTGCTTTAGTTCTTTCAGTGGAAGGGTGTAAAGCACTGAGAGCATTCCATACCTGAGCTCACGTAAAGCAACTGAAATTCTAAATTAGCTTTCGAATACTTGCAGTTTTAACTGGACTGTGACAGGAGGTCTCACCTCTGCCTGAGCCATTGATTGACAGTACAGAACAATATTCAACAAACATTGTCTGTCTTCACCACTGACAACCTCCCCCACCACCCCCCAAAAAAAGAGGGGCAGAAGAGAGCACAATTCTAAGGTTAGAACAAGTTACATTTTACATCAAATCTTAATTCGTACATTTTTTATGTAGCTGGGTGAAGCTAAAATCTGACTTTATGAGGTCTTTTCAAAACTGCCCTCTCTAAATCACAAACCTAATAATTTGTTACACTCCCTTTTAGCAAGGCTGGGTTCAGTCTGGGAGCCCTCTCCAAGCCTTAATGGAAATATACAGCAATTGGCATTTGTATGGCTAATTGTTTACAGATGCTGCTTGATAGCAGAAGATAAATGATTTCGTTGCCTTCAGTCATATTCATTTCCAATTCACTCCCCTGCATCATCTACAACTGCAAATAATCCACAATAATGATGTGTGTTTCCATCTTAAACCTAAGACACACAGAGGAATTGTTAACCCATGGAAAACAAGAAAATATGTAAACTGGAAAAGTTGGCTTTTTTACTTTTTTTTTTTTTTAATTAATATGAGGAACAAGATTTAAGTCTGGAACGACTACTTATGAGAGCTTCAAATATGTCCTTTTTTAAAAATTTTATTCAGCTATAACTTTATTTCTCACGTGAAAAACCTAAAAATTGTCAGAAAGAAACATGAAGATGAGATAGGAGCCAGTAGCCCATTGCCGTGTTGGTCTGTTTAGGAAAAAAACATAATGGAGTAAAATTCCACTGAGAAACAGGGTCCTTGACTAGTGAAAGCATCTCAAGCAGACCTTTACAGAAAGCCAGTGTGAAACAGAGAAATTAACTTAACAGCACAGTCAATTGTACTGTTAAGCGGCATTCTTTATTTTATTGGTGCTGGGGAACACTGGGGATCATCCTCCATAAGTACTCCAAAGACTGGATGCTCTTGCATTGCTTATTCACGTAATTATTACATATGCATTACAATTTTTGAAAATTTTGACATACAATACATCTATACTAAGAACTGATGATGTTAATTATAATTGTTTAGTTTCTTACTTACAATACATCTATTACTTATTAGTTAAATATAAATTAAGCAGTCTGCTTCTAAACAATGTATCACTTAATCTTCCGTCTCCCTCTTGTCGTGCAGAAAGATCTATAACTTGAAAAATACTCCTTGTTTTGCAGGTGGTCAGAAAGCATTTCTCTCATGTCAATTGGCTAATGATGGGTACGCCTTTTGTAACTTAATCACAGTGTACGTTAATTTGGCAGCTTATTTTCAATTCCCCCCTTTTCAATACACTTACAAATTCTTTTGTAATATAGATCCACAAAATATTAGCATCTCGTGTTGCGGTACAGCATGATTCTCTGTTACGTGATAACAGTACCAAATAGAACATTGTGGCATAATGCAAGTAAAAATTATTAGCATTAAAATTAGAGTTACAAGATGTATCATTTTTTGTGACTTCATGTAATACTTCAGTTTATTCCCAAAAGGATTTGCGATTGTTTATATTTCAATACCCTATGAGACTATTGTCAAGACTATAATTATCACCAGTAATGCCAACAAGGGATATTTTGCAGTGTCAGATTCAACCTGTGAAGACATACCTTTTAGTTCATTTTGGGCTATAATAATTTTCACTAAAAATTTATGTAAAAGCTAAGTAGGAGTAAAAGCACTTGTTACTGTTGTTATACTTTCAGAGTCACTAAGATCTACACTGAGAAAACTGTGAAGTGATAGGTCTGGTTCTGACATCTGTTTTCTTATCTGATGTTTTCGTCACTCTTGACTAGTGAATCCAGACAGGTTGCTCTTTAATCTTGATTGCAGTAAAGGCCATCAGCAACACCTGAAATGGTCCATTCCACTTCTGTTCTAAAGGTGGACCTGAAAAAGCTTTAGTATATCCTTAATATCTTGGCTTAAAAGAAAACATTTAAGTTTTCCTTGGCTTGAAGCTTTGCTCTAATTCTGAGCAGCACTAAAAGTAGTGCTTGATTTTACTTCAAATAAGCTTCTTGACAAATTTTATTTAACTGCTGTTTGATTATATGATTCATTTTCTTTTCTACCTGCCCACTTGCTTAAGGCTTGCAGGGAGTATGCAACTGCCAATCAATCTATAGTGCTTTACTGACTTGCTGCACTATCTGTGCAACAAAATGTGGCACTCTATCAGAGGACATCACAGTGGGTACCCAAAATCAGGGTATGATTTCATTTAACAAAGCTTTAGTTACTTTTCTCGTTTTACTAGTTCAGCAGGGGAATGCTTCTGGCCAACTCAAGAAGGTATCTGTTAACAGCAGCAAATATTGATACTCCCTAGAAAAGGGAAAATATATTTGTATATATTCAGAAAAATGTATTTGCCAGTATTGTCCTAATACATTTCCCTTTTCCAATTGTTCTTATTTGTACCCTATTTACAGTATTAAGATTATTTTCCAGATGTATTTCACAGTGCTGGGTCACTTGTTTCTAGATAGTATATAAATTCACTCTTACCTTTTAATCAAATCTTGGTATAGAGCATCAGCTCCCCAATTAGTTTTGTTGTATTCTCATACAGTTTCTCATGACATACTGCAATGTATACTTTACTGATGTTGGTTTGAGGAAACAGCCATCTGGGACATTACCTTCATATCTGTCTCTTGTCTAGCAGTATAACCTGTAATCTGCCAATTTATTTCCAGTTTTCTGGTCAGTGTTTCCCTTTTGATGCTCCTTGAAATGCACGGTTGCAACTTTTCTAGTAACAGCGCAACTTCCAACAATTAGAGTATCATATTTAATCTGTTTTCCTTGTGCTGCTAATAAACTTCATTCTTTTCAAATGGCTCCATGGGCACGTACCACTCTAAAAACATACTTTGAATCAGTCTAAATATTAATCTTCTTCTCTTTGGATAATTTTAAAGCTTGCATGAGCACAGCTTTCTGGGCAGAAGTCCTAGGAGGCAAAGGTTTAGCCTCGATTACCTTGTGGGTAGTTGTTACAGGATACCCATCTTTACGTACTCCTCGCCTTGCAGGAGTCTTCAGCATCCTCCAGTGGCTGTTGCTTTAAATCTGGTCTGTTGGAGTAAACAGCTTCTGTTGTTTCCAAGAAATCGTGGGCCACAGGTTCTGAAACAGATCCACTAAGGAAAGAAACTGGATTGACAATGCTTGTAGCGAAAATATTCACATCATCTTGTTCGAACAACACCGCCTGGTACTTCAGGAATCTCGAGGGGGATAGCCAATGGTTCCAGTATGGTTGTGACTGTATGGGACACTAACACAGTCATTTTCTGTCCCATAGTGAACTTGTGAGCTTCCTGTACAGTGAGTACAACCACTGCCACAGCTCGAAGACATCCTGGCCAGCCTTTGCTTATCTCATCTAATTGCTTAGAGAAGTAGGCCACTGCTCGCTTATGGGGTCCTAATTGCTGTGCTAGGACACCCAGCGCAATGCCTTGCCTTTCATGTGAGAATAAGCAAAACGGTTTGGTGACAATCTGGGAGTCCCAGGGCTGGGACCTTCATCAGTTGTGAAAGGATCTATAACTTGAAAAATACCCCCCCATTTTGCAGGTGATCAGAAAGCATTTATCTCATGTCAATTGGTTAATGATGGGTAGGTCTTTTGTAACTTAATCACAGTGTATGTTAATATGGCAGCTTCTCTTCAGGTGGAGTGGAAGAACTTTCCCCTTGCAAGTACAAGGCAAAAATGGACACTATGTGCACTTGAACCAAGGGAAATCTCCATCCGTGGGGCTGGTGGTATGAAATATCAGGCAGCATGTCTTCAAAAAAGGATTTGGACTTGACAGCTGTCTCTGCTCTGTGGGACCACTGCAGGGTAGGCTGCAAATGGAGGAGTCTTAGGAGTACTACCAGTGTAAAGAAAACTAACCCAATGAGAGAATGACTGTCAGAAGAGAAATCTTCGACAAGGCAATGCCAGACACTTGACTCCAGGAGTCAAGGGAGAATTTGTACTCCACAACCTAAAACTGCACTAGGTCCAGGCTGAGCTGTACAATAGTCAACATCTTGACACCAGTGGCTTTCACAAAGCAGCCTCAAAGAATGCAGTGTTTTCGAAAGTGCATGGTTTTTGTTTTGATAGCTGTGGGCAGATATAGGAAGTTCCCTGCCCTACGCAGAAGTGCTGTGTAAGCAGGTCACAGTAACCAAAGTTTGTGTTGTGTTAAGATAACAGGGATTATGTTGTATTAAGATAACTTGTTTTGACATTCAGCAATGGTGTTTCCCTTGGCTATATCATCACGCATACAGGTGCCAGATAAAGACAAGGACAAGCTGTAAATGTCACCCTTTGTACTTCGTTGTGTCCAGTTCAGTTGTAGCCAACCCAGCACGGGATTTGGAACAGAGATAAAAAGAGTGTTTTGCTTAGGAAGCCGGGGAGGAGGTGGGGAGTAGAAGGGGTGAGTGAGAAGGATTTTTATTTGAGGAATTGCTTACCTGTTCCATTCTAGCTGTCATAGGTTCATGTTATGCTCTCATACTCACCTGTATTTGCTTCCCAATAAGGAGCATGTTGTGTTTGTTAACAAACATAGAATCATATGCAGCAACCTCTACAAAATATCACTCCTTTAACACTTTCACACTAAATAAATTCAGGGTATTTTAGGAGGAGGAGCTGAGCGTAATCCCAGTGGAGAGCACTCTGAATGCCATTCACACACAAGTGCGTCAGGACAGCAAGAGGACAGAGGACTATTGTTGACTTTAGAGCCAAGTATTTGCAGGAAGATCTCAAATATGTTATAGGAAAGTGGATTTTCTAAAGGAATCTGCAGTTAAACAACCGAATAACATGTAAAAGCTGAAATGGTTTTGGCTTTCAATGGAAAATTCTGCGTATTCAACCACAAAGCAGTTACTGGAAGATGGGAAGGAAAGGCAGGAAGGTTTTCAATGCAAGAAAAACAAAGCAAACCTGCAAAAATGAACCAGACTGACTTTGTTACATTTTTAGCGTATGAAACAATACTTCTTTATTTTTCAATCCAGACATAACAAGTACTTGTTCTTCATAGCACGAAGTATTCCTCATTTCCAAAAAGGCGTTTTTTTCTGCTGCTGGAGCAGAACAGCTGCCACCCACCATTCTAACAGTGATTCTGCTACCACTGTGGGAAAACATGCTCAGCAGATCAACAAGTGCAAACTGCATCTTACTTATCAGGTGTATTTCTTGATCAAACAGGGTAAGCAAGCTCAAGTTATTACAGACGGCCCAATCACAATATTTACAGTGCTAGATGCCTTATAGACAACACATCGAACAACCTCCACACCAGCTGGATTCTTTATTCTTAAAAACAGAGAATGAAACTTCCTGTTGATGAGATTTTTCACAGGCAACCTGTAGCCACCTCAGCTTTACAGTATTATTAAAGAGCTATGAGAACTAGGATTTTTTATGTAGGTACACATCCATCTGTGTGTATGTGTGTAAAAAGTATTTATTTACTTCTATCTTTTGACACAACTGTTTACAGGAAGGAAGTGAGGAAATGTACCAGTGACCCCTCATTCTCTAATGGTCATCATATGTTTTTATTCACTTTCCTTGAAAAGCCAAAATAGTACATGAGATAAGAAAGGACTTAGGAGCCTTTACTGAACACATGAAGTGGCAGGCTGAGTCCTACAAAGACAGAGCTAAATTAGATATGGATAAAGCATAAAGGCTTCAGGAGCAGCAATACAGTCTCACTCCTGCTCAATGGAACAAAAAATCTAAGTAGGGAGACTTTAGGAGGGAAACAAAGACCTAGAGTATTAAAGGGCCTGTTTACAACAGATGGTCTCTCCAGCATATGATCTAAACCTCATTTTTCTTGGCTGTGCAAATAAATGTTTTTAATAATAAGGGTGCAATAACCTCTAAGTTAGAGACACTCATACTGTGAAGCTTTCAGGGGAGATGAATCCACAGAAATTACAGAAACATTCATCATTTGCAACTTATCTCATTACCAAGTTGCCAATATTTTTCTCCTCACCCCACTTTCTTTCTTTTGCAGGTTTTTTGTTTTCTTTAGTCAAGAAACATCCAAGGGCTCCATCTTCAGATATTCACAGTACTGAAATGTCTCAATTACCAGCAAGGACTGCTTTGCCAGAAACACAGTAAATGACAAAAAGTTTGTCCTTTACATGCTAACGTATTTGCAATTATTAAGAGTGCTACTTCTCACTGCTATTTCCAGTTCTCCTCTGGCCAGCCCATGTCTCAGCTGACCAGCAACAAAAAAACCTGCAACACCAGCAAATTCAGCCTAGATTCCCAGCTAATGTAAATTGGGATAATTACACTGCCTTCAGCAGAACTAGCTTACACACGCTAGGACTGTTGCTCTTCTTAATTCATATACATTTCCTTGGAATATCATTTGTTCACTTCTGTAAATGTAAAGCAACCTCTCAGACAGGGATGTAGGTTTGACAGGGTCATAAAAGAGTACAGCCTAATGCACCCAAATAGATATGAAGGCAACTTGCCAAATGCAAATGGCTCTGCACATGATACCATGGAGATCATAGCTGGCAGACTGCTGATGTCCTGCTTCCCAGATCACCCAGTGCTACCCATATACTGGGCTATGCTGAGGTTTGCTACCTGTGACAGGCTCCCCAGTATGCCAAAGGAACTGATAAGACCTGTGGTGACTTGGGTCCGCAACAGAGACAAGCACCGGGAAGGAAGTGGGGTGAAATCACCAACTCATGTTTCTAAACTGTTGCTGCATCACATATTCTCCCAGCAGAAGACGCCAGTACCAAAACAAGACACAATCAAAAAAACATAATCAGATAAAGTCTTGCCAGCTTCCTTTTGTCGTATCTCCATCTAATATCGTGAACACTAGCATGAAAGAGGTTGTCTTCGTATAAGAGTCTATAAAGTTCCAACATGGCTTTTACACAGCACATCTCAGTACCTGAAAGTATGATAGGGAAAATAACTCCAAATATCACATCAGAACAGCTCAGAATTTTTTCAAGACAAACCTACTTAAAACTTCTGAATAAGCTGAGTTCTTCCAAGTTTATGAACTTCATAGGAACATTATTTGTTTTAGAGTGAATGCTCAGGGCTTCACAAGAATGCTACTCTCCAAGTGCAATAAGCAAAGGATGTGATTGTATCGTACACATGTATTACTTGGAATCTACAGGATACCTCAAGTTGGAAGGGACCCATAAGGATCATCGAGTCCAACTCTCTGCTCCTCACATAACTACCTAAAACCAACCCAAGCTAAAAAGTGATTCACAAATTCTGTTTCCATTAGTAGGAACAGAAACAGTATCTGAGCTTTGGGGAGATGTTTGCACTTTGTTGGCCTAGTTTGAGAATGATAATCTATAACCAAAGTCTATAATGAACATACACCAGCATAAACCACAGAAACCTTCCCCAAAAGATGATAATTAACATCACAGAGAAATATCCAGTAAAAACTAACTCACCTCTCTGCTGTATAACACACAGAGGGAAAGGGCTTTAAAAGAAAAAAAAAAAAAAAAAAAAAAAAAACAACTAAGATTTTTATCATGCTGATACTTATGGCATACTTTTAAAAAAAATCATTAAAATAACTGTAGCAACTGGAATTTTTTCCCTTCAGTCTACAGTTTTGGAGTCGATTTGCTTTCAAAATTTGGAGACGTTTTGATGTTAACTGTTAATGTTGCAAATATATTGTGGGGGATATTCAACCTTTTCACCGTGACACCTTGGAAGGTGGGAGCAAGAGACAGCTTGTTCAGCTAGGAGGGATGCAAAAATATCAGGTTAACAGGTGAACTTGGGATTTTTCAGTCAACATCATCTTACAAAGGTATCTTCTGCACAGCAACCACCTTTGAACAAAATTGTAAGTAGACGAGATCAGTATGTTTGACAAAAAGCCCAGGAGTGTTTAAACTTCCTGTTTGAAGTTTAATAAGTTAAAAATGTCTATTTGTCCAGATTTCAGGGGGGGAAAGGAATCTACAAGGTCCTTTCTTTGCAACAAAATGGTCAGTTCATTATACTGAGCAAATAATGTCACGTCTAATTATTGTGGGAATATTCCAAAGAGCTAAGCTATATATGAAGTAAAAGGGTTTTGATTAACCAGAATGTCTTTGTGAGAATATAAAAGTAACTCTTTGCCCTTAATTCTTTCTGTTTTCCACAGGTGAACCAAGCCTACCTCAGGCCACTGCCAAAATCTGACAGTATGAAGTGGAGAACAATAATTTATGTTATTTTATTGGTGAGCCTTACTGTAGTCAAAGCCCTGCCTCAAAGTTATCAGGAAAAAGGTAAGAATACATCTCATCTTTTTACTCTGTTCTTTCCTAAAATACTGATGGCTGCAACTTAGCATGCATGCTTATTTGGTATCTCATTTTGCCGCCGCCTGTTCTACCCAGGTAGAAGGTCAAAGGTATACAACAAAACTGTAGCAGTGTATTTTGTGATCAGCCTTAGATGTGTTGCTTCTAAATGGCTTGACAATCTATGCAGTGTGCAGGATGGCCAGCGATTACTGAGAGGAAGTGTACTGAAGGGTAGTTTGATCCACAGGGGTGTGGTTACACCACTGATTTTACTCCAAAAACCGCTGAAGTAAAGACTGTGCCAGCCTCCCTCCATAGTCCATGAGGAAGTAAGACAGAGAAGTAACAAGATGGATAGCTAAGACGAGGTTAAAAGGTGTTTTGTATGGTGCTTATTTAATCATGTGGGGTGCATCATGTGAAACGATGTGACAATGCTACGTCCACATAGCTATGCAGAGTAGCTAAGCTATTGCTCTGTATGATCCTTTGTTTCTCTTTATTACTCTCTTCACGGACTACTAACCATGACCACACTTCTCACAAAGGTTAAGTGCTTAAAATGAGACAACCAAAACCCTCCAACAGTGTGTGGTTCAGATGCTTCTTTCACATTATATATTTTTATCATTAGTCAACTTTATTTTTTTGTCTTTAGGACTTCCAAATGCACTAAATGGCCCAATAGTGTAACACATGACCAATGTTTGTGTTGTTCATCTCCTGTTATCATCTCTGATAATGCCTCCACATTACTCAGAGGGAGAAGCTGGCTTATTTCTTTGATTTGTTTGACCCTTTTATACTGATCTCAGCCCTACCAACACGAGTGTGAGACAATAACATCTTGATTTGGGAACAGGCTCCTTATGTTAAAATTAATCTCTCAGAATATTCTCTGACAAACAAGAAACTCAAGAAATTATTGCATTTAGGTTTGCCTATTAAGAAAGGGCTGCTGGCAAAGGAATATGAACTTCAGGCAGATTTGACACATTTGTTTTCCACTGGGCCAGTTCATGGCACATACAGAATGATGCAGCTCTGTGAATTTTTGAGGTGCTTTGCCTACCAGTGTAGTCCTCAATTTATCCCACATTTTCTGCATAGAAAAATCCTTCATCTCTAGCTAAAGAGTGGTGAAGTACACACCTTCAAATAGACAAGGTTAAAAGGTGTTTTGTGCAATGTTTATTTAATCATGTGAAATACATCATCAAAGCAGCTGAACATCCTTCAGGTTTTAGCATATTCCTCTCCACAACACTTGAGCTAGGCAGGGAAATTATATTGGCCCTGTAGGGCAGAAACAAATAGTTTCACATCAAATAGGAAGTTCAATCTCGTGCCTTCCTGCCCCCAGCGCTACAACCCCAGGCCTTGAATTATGTTTCTCCAAGACTCTAGTACCGAAGAAAAATGGTAATTGATGAGGTATTTACTAAATATTTTTTATTCAAATTATCTTCTTTTTCAGAGGAAAAACTCTGCATTGGCCAACATTTTTCTCAGCTGCAAGAGAATAATTTTAAAGCCATGTAAGTAGTCAAGGCAGAGCATCTACTTGCGAGTTCACTGCCACTGAACATCCCGATGGCATTTGTGGCACTTGGAAATCAACATGTACCACAAGTTAAATGCTTCCCTGTTCTGCCAGCCCGGGGCAATTCTGATCTTCTTACTGTCTCACACACAGGAGTTATACAATCAGTTTTTAGGACACCAGCAACAGATTTAATGCTGTGTGCTCTCCTCATAGTGCTATGATCATGTTTGCTCAGTACGTGCAGGGAGGGACATTTGGCAAAGCAGTGAAAATGGCTGAAGACATCACAGACCTTGCCAAAAGATGTGCTGCTGCAAACAGAGACAACACCGACTGCCTGGAGCCTTTGGTAAGCACATTTATGCTTCTACTGTGGCAAAGCTTTTCAGAAATGACTTGTGTTTTCGAAGTGCTAATATGCATTTTTCCAAAAATAAATTAATACATTTATTAAGAAACATTACTTCCTTGTGCACTTGTGTACATATGTGTGGCCTTCCTGACTCTTTAGTTCTCCAGGCTCCCATCAATAAAGCATCGTAAGCTAAGTGGAAAAAAACAAAGCCCCTCTCCTCCTCACCCCAAATATTACAGTGTGTTTTAAAAAATCCTTGACCTGTATCTTTCTAAAACATGTTCATAAAGTTGTGCTTTTATGGCTGGTGTAACAAAATTCAGGAGCAGCCAAACTGGATATTTCTAGCAAACATGACATTTATAGGCATTTGCTCCACTCCATTAACTCACATTCCTGGGTTTTGATGGTGTCTGCTCCAACCCACTTTCAGAGCTGGCAGATGGAATCATGAAACCTGAATGTCAGTCTGTGTTACAGGTAATTTCTGATTTGTTAAACACACTGAAACAAATCCTGAATTAAAACAGTTCTCAGCTGAGGCGTGACTGACAGCTGAACCTGAGCACTGCTACCTGATGAATAAGAAAGAAAATGCTTTTCATTGTATAAACCTGGCTGTAATAAAAAAGTGTAGATCCTGCTATGCCGCAAACTGCGGTATACAAATAGAACAATTATCTTGATTGTTATAAAAAAAATAAAAGGGGTCTGAATATTGTTATAAGTTCAGAGTGTTAGAAAATAATTCTACTTTCAAGCCTGTCTTGACATAATAGTATGTATCCAAGTTTGAGAAATCAGCACTTTTAGAGGTCAGTCTGATATTCAATGCAGTCAAAGCAGTTGGTAATAAAAAGAAAAACTGTGATCTTATGCAAGTCAGGGTTGGTTGGCTTAAAGCAGCCTTTGCACAGAACTCACAGGAATAAAATGGAATCCTCACAGAAAGTAACTTTTTTTCTAATTTTTCACAGGACAGGATTTTGCTCAATACAATATGCCGGGAGGAAAATCTTCCAAAGTTTACTGACTGCTGTGCTAAAAAGGATCCTGAAAGACACGACTGCTTCCTCTCCCTTAAAAATTAATCAGGAGACATTTCTCCTTTTGAGACGCCAAATGTTGAAGCTGCCTGCAAAAACCATTCACAGCATCAACATTCATTAATGGGATAGTAAGTAAATAAATCATAGATTTGTTGCATAGATATGACAGTTATGAGCCTGGAGACAGCAAATGGAGTATCAACCAAAAAGATCAGGACGAGATTCTCCATAATCTCATACTCGTTTTTCTTCCTAATGTGAATTATTTGCATCTTTCATCTAGCTGTAATTTGTCATTATGTGAAGCCTGTTCTGCCACCTCCTGCTTTGGATATAGGTCCAAATGACAAACAATCTGACCTGTTTCATTGTAGTCTGTGTAAAGGACTCACCTGAAACCAAGGGCCTCTCTGCAGTTCTTAAAAGCCAAGCAGATGTTTTGCTGCCTCTAAGCCAGAGCTGGCAGGATTTGAGACTTCAGTTTCCAGGAAAATGGCAGCCCCATCAGAATTTTTCCAAGATAAACACTGCACTGCACTTACAGCTTGTTGTTATGACAGAAAAACAATCACTTTTAGTTACTGTCATTTTCGTTTACCAGCAGATGCTGCAATAACACTGCTGGCCCCAGCATGTAGGGGCTTACTCCAAAACCAGACATTTCTCTCTCTTGGTTTTAGTTTTATCTGTGAGGTTTCCCTAAGGCATCCTTTCCTCTATGCCCCAACAATTCTTTCTGCTGCAATCCGTTATGATGAGATGATGAAGAACTGCTGCAGAAATGCTGAAGACCCCACGCACAACCTGGAGGAATGCTTTCAGAAACAGGTGTTCCATCACAGGGTTTTACTTTAATAACATGCAACCAGAGACTTTCCTATGGCTATCTCCACGGGCTTTGTTTTAAGAATGCTGAGAGAGGATGTGGCACTACACATAGTGCAGAAGCCTGATTTTTCTTTTCCCTTTTGACAGCCCCATGATATATCTCCTGCTCAGCCAACTGTTTGCCCTGTGGAGACATGCCCCGCATCTAACCAGTGTCAGAATTCAGAGCAAAATACCCGTAAAGGTGGAAAACAAGCAGCATGGGGAACCTGCCCTTTCTGAATGGCTGAACATGCCTTTTGTGCAGTTTGGATGGGCTGCCACAGTCTATCATTAGCTGAAAGTAATACAAAGTTGGTCAGTCATGTAGGTCACAGATCATTTCTTACTCCATGCTAAATACAGTGAAATAGTGTCTAAAAGGGTTCTGGGGTCTTTACACAGAACACTTACTTGATGCATGTTTGTGACTGAATAGCAAGCCCAACAGCTAGTTCATATTGCAGCTTGGTCAACAATTTTCTTTCACTATTGAAAAATTCCTATTCGAAAAAACAAGTCACTGCAACAGCTGTCTTTTCTTCCACTTCCATGGTCTGCATCTTCTTTCTACCAGGCACCAAAGGTGGTGAAGCCAATAAAAGAAGACAGCCTGAGGCAGTAACATACATGTGGAATCTTGAACAAGTTTGGAGAAAGGTGGTTCATGCAACATACCGATGGATTCAAGCATGTGACCACATGACTGGTTCTGGCTACACAGGTCTACCTACCTACCCCAGATCTAGAGTGAGTACCCACAGCTCCTGTAACAAACCCAACAAATGTCACAAGGGCTGATTGATTCATTTATGGAAAAAGTAACAACAGAGCCTTTGACATCTTCAGTTGTGAAGCAATTCACCATGGATAGACAGAGATGCCAGGGAGAGGGATGGAGCTAACATTTCTGTGAGGCACTGCTCTCTTTGGGCTCCCTAGCAGTGCCAACTGCCCTCTTACAAATGTAAAAGGCACTTATTGTCTCAAACAAAGACATGGGTGTTATAAATATCTGAAGTTATGAGCCACCCTGTGTCTCAGACCTTTCCTTCCCTCAGGCATACAAAATGAAATATTTCAAGGTGATTGACGTGGGGCATTCATCACATTCAGGCAGTTTAGTGGTTTCAGACAGATGAAGACCTTCTAACAGAATTAAAAATGGGCAGCATATATCAAGTGGCAGGCAATTATGGATATCCGGGCTTTATCATGAGGCAATAGGTCATTCGGCATTCCCACGATACAAAGCCTCCTCAAATTAATTTATTTTTTTCAGGAGGAAGAACTGAAGAAACATCTTTATGAAACTGAAAGTGTCATGAAGACAAGGCGTGGCCTTTACAAGGAGAAAGGAGATGACTATTTCCAAAACAAGTATTACTTTTTTAGATGCTTACACTACTCCCGTACCAGCTGGGCACAACTCGGGCTGGAGTAGAGGCACAGATGTCAAAAAAGCTAGGCTAAGAGACACCACTTGAATGTTTGGACTAATGACCTCTACGATGATTTTTTTTTAATCTTTTCTAAGATAATGTTCTGGCCTGTCACAAGTTCTCTCCTTAAACCAACTCATGGAATAGTGAAGTGGCGACTTGATCAATCTCCCATATGTGTTTCCTATGATTTTCCTGCTTTATATTATAGCTGCATTTTGAGCTGCGAGCTGTAACATCGGAGTCATAAATTTGACCAAAGACAGTTGCTGTGTCTTTTGTAAAAAGGGCTTTGCTCTATCCAGCTCCCGCAGCAGATGTAAATGTTAACAATTGTAACAAAAACCTAACTAGCAAAACCAGACTAGCTGAAATGTATGCTATGCTTAACTGCAACATGCAGGCACAAGCCTACTGGAGGAATTTTGGCCATAATTTGCAATGTTAATGAGCACATGCCTAACTTAAAGTATGCAAGCAATCTCAGTGTAATCGCTGGACTGCTGGCGCATTTACAGTCAGGCTTCAGCCAGCCTTCTCTGGGGAGGTGTACTAGTCTTTCCGCATTCTCAAGCATGTCTGATCTTTAAAACACCTTTGGAACTAGAGGTTTCCAACAGTCATGGTGAGCTGCTTCTGCCCTTCTGCCTCCTGTATCAGTTGTTAGGGTTTTCGTGGCCATGATGGTTAATAAGCATAGGTTTGGGTTTTTTTGTTTTGTTTCATTTTGGGGGGGGGGGGATTTTTTTTTGGTTGGTTGGTTTGTTTATCAAGTTAACTTTTTTGAGCTTTATCTTCTCTCTCATCTAGTCTGCCAAGAAGTCACTTCAGTTCAATTTTGCTCTTAGGGAAATGAATAACATGAGAAAAATATGTGTACCAGCTCATAGGAAAGCCCATCAACATGTAACTGGCAATATTATTGCTAATTTTATTTTTTTAACCTGGTAAGAGACTGGTCAGAAAAAGGAAAGAGCTCAAACAAACATAGCACTCTTACGCTTGAGTTTTTAAACACCAAGCTTAGTCCTGCCCTTGGATTGATGAATGTTCTGTGGGGTTTGGCTGGAGCTTTACACATGCAAAGGCAGCGACTTGCTCACTGCTGCCTGATGGAAAAAAAAACACCAGTGTCAAAGAAATTATCATTTCAGGCTTCTCATGAGTTTCACCAAGAAGATGCCTCAGCTAACATCTGCAGAGCTGATAAAATTCACCAAGCAAATGACTACAATTGGCTCCAAATGGTGCTAGTTAAGCCAGGACAAGCTACTGCCTTGTGCTGAGGAAAACGTGAGTATTTTTCTTATCTTGGCCTCACTTCTTGAAACTCTGCTGCTAGCAGAGTCCAAGGGCTTGGAGCAAGGGTTAATGAGAAAAATGTTCACTGAGCTATTGGGCTGGCCTGAAGTTTTATTTCCGGACACATGCCTGAAGTAGGCACAGTTCAGCATCTTGGAAGTTAATGCTCAAATTAAACTACATGAGGAACAGAACATTGCCAGGCTGGTGCTAGGCAGTTAACGGTTATGCAGTGTGGGCCATCTCACCCCGTTCCTTCCGCAGCTAATAGTCTCTTGTCCAAATTTGTAATTTCTAGATGCCTGAAGCTGTAGCGCTCTGTGAAAAGGATCAATTTTTTGTAGTTGTTCTTGAAGAATTCTCCGGGCCCATAAGCCAAAGTACTTAAAAACATTCAGCCATTTTGTACAAGATCACACTTACAAGGACAGCCAAACGTACCTGCAGAAACCCTGCTGATGAAAACAAATGAAGTGCAAGCATGGTTTTATGAAAAAATGCATCATTTCCATGGGCAAAGGATAGTCCCTAGAACTGCATATACATATTTATTCTGAAAAACCTGGGCTATTTTTGCACTGACAAAAGTCAGCATTCAGTAGAAAAACTGTTATCTGTCTTACATACAAGGATTAATTTAAATGCTTAGTTATTTTTTATAACTTTACTAAGAGCAGCATGTGTTTCAGGGATTTTTGAAAATGAAACAATAAAATTGTTTTTGCACCTCTTTTGGTAAAGCTGGATCTCGTGCTTGGAGAAATATGTAGAAGACACCTGACCAACCCTATAAACCCCAGGCGTCTGCCACTGCTGTAGTAGCTCCTACGCTCTTAGGAGGCCATGCATGGCCAAACTAGAAACTGATGAAAGTTATATGCCTTTATCATTGACTCCTGGTCTCTTCACTTTCCATGACGACTTGTGTACAACTGAAGAGGACAAATTACAGCACAAGAAACAGGAGTAAGACATGCCTGTTTTACTCTTATCCCTGGGTTTCTTATTCTCGTCCTGGCAATACTCACCTTTCCCTTGTGCATTCTGTCCAGCTTTCTTGTTCTGCAATACAGCAAGAAAAAACAGCCGTACTCCTCCCAGCCTCTCTTCCAAGCTGCTTTTCTTTACTCTCACACTGGTCCCAGTTTCTTCTACCATCTGCATCAACCTATATTTCCCTGCCTTAGAGTAGAAGAAAGTAATTTTCAGAGGTGGGTAGCTGTACTGATTGGTATAGACACCACCAGAACACAAGCAATAGTCATCCAAAGTTAGGTCTGATAAACTTGCCCTCCCACTGCCCATAATGGGAACTGCATAGAAAGATACCAGAAGAACAAGGAAGCTACTGCCTCAAGTCCTGCATTACCTTTATGGCTTAATTAGAGCTAATTTCCCAGAATGGGAAAGCCCATGTGTTCTTCCTCATCCCAGGCACTCCTTCCATCTCTGAGAAGCTCTAGTCTTTGGTTGACTTGGTCAGAGAGAACTGGACACCCACCACAGTCATTGCAAGAAAAAACCCCAAACTGCTATGGCCATTGATTTGTGCTGTGGTGATCCCACACTGTCCTGGACCTTCTAGAGTGGTACATGACATATAAACCATCTGCATGATTTATTCATAGATATTCATGGTGGAATAACTCCAAAAAGGAGCGCTGATATTTTATTTCTGAGGGGAATGGGATGCATCTTTGCTCCCTGCTGCAAATACTGGGTGGTGAATAAAAATTAAAAAGCTGTAGAAAGGACGTGGGCAGTAACAAAACAGGGACTGGACTTTGCAGGACTAGCATTACAAAAGTGCTTTGTGAACAACATGATTACCTCCCAGCTTAGCAGGGCTTGCTTTGCTTTTCTTGCAGAATGTTCATCAACCTCATCAAATACAAGCCCCAGATCACACAGGAGCAGCTGAGCTCCATCACAGTGGCCTTTACTGCCATGAGGGAACAGTGCTGCAAAGAAGAAAACCATGAGGCGTGTTTTGTGAAAGAGGTATCATTTCTGTTTTCACATACATGTTCTGAACCAGAATGGAAACGTGGAGTATACACAAGAGTGCTCCACTGCTTCATTAGGCAGCAAAAGCAAAGCATGATGAGAGGGAATTCCTGCAGTTATATTTCCAAAGACAAACATTATTGCCTGCACAAGCAGATATGTGTACCAGTTGAATGATCAATACAGAATTTATCTAGTTAGTCTGGTATTTATATGTAGCAATGTACAGATATAGACCTCAGCTACATCTGTTGCTTCTGGGGAGTCATTGGGACTTGCCCTGTTGAAAGATGCGAATCTTCCCCTGGCTAACCATTCTTAAATGAGTTTATCTTTAAAAGTTCCTCTGCACTAAGGAAAGAAGGGATATTCCAAATTGTAGGTCAAAGTGTTTTCCCTATTTCCCTCACCTCTGTGTCCTTCTTTTCTTTTCTTTTCTTTTCTCTGTTATTTTATCTCACTGAACTTCATACCACAGAGCTACTTTGGCTTCTCTTTACCTTCCAGTAAATCTGCTTCTCCCTGCTTCTCATCTCTGCCCCCCCTTGACATATTCCTTAACTGAACTTTAACAAACCATTCACAATCCTTGAGCCTTGCTCTCTCTCTCAAAATCTTTGTGTTGTTTTGCTTTTGATTATCAAATACAGAAAATTCTCTCTTCTATTAAGAAGAAATTTCTGCCTCTGAATCCATCCAAAAAGCACATCTGCAAAGAACCATTCTACTAAATCTTCCTCATAGAATTGCATCTCAGCATTTTTCCTAGAAATACCAAATCTTGTAAGGCAATCTGAGCTGAAGAGTAAAAGCAAAATGTATATTAAACACAGTGATTTATGTATATGCATTCTGCATATACAGTGTCTGTACACAACCTGCAAAAATTATAAAACATTAGTTAGTGCTGCCATACTCAGTTAAGTTGCTCACATGTGCATCATTGCCTGATTTGCTCATGTATGTTTCGCTTTTTTTCAGGGTCCGGAACTTATAAAAAGAAGTGAAAAAATGTTGACAGCGTAAAGAGCTTACATAGCATAATGGAAGATATTTGACGAGTTATACAAAGACAGACAAATTTAACAGTGAGCATTTCTTTTCTAAACATTCATGAAGTATAAATAGGAACATATGATTTGTCTTAGTGGAGAAAAAGATGTTGCAGCTCTTTACTCATAAAACAAATGAAGTCATGACGGTTTACACCAGCTACAGTTCTGCCACTGTAAACAAGATAAAAGAGGTGCCTCAGAATAAAACATCAAATTCCTGCAAAGAATCTGCTGAGCTGTGGAACTGTAAAGCTTGTCTGCTCAGAGAATTCAGCTCACCTGAACGTTAAATGTGTGCATCGACTGCATTCAGATGGGGAAGGAACTTATAAGCAGACTTCGTATGTGGTTCCCATCACTTTGATTCAAAATGATCAATGGCATGTAAAATTTAAACTAAAACAAGTAATGCAAACCCAGATTAAGTCAAGAGAGAGGGTGCATTGCTTAAAGGAAATCAGCCGAAAGAGTAAGTTGAATAGATCGAAATTCGGCGTCTATATTTGGCCACCATCTTATGCTATGTAATATTATTTTTCTTAAACCAAATAGTAACAGACAAAAATAAAAGTGTTTTAAGTCTTAGCCTCACAAAGCATAAAGGCAAAGGAGGTCAAATTTTTAAAAATCTGCCTGTAACCATTTTTTAATTATTTTTCAATCACCAAATAATTACTTTTGCATTTTTATAGCACTGTTCCTGAAATACGACACATTCATTCACTAATATGGGTTACTCTAGGGGAATAATAAAGTTTCCTTTAAGCAGAGAAAAATATTATCTCGGGCATCCCAGAGCAGGCAAGGAAGAATTGAGATGAGAAACATGTCATGGAAAGGACAGAAGATGAAATGCCAGAACTCTTGATCAGCAGACAAACGTTCAGGGAAAGCACCAGATGGCTGCTATATTTATACTCAAGATACCCAAGATAGCTTGACACACAAACAGCATTTGCATTTTTACTTTCTATTCAAATAAAAAGAAATTAGAAAGCATGTTAAAAAAAACCCAAAAAACAAAACAACAAAACAGTAAAAAAAAAAAAATGTTTTTTTCTGGAAACCTGTGCCTTGAAGGAGGAGATACGCAGGTATCAGGTTTTCTTGGTGGATGTACCTAGCAGTAGTTATCCTAGGAGCATTTGAAAATATCTGTAAAATAAACATTGTACAAACAAATGTCTCATATAATGCAAGCCTAACTTAAAGTATTGTCATCAGAAAGAAGTTTCAGAGTCAGACTGAAGAGCTCAACCAAACTGAGTCCCATGGGAATTCATCCTGTATATACTGCTAGGCAATATTTTCATTGAGGACAGAATAACACAAAGAAAACACATGCACTACGTTTGCGGATGACAGAAACATGGAGAGAGAATGATGCAACATTTTATATGTCAAAATCATCTTGGCAAGTTAGAGAATTAGTGTAGAAAAAAAACCAGCAATGTTTTATGAGAACAAATGTAACATAAGACATAGGTACAATTAAGCAGCTGCACAATTTCAGTACAGGAAAACTACTTGTTAAGGAGTTGTATGGATAACAATGCAGTTACAACAAATCACAAGCTAAGTCTCACCACTGGTTAGCTTCTAATTCAAGTCTAACATGGTGCTTGTGTACTAGGGGTATAAGCAGAAGAAAACCAGATAAACCAGAAGAATAAGCCATGTAACACACTGTGCAAGTATTCTGACATCGGGCCTGTGAGAAACTCTAAGAGTTGACAGTATGAGAACAAGCAGTGGAAAAATACAAGCAGCAAGGACTGTATGCTACTTGATACATTAGGGACAGAGGGATTGATACAGGATTGATACATCAAGGACAGAGGGGTAACTTGTGACAGACCAAAAAATGCTTTTATGGCAGTAACTTTGGTGGGAACACAAAATATATCACTTATGTAATGACCAACTTAGCAAATCAGCAAACGCTTGAGCAAGCATCATAGCAAGTATAAATGCAAGCCTGAGTTTCTAATAGATGTCTCTCATTGCACCTTACTGAGAGTCCACGCTTCATTTGCTACAACGCACATATCCTGTTCATTTTCCTCACCTCCAATAAGGACTTTGCTGGACTACTAGGACAGTTCTTGGGTACTTCACTTCTAGAAAGTATTTCACTGAAAAGAAAGCAAGGGTAACAGTCAACAATCCAGAAAACATGAAAAGGAAAGCTCAAATAGATTGGAGTTGCCAAGTTTAGTAAGAAAGGCTGTAGGAACTCGCAGATCTTCATATACCAAAAAAAAAATTGAACCCAGGACAAAGAGCAGCCAGTCAGGGTCCAGTAAGGGGAACGAAGCACGGAGACCAACGGTCTGAAAAAGGTGGGGAGCTGAGAGCAATAGAGAAATATTTAACAAGCATTTCCCCCATATCAGTGATGGTTTTAATATAAAAAAAAATTATTAGATGACCCTCTAAGGCTTCTCTTAGCATTGTGCTTTCTTAGGATTTCATGTTCTTATGAAGACCAGTCTTCTGGAATTTGGGGAGCAGTTTCAGTTTTCAGCTTTTTTTCTGTTCCTTTTTTTTTTTTTTTTAAATCCCATGATGATATAGAATTTTTCTCACAGGGTGGCCTGGTAGTACATATTGAGGTATGATTTATACTCTAATTTATGTCTTTATGGTTAACATGTTAGACTCCAAATTTGATAGCAACCCCTATTTCCTCCGTCACCTTTGTTTTGTATAGCTGCCTTACCCTGAATATCCAGTAGTGCTCTGGAATAAATTTGTCCCCTATTCTTGTCTGTATTTGTCAGAAACCATTCATTAAAACGACCACAGTATTCCCAAAGAACTAACACTACAGCAGAATTGCAGCTTTCACTAGTGGTTAAAACCCAGCAGACTATAGATAGTCTGTGCTATGTTCTGTAGTTATTTTCCAGGATCTTTTAGTCCCAATTCAGCAGGACAAATAAAAAAAGATTCAAGTATTTAACATCAGACAATGGCAAAAAGTATCAATTTAGGAATTGTGTACATACACAGAGGATTGGAGAACCTGCTTGAAAACAGTTTATTTTCCACATGGTCTGTACATTGATTTTTGTTTTAAACTCAGACAAAGGAATTATGAATATTTCATACTTCAAAATTTTCATACTTCACCTTCATACAACTACTCAAGCATTTACTGAATGGAACACACAACAGAAATAGCCTATTCTGCATTAAAAAAAACAAGCTAAGTACTTTTTTACTGATTTAAATGACAAACAGATGCAGCAGCACAGGCAGAGAGATCTCTGTAGCACTTGCAATTTCCCAATGAGTGCAGACTGCTTCTCTGCTCCTGACCTTCAGTTACCTGAATCCTGCTTTGCAAATGAGTTCCCACTTGCTCCTTATAGTAACTAAAAAAGTAGAAAGCCAGAAATACAGACAAACAGGTCTGTCCCTATTCTGAATTGAGCATCGTTTTCATAGTGCTTCTGTAAACCCAGCTGGTGCCCGAGAAGCATCTGGTTGCAGAGGGATGAACGACGGTTCACGAACAGTGCACGACATGGCTACAACTGTCACCTTGGAATTTGGGTAGGACCTTGACCATGAACTACTTCAGGACAATTGAAATTTCACTTTACCTTCCAAGTACAACCTGTGATGTTTTAAGGTGAGTTTCATATCTCCTACAGCAGGTATTTGAGTGGTCCCTGGGGAAATTTCAGTGATGCTTGTGCACATACTTGTGTTGCTTCAAGGAAGTTATTATACATCTGCACTTCTGTGGTATCTGTTATTTAATACCACGCATCTTGACTGCTGAATTTTTGTCGTCTTTCCTCTCTGTGCTCCCTTGCCCTTTATTATTTTCCTGGGCAAGATAATAGACTGCACATTAAAATGAGCCCCTGAGCACAATAGCTTCAATTAGCACAGTGATATTTCATTTTTAAATTACTATACAAGTAACAGCATCTCAAGCAGTGTGATGTTTTCCACATTTGATTTATTCCACAGGATTTCTAGGCAACATTTTCTGCACACTGATTTCCCCATCTCACAGTGTTTTTCCTGTTATCTGCATAAGCCAAAGGTCGCTGAGGCAAAACACGGATACCATGTAAAAGAGACAACCTAATGAAGGAGGACAATTAATTGTGCACAAATTGGATTTTATTTACATTTCTATAATTTGAGCTTTACTATTCAGCATGACTCAACCAGACAGGATCCAATAGCTGGCTCCTGTACACTGCACTGTCCAAAAACTTCACTGACCTGATGCTATCGTGGCTGCGATGTTCAGCCTCTCTCACGGTATTTAGTCAGAGTTCTTACTTTGCAGTTCAAGAGGTACTTCAGAGATAAATTCTCTCATACACTTAAGAGCCGAGTAGTTATAAAGTGGGAGGGTTTCAATTTATATTTTTCAAACTGTAGCTCAGAGCTTAGGCAAGTTAGGCATCTATTGATACCAATCTGAAGCCAGTGGGATTTCAAGGTCTCTCTTGCACATCTATTTTTGTAAGGTAAGCAAAAAAACTAACTGCAATCTTAGATACATAAATACCTTTTGCCACTTTACTAAAAAGAGTAATTAACACATTAAATTAGCATATCTGTTATCGCAATATTTTTCATATATGCTAGACTTTTGCTAATGGTTTGGAAAATGGTAGGTTTTAAAGCCTTGTGCTTTTCCCAGGATTTTTTCCCCTATCTGAAGTGTCAAGCTGGATTCAGCATCTGTATTTTGAGGGATTTAGTGCATCTTCTTAGGTGGTTCCCAACTTGTATTCCAGAGCTGAGGCAGCATGGGTTCAGTTTCAGTTGCATAATTATCAAGACAAGCTTCAGCACTTTGAATACCCTTGTGCTTTAAGTAATCTTCAGTCACAACACATGGAAGTAAACGTTGTCCTTTGGCAGAGGTGGTGCCTGGGGTATTTGCAATAAACCTTACACATCAAACTGTAGTCTCTGTTTTCTGAACAGTTCGACTATGAAGGTGCTGACATATCATACTCTTCTCTTTAAGGTACCTGAGATGAAGAGAGGGAGAATGCATTTAAGTAGCACAGAATGCTGCACAAATTCAACCCAAATTTTAACATGCCAGTTGAATGGCTGAAAAATGCTTTAACGAAAGCTTTTCTGATAGAAAACGGCAATGGCTACTTACTGTTTTCTTTACATTTCCCTGCCACTTTGATTCAAAGTGATTATCAGATGGTCATTTGATAAAATTGTATAGACTCTCATTGCTTTTGACCTCTGGTCTCAGATACATGTTCAGACATACTGGTGCTTTCATAACTTGTACCTGTTGTGCATTTGAGCTACTATCAGAAGAACACACGGCACTTATCAGAAGCAAAGTTTTAAACGGATGTTAAAAATTTGGCACTAATCTTGATGAAACGCTATGGCTACCTAAATAGTACCACAGTCTTTACTGCATTTATACTTTCCAAGGAAATACAGAGCAGCAAGTACAAACTAGGGAACCAGTGTAAAGCTTAGAACAAAAGAAGTCACCGCAAGGGTCCGAATTTTCTGGGAAGGTCCACCCATGTACATGTAGTCTAGTATTTATTCTGGAATCTTTAACAGCAACAGCTCATCTGGGGATGCAGGATACAGAAAGGATTATAAATCCCACCAAGTTTCACTCAAACAGTCGCAGCACAGTGCTCTAACTGCACACTGCTACATAAACCTCTCAAGCCAATCCATAACTGTAAATATTCACGTGGACTGAAAGCAACACCACTGATTTTACCTCTATTTACCTTGCAATTGTTTGCTGAATCTCCTGTTGTTCTTCTTCATTTATTCTGTGCAGAATTGATTCCAAAAAGGGAAGATGAAATTGAAGATACTGAGCAACCTATCAACAAGACAGTAAGAAATGCACATTAGTGAGTATGTGAATTGGGAAAAACCCTGTGAAGTATTAGAATTGAAGATACACATACATCACTGCTGATCTCTTCCACATCTCTGTCCATGAGAAAAAACTTGGCAATCTTCTGGGAGGGCCCCTGCACAAGTCTGTGCAGTAAAGGAACATCTTTGTTCCTCAGCTGCTTCTTTTCTGTGATTCAGAAGAAATGTTGTGATTCACAGACCATATAACAGGGCCTCTAAATACCTCATGCAATCAGTAATCTTTTTTATTGACAAAGATCCTATATTTGACTGATGGGCAGTTATTAGATACATATCAGCTCTCTAACACATAATTGCAGGAGGATGCGGCACCTCACTTATGCTGTGCATTTTTAAAGAAATTGGTATATGTGACACGAAGGAGTTGCAATTTAGGTAGCCAGGTATGTAGTTAAGAGACTGATCCCAGGCCCATCAGCTTGACCAGAACTCCCTAAATTTTGAAACATCACTTCATATTTTGCCGTTTAAGGTACATGCCCATCAGTTCTCCCATTTTTTCAGGTTTTGCTTTTAATAAAGACACAATCTCCTTCATCTTGAAGCAACAGAATAGATGATGCTGCATAAGTAATAATTCTCCTCTACAAAATTAGTACTTTTAACCAGGCATCTGCAAAAAAAGACTACAATCTAAACCATCCAGTGTCTGTGACACTACCAGCTGGAGCCTGGTATCCCGCAGCTGCAGTGTGGCTGTGCAGAACATAAGTTAGACCAGAAAAGCATCTTAAACACAGCTGTTGAATACAGGAAAAACTAAGGCCTGTTTAGCTGAACCAACCACACTCACAGCACTCAAAGCATGCAGAACAAAGTACTCACATTTTCCTTGCCATCAGAGGACCACACATCTCTAAGGGGTCTCCAGAAAAGCCCAAAAGCCACACCATGCCTACACTGTCTGAACAAGGACAGACGCCTGGGATGTATCCTGTCACTCACAGTTAAGCAGTGCACACGCACAGAGAGGATAATTAGAGATAAAGCAATCAAACAGCAATGTCTGGCTTACCTCCAGATGCATGGATAATATAAAGTGCAAATTCATGTGGACTGTTTTCTATCTGTTAAACACGAAACAACAAAAAAAAAATCTATTCAGACTGACTGATACACATCCCTAGCATTTCATTTGCATCAGATATTCTCTGTGCTTTTCAACTCAGATATTTAAATCTAAGTCTGAGAGTGGGATCCCATCAGCAGAAAAGTTAGAGGGTAGTGGATTTGGGTAAGATATAAAGCTGTGCTGCCATGTTCATATTCCCTATGCCCCATCACATCATCTTCCCTTACATTACCATATTGCCCCCATCAGTAACATGCCCTCTCAGACAACAACAGATCTTTCCAGTCTCACTTCCTTGGAACATCCTTAACTACTTCAGACAACTCCCTTTTCAGGTGACCAGCAGATTCACCAAGAGTATTAGCACTAGGGTAAAACCCTGAGATCAGTTCCTGTCCACTTGCCTACACAACCACATTCAGAAAATAGCAGTCCTCCTGAACACTTTTCAACTTACTCTCTACAACTTTACAACCTGCTCAGTAATTCCATTCATTATGTTATTATCCACAGAAGGCAAATTATCCTTTTTAGTATTTCACTACCAAGTCTTACTAAGCACATGAAGTCATTCTGCAACAGCAAAGTCCAGACAAGCTAAATGGAGTTATCAAAAATTGTACACTAAGAAGCTATGTAGACTAAAGATATTGGAGAAACACACAGCACTAGTGGTAAATATATATTTCTGACTGAGTATAATCATGTTAATGGAAGATGGTACCAAAGAAATTCCAAGGGGTGGGGAAAAAACAGAAAAAAAAAAAAAAAAGAGAGACAGCATGATTTTTAACCCTGACTTTCTGGAGCTTTTGATGTGCCTGGATCTAGCAGAACACCTACCCCAGCCACTCAGGCTATAAGAGAACTCCCTTTTGTTTCAAGCAAAATAAAATTACGAGGTCCTGTCATTAGAGGGAAGCACGGCCACATGCATTTAACACACATCACTTCTCTGTGCTGGGAAATGCTGAAAGTGCAGCAGTACTTTCCTCTCGTGTGCATGAGTTTATACATTCTGTGGTTCTTCCTTCACTGCCAGCTATACACTTAAAATACCTCTTCTAAACTCAAATAGCTGTAAAACATTAGTAAAATAAAACTGTTCCTTAAAAGAATGCCCTGTGTGGTGGTTTTTTTTTTTCTATGCTCTGTTCCACGAACTATACCGTCACAGTTATTTCCTGCCTT
Organism: Pampusana beccarii; assembly: GCA_013399365.1. Classification (NCBI taxonomy): domain Eukaryota; kingdom Metazoa; phylum Chordata; class Aves; order Columbiformes; family Columbidae; genus Pampusana; species Pampusana beccarii. Next base: position 229,378 of record VWYH01001798.1, read on the forward strand.
TCACCCAGCACTGGTGTGACACAATTGATTTAACATTTCTAAACATGGCTGCACTTGCTTCTGCAACCACACAGATAGTTACCTTAAACTTTTGGAGCAATTGTTCTATTACTTGTCTTGTTCTCATCTGGCTGTTTATTCTTATTTTGGTTTCTGATCCAAAAGCCGGAGTAAAAACTGATGTCTAGGAATAAAAACAGTAGCAAAATAACGTCATATGAGAACTCCTTTACTCAATGGCTGGGACTCAAAAGGACCTAAACCAGCACAGCTCCAGAGTAAGCTGTGGGGCATATAGCAAAGGCCAGCAGTGTCCTCAGGAGAAGGAAACAGCACACCCAGGATGCAGCACAACTGAGGATCCTGCACACCCTTGCCCAATGCAGTCAGTGCCCATGCAGACTTGACCCATCTCTGGAGAAGACACAGAAATAGACCCCAGGGGCTGAGCCCAAGGCCCAGTGATGGGGGGCAGTGGGGAGTGCCCCTCTTGGCTGAGAAGGGTGCAGGGGAAGTCCAGAAGCTTGCTGGACATTTTTATATGCCCCAGTAGCCAACCTCAGGTGATGAGAGACAAGCATAAACATTTGTACCTCATGATTATAGAAATGTCCATTAATTGAAAACCTGTGAGTTTCCACTTCTTCCCTTGCTATCATGGGGAACTTGGTCCTCTTGCACACAGCGGCAGCATCACTGATGGCACTGGGCAGGGTAGCAGAATCATGTTCCTTCTTGCTCTTGGGCTTCAGAGTGCAGCTTTCGTAACATGGGTAACCTGGACAAAATGAAACCACATCAGCATATTGTACAGCTGCTCTCTACCCTCCTTGCCAGCACACCACAGGGGGAAGGTTCTTGGTGGAGAGATGGTTTTTGCATTATTTTTTAGGTGGCTGGAGGGGTGGGAGTGGAACAGTGCATGGGTGTACAACTAAGAGCAAAAGGCTGTCTGCAAAGGCCACACTTTAACATTCACTTCTTGGGAATTATTTATTTGGTGAAAGCACAGCCCATTATTACTGGCCATTTGAAAAGTTATCAGCACAGTAATTGTCTTCACCAACCTGTCACATGCCAGTATTTCACTAGCATGCAACAGACATTTAACAGAGACAGATTTCCCTTTACTGGTAGAGAAGGTCAAATTATTTTTGCATGGTCACAGAACAAAGAATTCTTAAAGAATGTAAGAGCACAGACACAAACTTCGCTCAAGATTCGGCTTTTCTTCAGTAGATGTCAATGTCTCCCAGCTAATACGATGTAGATCATCAAATTCTCCCCAGCGAGTCATTCCCCTGAAATACCAAACATACAGTTATAGTTAATTACTCCTCATTAACTCAGTGAATTTAATTTATCCTGTAGTCTGTCTTCACATAATACATTCCTATTGCTGTTCAAACCTTTATAGAACACGACTACAGACTTCACTGTGGTATATGAAGCCAGTAATTTTTAGCTCAGATCATAATAAAACTGGTTGGTAATGTGTGGTATGACTAGGGATCCCAAATGCAACAGTCCTATTTAGAGCCTGTTGAACACTGACCGTGACGTCCCTTAAATTATTTGTAGTAATTCTATATCTGTTTTATAACAATGCCTTGGATAAACCACAGGAAGGATAGCAGGCAGGCATACAGAAAAAAACCATATATTATGGTTTAAACCATAGGACACATTATGTCTTCACACAGATGGGGACATGAAAGATTAAGTTACCCCACTGGCCCCTCACGTTATCCAAACCATTTTTGTAGGGGAACAGGGAATTCAGTCCAGCCTGTTTCAACTCCCGGATTTCTTTATGCCAATACTTCTATAAATCATTGTATAAACTCTCTCGCAATAATTCTTTGGCCTGTTACTGCTCAAATGGAAAATAAACCAATTTTTAGGAAAAATATTAAAATTTCATTTCCTATATATATATTCAAAACAATACTCAACTAACTACAATGAATAGGCCTAACAACAATCTCAGTTTTGTTCCATACATTTAAAAAGTTGATTCAAGATCAAACAGTCAAGCTGCTCTGCCTACCTTAAAAAAGCATGTCAGGGCAGCTTCCCGTTTCTGTGATCATGAATTAATATTTACCTTAAGATTCGAATCTCCACCAGTCATATGTTTCTTAAGAAGTAAAAGGCAAAGCTAAACTTTAACTGCCAAAAAGGCCACACATACCCCATACCACTAGACCTGGTCAAGGCAAACAAAGAGAACCACACTTGTCTCAGATGCGAGTTGTTTGTTAGTTACTCCTGACAAGTGACAACCCTTAACATCAACAGCAAGAGACAGGGATTTTACCAGAGCTACACTGGGTGGTAGAATTAAACCCACGATTCAAACATGTACCACATGCAACTTAAGACAGTGGATAATTAAGAAAGTGAGCTCTTAAATACAAAATTTACCAGGGATTTGTTCAGGGTAAACATTGGCTCAGCCTCCTTAATTACACATTACTCAGCTTTAGCTCATCAGATGTAATTAAAAAAAAAAAAAAAAAATCACTAACCAAGGTTTGGGAAATAGTGTTCAAAACACAAAGAATAAATACTCTAAGCACCTACCTCCATTTATTTTTTTAAGATAGGGCAAATACAGCAAGTGTCAGATCAGTGCAATGCACTCTAACATGAAATGTCACAGGCAGCAGTCTGAAGAAGCAGCTGATCCGTGTGTATTTCTAAGGTGTTTCAACAGAGTTTGCATGGCCAAAGCCAGTATTTGTTCTCCGGCTTTAACTTCGCCCTGAGAAGCAGTGGCATCACACCTGAGGTGCCTTGGAAGGTAACCTGTGATAGCTTGCACAAGCACTTAGCACTAACCCTTACCTTTTACTAGGGAACAAACCCACACTTTCTGTGGACTTCAGTGTTACAAAAGAGGGTATCTGCTTCTCATCCTGAATTTTTAATTGGATAGGATGTCGGACTCCCCAAAATATCAACAAGATTCCTTCAATAAATGGTTTGCTTCCTTCTTGCTGGAAAAAAAAAGTATATTAAAAAAAAAATGAGTGCTGCATAATAACTGAATATTAATAGAGTAATAACAATGGATTTCTCCTCCACTTAACAGGAATATGTTGAAATTGCTCAAGACAGAGTCCTGGAACAGGTCACCCAGAGAGGTTGCGTAATCTCCATCCATAAGGTATTTCCAAAACAGCTAAAGCCACTGCTGACTTGATCTCACTTCAGCCTTAGTATGACTTTAACCAAGAGTTTTTCCAACTAACATGTCTGCAGCTCCATGCAATTATAAGTCAAATCCTATTTGTTCTACTTGTATGCCTAGCTCTTCTGAAACTGGGGCGCTAAGGAGGTACGAAGGAGAAGAATTACTGCTGGTAAAGGAAAAAGAAGCTGTTAATGAAACTGTCCTTGTTGACACAGGGCACTGTATGAGTCCAAACCCTGTTATCAGTCCCATTATTGCTGACATCAAACTGCCACAGCAGAATGAGCTGGGACAGAAAAGTAAGGACTGCCTGTTTTCAGACCACTTTTGCTCCAAATTTCTCTAAGTGTCCTTTTTGGGTCTTAATATCAGCAGAACAAGAGAAATGCAGCTTGTGGCGGGGAAGGAAGTTCAGACCTCTAAATGAGGGAGACAATTCACACTTCCATCATTCCTTCAGTGCCACGGGCTCTTCTAGTCTCCACAGAAGACGCATTCCTGGTGCTATGCTTACGAGTGTACTGAAGAGTTAACATTTGAGGAGAGAGTGACAGTATCTCCTTGACCAGAGTGATGGTAGTCCTGCCATCACATGCTTTTGGTTCAAGCTAAAGGGTCCAAAGGGGAACTGCACACTGAAGATTTGCAGTTCTACTCACTCCCAGCTGATAATTATAAGACTTGAGAGGTTGCCCCAAATAATGATTTCCTGTGATACACTAAGCAATGGGATGGTGACGAGATCACACTTAAAAATCTGAAACTCTCACTAGTCTGAACATACTTATTTCTGCTCTCTTCTCGTCACAGCATCTGACTCTCGCTGTGCTGTTTTGATTACAGTGAAATACTCCATCTAACATACTAGCACAAAACAGGTACCTCACACTGCTCAGTATAGCTGCATTAAACATCAGCACCTATTACTGCTTTTCCTACTGTTATGCTGTGCTTTTTATATTATTTTTACATAGACCCTTACCTGATTATATGACAGCTGCAGATTTTCTTGATCGTTATAGTAAGAGTTGTAAGTCTTCAGAAGAGAACTGAGCTGCTCTCTAGAATAAAAGATCACAATGAAAATAATATTTTTTAAACATCTCTGTCACTGTAAAATTCATGTGATAAGTGGCAGGGTAACACCCTCCATCTGTGTTACCCACTGAATCTTTATACAGGTCTGTTAATGATTAATACATGAATTTCAGGAATAAAATTTTGTCAAGATACCGGATTGCTTCTAAGTTGCTTGTTCAAAGACCTGATACACAGAGGAAATTAATTAGTCACAGTCTGATGTGACATTAATAACACTGCCCTAGAATAACTTGTACTTTGGTCTTCTGTTACAGTTATGAGGGGAAAGCAAGCAGGAACTACACTCCCATGCACAAATGTTGCAAATGAAGGTGGTTACAATTTGTTTTCCCTGCGTGATGATTTCCATGGGTTTTTTATACTTTTCAGATACTCTTCTTATTTCAAAATATCTACAGTATGCTTATACAAAACATTTGAGTTTCTTTCTACTTGAAAGAGAACAGATTTGCACTAAGTCTTTGCTCAGTAGAAAAAAGATGAAGAGAACCTCTGCCAGCAAGCAAGGATAAGCCTGTCCATCATCTCAGATTTCAAATAGAAATTCATGATGCAATTGAAAAAAAGTAGCATGATGTTCTGCTGCAAAAACACTGCATAGAGGCAGGAAGGCAATGTGAGGCACACTGGTGCTAATTATTTTTAAAACTTAATATTTGAGACCCACCATGGGAAATAACTATGCCTGTCTCCACCATTCAAAAACTCACAACACTGCAGGAGAAGAGAGTTTCAGAAAACGGTTCAAATTTGATGGCATTTCAAAATTACCAAATTAGAGCTACTGCACAGCTGAGTTGCTAGGCCATGGCCTCTGCCTCCTCCCTTTGGCAGCTTCATCTGGAAAGAACTTTAGCTACTGGATTTTAACTGAATGATTGCCAAACCTCCTGGGAAATTCCAGCAGAGACTGAGCTGCTTTTGAAGAAGGAGACACACCAAGTTGACAGGGTCCAAAGAAGAGCAAGGGGCGTGATAAGTAGTATGAATCATGATGAAGACAACCAAATTGCAGCTCAGGTTAAAGGAGGGCTGAAAAAAGACACAATTAAGTGACGTCTATTTCAGGACCATCAAGAATGAAATGCTCTTCCCCATACCAATTAAACAGCAAACATTTAGACTGTAATTCAAGAAAGCAATTTCCATCAGTATAGATAATTAGGCACAGGAAGCAATTGCATGGAAAGGTATGCATTCTTCCTCACAGACAACCCTGAAGCACCAAATGAGATGAATAACCATTAAAACGGTTTAATGTACTGTCTTGCAGTGGTGAGTGAAGACACCAAGTTTGTTTCCAAATACTGTATATTACTTCCATGTTTACTACCAGAAGTACGATTGCAACTCCTACATCAATTTTAAGTTTTAAAAAAAGATGAAAAAAAGAAAACAAAACAAAAACTCACACCACAACAAAACACCCCAAAACCAAAAGTTGACTTCTAACACTGTCACCAAAAAAAAAAAACCAAAAAACACCACATCACACAAACGTATGGACAAAGACCATATGCAAAATATTACACACCTCCTTCTACCAGAGCTATATTTAGAGAGGGTGACTTCACAATACAGCCTTGGGGAACAGGAAACACTATCATGAATAGTTTCAGCAGAATTTTTAACAGTTGTTTTCCTGTAAAAGCCACAACACACCCACATCCCAGATTGCAAGGATATTATCAATGTTGACAGTGGCACTCTTATCAGAGATTACAAACTAAAGAGTGATCTCTCCCCTAGGAACAGGACCAGCTTGTCAGTCATTGCAAAGAAGACCAGAAGGATATTTTCAGGGGGGAAAAAATCAATGTTTACTGTTTAAACGCCTGCACAGTTGACTGTGTAAACTTAAAAAACTAAAAAATCAGCATTGCTCAGGGGATCTCACCTAAGATACTAAGAAATGCCAAGAAATCAGTGCAAGAGAATAGGAAAATGATGGATTATGTTAAGAAATGCAAATCATGTAGGTGGAAACTGCTACGTTTGATTTTAAGTGTACCAATTAGACAACGGAAGTATCTTCTCCTGTGACACTGTCATGTAGCCTTACTCCAGCAGCCTACACCTTCTTCTGTGGCTTATGACACACACACTCTTCTTTCATCTTCAGATTTTGCTGTCCATAGTCCTTTCAATAGCTCAGGCAGGAACTTTCTACAGTGTGATGTTTCTCAGTCACCTGGTACTATTTCTATGTATCCAAAGCATCTGGACAACATAGTATCTCTTAATAACAAAAAGCAGAACTATATAATGACGTGTGTCTACATGGGATACAGACCTGTAGCACCTGCTTCTTCCTTTGGGGTAAAGCAGGCAGACATCTGACAGGCTTTAGAGGGAAGTAAGGGGGGAGCAGGGAGGCCAGTTAATGTGTGCGTGCATGTCCTTGGGGTGGGGGGAATGCAGAGTGTGCAAGCAAAATCTTTCCCTGTCGTACTCTATCCATTCCTTGCTCCACTTAATAAATCAAACTTGGCAATGTGCTGTTAGCTGGTGAGAAGAGAGAATATAAACCAGGCTTTCATTCAGCAGGTAACATTAGGACAAGGGCTGCACCACTAAACTCAACAAGGTTAACTGCGTTCCCTTCTAACACTCTGGATGTAAATTATTTACTTCGTTAACTTACTGCGACTCCTCAAAATATATTTTGAAGTGGTTTTATCAAGAGTGCTGGGCTCTAAACCAGCATTTTCAACATTTATTTCAAGTCACTTTCATCTCAAATCCTAGTAACACGGGTGGTGAAATCCTTTCTTTTCATTGTGTTGGAATAGCTCATTACAGGTTCTTCATGTCTTGTGAGCTATGAGGGATCATATTTGGGTCAACCCACCAAAAGTGTTAATGGACTTAGATATGAATCAGGTGCAACAAAATTTTGATCATGCTGGCTAAACATCAGCAAGATTAAGCACATCTTGGCCTCACAGACAGGCAAAATACATAGAGAATATAAGATTAACAAGCAAGTAGGAGAGATATTTTTTTTTTACCTATGTTATGATAGACCTGCTTGCGGGATGTTTAAAACCTATGTGTTTTTATACTTAGGAGCCTAATATCTTTGGCAATCATTTTATTGACAGCTGTTATTTTTGCAAGCTTTTTCCAGGTAAAAAAGTTGGGTAGATCAGTTCCCTGAAGACAGATTAGGAATACATAAGGACTTGAGTCACAATCTGAGACCCATCTGTTACTCTTAGTCTATGTTGGCAGCATAGGCAAATAAAATCACAGTCCAAAAGCACTAAGTGACATGTTAAGGGTTATCTCTGAGGCAGATGCCATTTCTCAGAGTAAGCTCTGAAAATTTTCACTTAGTTTCTTGCATTGTCTAGAAAAACTTTCCAGTAACTTCCATAGAAGTTCACACATACAAATCTTTCAGGTTTCAGTCTTGCATTATTGCAAGCAGCTGTGATGAAAAAAGAAAAGCCCCGAGGGAGAGATTTAACAGTAGCTCACACTGACTCGTTTGTCCTTGTGTAGTGGAGAGACGACAGAAAAGAAAAATCTTTTTTTTTTTTTAGCCCCAGAATGAAGTAACACATGCACTAGCCTAGCAGTTCTAGAATGAGTCTTAGTGTAACACAGCTTCACTACAAAGGCCCAAAGATGGCCTTAATCAAGATCCAGATGGTCATCTCCTCAGAGTTATGGTGCCAGAAAAATCAGTGGCTCTTGTTGTGTTGCAAGACTGTTCCTTGTAGCACGGATTTTTGACAACAGCCAAATGCAGCCATTAATGGAAGCCAAAGATAAGTAACTGGTAGAAGGACATAGTGATAAACCCCAAAAAGGTAATATTTACTGCAGATTCACCACTTTCTTCAGTAAAGAAGGTAGGATACAAGGGAGAAGTAAGGTCAAGACTCCCAGTGGTAAACCACAAGAGTGCCCAAATTGTGTTCACTCCAAATATTAACCCAGAACAATTCACCCGTGTCCTCTTCTCCCCCAAGCTCTGCACATTCATCCATGGATATTTATGGCAGCTGTGCTTAAAGACATGGTAGTTCAGCCAGCCAAATAATCTCATGTGCTTTGGTCAGCCTTTTGATCCAGCCATTGTGCAATTCCCAAAGATCAGGCTTGCCATGTCAGCAAGATTTGCATGATACAACTGGAAGAGGAGTTACCTAACAACAGATTCAAGGTATAGATGAGGGATGATAGTCTGGAAATTCCACTGGAAGCAAGGTAATGTGCGTATGAAATACACTAGTGATTCTTGAAATGCTTACTAGTTTTTTCTTAAGGCAAAGAAGCATGAACAGTGCTGTAAACCATGACTGTAATGCAGAATGGTCTCAATCAGGAGGAAAAAAAACACCACCACCACAAACACCACACACAAAACCAAACAAAAAACCAACGAAGTCACTGTTTCATTTGGAACATTTCCAAATGCCACACAAAAATTCACACAGACTAATTACCCCTGATGTAGAAGCAGTATGTCCCAAAGCAGCAGCAGTATAAAGGGAACGACTATCTAGGAGAAGGGAAGGGATGCGTTTATTGCCTGTTTTGGGCAAAGCTCCAACACTACTCCTTAAGAAGGGAGAAATGAACAGCAGTGCTCATGCTGCATATAAGAGTATCAGGATTCAGATGCAAATACCTATGGCAGCATGAGACATTTTATCTAGGCTCCATCCCTGGGTGCATTTATGGTTTGCTTCTTCAGTGTTCCCACAGAAACATCAAGAGGGATGGAAGTGAAGTAAGAAAAGAGTCCCCTCTTCCAACTCCTGTGCTCTGGGGAACAAGGGAAGATCTAGTCTCCTGAAAAAGTGATGGAACTACACACCAGGAGAGTCAGGGTTTATGGCACCATTAGGAAGAATTCCTACCAGCCAGATTTAACTGTGGAAAAGCATCCCACAAAAGCCAGTTCAAGTGCAATTCCGAGCTTTTTAAAGAACCACTTTCACTTGCCACAGAATAGAGCTTGCAGCCTGAGAGGTCTTTCTGCAAGTAAACCCTGCCATCTGGGGCTAGAGACCAAAACCCACACCTTAAATAAGTAGAACTCAGGTTAAACACAGGAATTCATGTTCCATTCCAAGATTTCAAAGACAGGAAGGTGTTCTTCCCTAATAGGAAATTTTATTTCAGTATCCACAAAATGCACAGACCAAGAGGTTTATTGCTGTGTTCTTTGAAATTCAAATAAAGGGCAACTTTGTTCTGTAGATACTTCACAGAAGGCAAGTTGTAGGAATTGCTGCTGCTATGGGCTCAGCTCCCTACAGGATCCTCTGAGGAAGCGGGAACTAGCTTGAATCAATTGTCATAAAACGTGGGGGTTTTAATAATTTACCTTGTTATGAACTTCTCCTCATCGATGGAAACAGATGGTAGATGCTGCGCTTTCATAGTCACTTTCTTCATTTATTCAGAACAGATGAAGCTCAACAAAAGGTAAAAAAACAGTTACATCCACTAATGCCACTAACAAAAATATATGGTAAACACAACAACAAAACTTTAGTTTGCCAAATGAAACAGGCCCAGACACTAATGCTAAGGGCTGACTATACCATATTTTGACAACTTTACACTTGGCATTAACACCCAAATATTTCCCACTCCTAGTAAAAAAAGCCATAAGTCTTTCCCACCAAGTATATCACAGTATGTTAAATCCCAAATACTACATATACCAGGGCTTTCTCAAGTAGTTTTAGGATTACTCTACAACTCAATGATTATTCTTCACTTGTTAGTAGACTGAGACTGCAACTCATTTTCTGGTTAGCTAAACAAGAGGTGTTGATCATTGGCAGAATCCTGAAGCACAAAAAGAAAGCAGCTGAGATACTAAAGAGGTTATAAGTGATGTAGCAATATAATTTAGAGATCTCCATGTCTAGATTCCAGCACACCGTGTAGGCAACAAGCCAGACCCACGAGACTCCAACAATGCATTCTTCAATAAGCTTAATTATGGAGTCTTGGCCACTTTCATTCCCCCTCAGATATTAGAAGGCAGACTGAGGAAAGTAAGTGAAGAGACTCAGACTCAAGACTGACAACTGATAGTGCACTGAAAAACCCCTTCATCTCAGCCCAAGAAGTCACTTCACTGAGATGGGGAAAAAACCAAACAACCAAACCAACCAACCAAAACGAAAACATGAATCACACTGAAAACAATAAGATCTCCACAAACTGCATTTGAAGTAGATTATGGCACTTTTTATTTTTCTCTTGCTTGGCCATGATGACAGAGGAATCTGCCTAGCAGCACTTGATGTCTTTCCTCCCTTGTGCCAGGAGAGTGACTTGAATCTCATCTCACACTGCATTGGACAGAGCCTGGTCAAAGATGTCTGAAAACTTTCTCTACAGTACTCATGACAAGTAGCATTCAGAAAATAAATTCAGAAGAGAAATTAAAAGCTTGAAAGGATCAGGGCTAGCTAAAGAGTTAGCTCCTAGCTTCTGTGCAAATGATCCTAAACTACTGAGCTGTTTTTTAGAAGAATAAAATCATTTATGCCTGAAAAGAAGTTACATACAGATTCCATAGTCATAGATGAACAGCTTCTAAAAATATATATGTGGACAAACAAGAAGTTTTGCAGTAAAATACTTTATCTTCAACCTACAAAAAATACAGGAAGTTATTTCACAACCTCTAAAACTGAGGGCACTACCAAAATCAGCTTTATGCAAGCAGCAGTGGTTTCTAACATCCCTTCACCAATAGATTACCAAAAAAAGCGGGAAGGCTCCCACATACCCCCTGTCCTTTGGGTGACATCCACTGAGGCAAAAACATACCTGAAAGCCGAATAAGCTGAGGGACCTCTGTACAGACATGAGCTTGTATATAAGGAAGAGATTGCTGTACCCCGGGATAATAGTGTTTGTTTTTTGCCTCTGAAATGAGTTCAGTAACCATTGGCCACACCTTGAAACCCGCTTTTATGTGATTTATTAATACCTCTAACTGAATCAACTGCCTGTGCCAATCTAATTGCAAAACCATTTTAGAAGACGCAGAGGAGTTTATGTACATTGGCACCTGAGTAACTGGATATACACTAAGCTTCCTCCCATCTGTCAGGAAACAACATGTTCAGAAGAGCAGATAGCCAAGACACCACTATTAAACATCAAGCATCGATGCTAGCAAGCTCTAGCACCGCTTCATTGCACATGGTTGCATTCTTTTCAATATAATTTGACCTTAAAATGATTCATTTCTTTCAGAAAAAGCTGATCTCTACAGATTAAGAGAAGTGATCTTTACACATGCACTAAAAAAGGGAGGTAATCACTAAACTACCTCTTCTGTTACAAAGTGAATGGCTCTCACTAAATTAGTTGCCTTAAAAACCTTATGCATATCTTAAATCAGCTGGTTGTCATTAAAATGAAACAAACTGGAAAACTAGTGGATGACGAAAATAATTCTTCACCAATGCCTCCCCTGTTCTCTCCCTCTCTGGCTGATTAGCCTGGACAAACACTGACCTTTTCTCCTACAGTTGACACAGAAGCACAAAAAATGCTTGTTACATTTTCCGCAGTTATGTGACCTGTTTTACTTATCAGGCTTGTACAAAACATTTCCAGACAGCCAGTTCACCCTAGCAATAAAACACTTATTTTCCAAGTACCCTTCCTATCATCAGCCAGCAGGCTGAGAACACACAGTGACGTTCCCAGCACAATTATTTGACACCAAAAATGACAGTATATTTACACTAGTGCTCCACAGATCTACAAAGCTGTCACATTTTCTACCACCTCCCAGTATTTGTTTGTTTTCCATGTCACTTCCACATAGCTCTTTTGAGGAAGCAAACAGGGGAAGAAAGATGGGTTTTTTCCATAATTCCCATTCATTTGAAATAACAAGAAGTGCGCAAATCTTCCAGTTCTTCCAGCAGTGTGTGACTGTGGCCACCTATTCACAGCTATCTCCCCATATGCTCAGTGTCAGACAGTTATCTTCATCATTACATTAAACTGGACTAGAACCACAAAATTGTCTCAGATAGGAAGACCTTGAAAGTGGGACCTTGGCTGGACTAACCTCCTGGCCTGAGAATTAACTAATAACTGTAATGCTCAGAGGAAGACTGACTGAAGCCTAAAATATTTCTGGAAGGAAAGAAAGATGGGAAATAGAGTAGTAAACAAGAAGTGGAACAGATGAAAAAAGAGCCCCTCCAGAGGAAGACTGCAACTATGGGAGAAATCAAGGAAAATGAAAGGAAAAAAAAAAACCACTGCACAATCTCAAAGCTGCAAGAAGAGCTATAGCCTCATCAAGGGCACAAAACATATCTCACCAAGGTACTTAACTTTACTTTTCTATAAGATTTATATCTTTCCTAAAGTGTTTTTTTTCCCCAAGAAAAAGTCAAAGCGTTAGCAGAGAGGTAGATGAGAAGACCTGTTCAATTTTACTGAGTACAGCGATTTTTAAGCTATTTGCTTAAGGGGACAGCACAGGGACAGGACAGCAGAGGAATGATGAAGCAAGGGTAAGAGCAAACAGCCATGCAGATATTTACACAAGGATAAAAGGAGGCAACTGTAGAGGAAGCCTGGAAGGAGAGAGACACCTGACACCCAGAGTTAAGCTAAGCAGCATTTTAATACGTATGTAACAGCCTGGACGTGCTTTTTGGTGCATCCCCATATTAAACTGGGGACTGCAGAGCTAGCAGTGTGCTATGCAGAGCTCCTACTACTGTTAAAAAAACCTCAAACCTGAACCTCCCCAAAGACTGAGGTATTTTTACCCAGTGCTTCCCAGAGCTGTTCCAAGAACACAGGAAATCAGAATGTGGTGAGTGTTCTCAGTTTCTCATAAAAAGAACCACAAGGCTCAGCTCCATGAACTTAGCTATCGACAACATATACATCTAATATTTTGTACAGCACAAAGAGCTTTGCACTGTAGACACAATAGCACATATACATACCTGCACGATTTTCTAAACTCAGAAGTTTAAGGTATTTAGCAAATTTTTGGACCATTCTCTTTTTCTATAAAAATGAGATTAGAATTTATTCATAGATATAAGAAATTCAGTATCAGCTGAATGATTTTATTAGTCTTTTTCTAGTCACAAACTCTGGTTATATGACTCCTCATACCTTCTTGTTTTCAAGTTAGATGTCCTCACCACCAATGCAAAAGTCTCAGCAAGAGAAAGTATTTACGCTGAACACTTGCATTTTCCCCACTAAAAACAAGGTGTTTTTTCTGATTTTTTTTTCTTTTGCAGGCTTATTTACACTTGATATTAAAAACTAACTGCCACAGTACAAAGCAGTAACAGTACTACTTGAATATGAAACATAGTGTAACCCCTCTGCTCAGGCAGGTTCAGAATGGGTTTCGATCACCAAAACCAGAAGTTGTTATACATCAGTGAAAATGGCCCCTTAACATTCTGAGTCACAAAGGAAGGGATACACAAGCTCGCTCCCTCCCTCCATACAAATGGTTACGGTAGAGCAAATCTTGCACTAAATCTATTTCAAACACTAAGTAATCCATTATTATAGTTACTTTCTATTTTAGGTTGCTTAGTTTTTACCCGCCAAAAAGAACCAATAAGGTCGCTGACATAAACTTTTCAATCACACTAGTAATTGAATGAAGGGCAGCAAAGGCTTATACGCCCATGTACACCCTTAGCAGCAGCACTAGCTACTACCTGCCTATTTTAACCACAACTCTGACTCATGCAAGTCACCTCAATATTTAGGAACTTCTTTGAGGAGAATTTCTGACTAAATATTTCTTCTTCCCTCCGGCACCTTAATTACCCAAAAGGAATTTGACTCAAGTTACGGGTGACTGCAAAGAACCCTGTTTTCTACTGACACTGCAGGTTACACAGCAAGCAGAACAGCTCTGGCTTTACGTTTCACTTACCTGTACATATATAGAAGCAGAGAAGGAGAAGCAGAGGAGGAGTTTCACATACCTTTCACCGAGCCCTGGAAGAGGCATGACAGTATCGCACTGGCTGACAGCTACCTCTGCTAGTTCATGGAACCCACAAAGCTGTTAATTACTATTTTGCTTAACAAACTGGGAGCTCTGGAAACCCAGGACACTCCCCATACCTCAGTGCATGTCGGGAATATTTACCTACCTGCTTTCCTTCCTCCAAGCAGCTGACAGAAACTCTCCCTTAGTCATGGTTACACCTACAGGGAGGTTCCAGTTAACACTTTAATCACTAACTTTATAATGAGAGGCAACCTGCTGACTCTTAGTAATTATTTGCTGACAGGGCGCACCCTGAAACATCCTGTGCCGAAAGGACTGTTATGCTTTAACCTCTTGTCTTGTCTGTTTCCTAATCCATAATGAAATCGTTTTTCTTCCTCCAGATGTACACGGAAGTCTTTAGTGTTTAGCGGAATAAGCAATACATACAATCAGATCATGCCAAAGTGTAAATACATGGATTTATAACATTATGACAGAAATTATGAGAACACATATTGATCACTTAATCATGCAGCTGTATACTCCATTTCTTGCTTAACTGTATAATACCCTTATATTATTCATTGGGCAAGAGTTGTGTCTGTAAGAGAGAATGCATCACTGCTTAGCTTTATTTGCTCAGTAGCTAACTGATAAGCAGAAGTTTAAGCTCTAAAAACTACCTGAACCAACACAGATCTTCCAAGTTCCTACTGCTTGCCATCCATTTATAGCAACCAATTTATCCATAGGATCAAGACTAAAACTGGAAGTTTTTGGGCCACAGAGATAAGAGTATGTACTGAGCCTGAATCTGCCTTCATACCTGCCTTATTGTGCCGTGATTTATATCAATTTACTTGTGGTTTATATCATTTTATGTTAGGGAAAGGCAGAACGGACCTGTGAATATTTGATTCCTGCTCACACTGTTATCCACTGGTGTAATTCTGGTGTGTCCCTCACGAGAGCTAAACTCGTGGCTGTACATGCAACACTACTTGATATTAGGGATTACCATTTATGACGCAGCATTTCTACCTCTGCACCTGAAAAACATTTACATAACGATTTCATTGGTATATATAACATTGAGAGGTATCTGAAAACACAGGAAGGAGTCAACATGTGAGATTTCAACTCAATTCACAACAGCATAGAAACTCTGTGCTGTGGTTGGCTTGGAGTTTAGCAAGCTCAACCTCTGGAGCTACTCCCACTCTTCTGTCATTGTTTAACACAAATCAATACAACGTCTCAGCTTGTTAAGAAAACCCAGAGGTTTGATTTTTCCTGTCACAAGTTCAGCCACCGGAGCACTCTGCCTGACACTCCTGGATTAGACAAGTAAACAGAGAGCAAGCACAGCCTGGCACCTTCAAGTCTATAAACCAAGATAACGTCAAATCTGTTTCTGACAAGTATGCCACCCTGCTGGACACATACACCATAAAGCTGTTAGGTACCAGGAATATTTTTAGCACCGAAGACCAGGTCCTTAGCTTAAAAGAGAGCAATGTGTTCTTAACCCTTCAGTGTAACTCAAGCTTCATCCTGATTCTCAGCTTTAAAGGTCTGTGGTTTGGTTTGTTTGCTTGCTGGTGGTTTGTTGTTGTTGTGGGTTTTTTTTTTAATTTTTTTTTTTCCCCAGGACTGGTTTAAGTTTTTAGAGATGACTTTTTAAAGCTTACAAGCAAGTTTTGAAAATCCAGTGCTTAAATTAGTTAGATTCATGCAGAGATGTCTGAAGACAGAAATTAATATAATAAAACAGTTAAAAAACCCTGTTATAATAACGGATTCATTTCCAGTTAAACCAGGTGGATTAATTTTTACATTGGCTTGGTGAACGTGGATCAGATTTGGTTTTAGTTTTCATTCTCACACTTGAACAACTCCTCCCAACAGCTGAGTTCCAAACCCACTTGAGTTATATGCAATTACCTGTTAAGTACTTTGAGAAAGGAGACCAGGCATAGGTATCACACTGGATGTGGAGGGCGAGGAACCAAAAAAAGTTATTTAGGGCCACAAAGCAGAAATTAGTTTATTTACTTTAAATTACAAGAAAGAGAATGCTTCTATTCCTTTCACACCAAAGTAAATAATCACATGCAAAGGGTACATGATTACTTTCATCTTTCAGAATAAACAAAGTTTATATGCCCTGGAAACCTAACAACAATTTACAGCCTAACGACAATCTCACCCATTAAATGGAAGGGTAATGATGGTTTCTTTAGAACAGGCAGGGAATGTGATTATCTGTGAGTCTTTAAGGTCTGGGTTACATTTCTGGCTCCTTGCATCATTAACATTGAAATAATTTTCAGTTAATAAATAACGGGAAGTTGGAGTTCAGCTGCTTCTTAATTTGGCCTCAAATCTTTAACAGAGTGATAAAGCTAGAACAACATCTGAAAAAGAAAAAAAACTAAGAGATTGCTGATCTATCTTTATCGTACACAGTCATAATAACCAGGCTGGCCATGGCAAGATTGTAAAGGCATGCTGCACTTTAGTGGAGGTGTTTTGATAAACACAATAGAATATATGTGAGCTCACAACAGATTTCTCTGCTTTCTAGTGAGAAAGGAAATCCCTAATTTTGTTTGCAAACAGCTGTTTCTGAACAACTTCAGATTATTAACTCCAAACACAGAAAATTCTTCTTGAACTTTCTGGACCAGATATTGCAATGGAAAGGTAGAGCCTTAACTGATAAAATCTGAAATCAATAGCAAACAAGCAATCAGTTCTTTCCTCTACTTTACCAACCTGACCAGGAGGTTTGTGCTGATAACAGCAACAAAAGAAAAACAAACAAACAAACATAGAACAGACAAAAACCAACCAACCAACCAACGAAACAAACAAAACCACAAACAAACAAAAAAACCACCCAGCTGGATTTACCCTGAAAAGGACCTCCCACTCTTTAGCAGGATTACTTTCTTCCGTCACGCCAAAGTGCCAACAGCAATACTTGTGTGCCAGGACATGCTTTGCAGACAGAACTGATAAGCATGGAAAACAGAAACTAGGAAACTGATGGTTAACTCAAATCACTAAATATGCATTGCACACATCCACTAAAATGCATTGTTATCTATCATGAGCCATAATCCTTCACACGCACCATTTTGTGAATCTTGGGAACCATCAATTTCTAAAGAATAGAAAGAAGCAGAGCTAATGTTTGCAGCAGCACAGGTGCTAAAGGCTATGAGTTTTGGCATCCCTTAAAGAACTTGAACTGACCTTCACTTGCATGGAAAATAGCTTGCAGATACCACTGTTTTTACTCATGAAGACACTGTTAAAGGGTCAGGTCTTACCTAAGAGTCTAAACCACCATTAGTTATGTGTCATAGATTAGCACTGATTATATACACCCATTAAGTCACCCATTTGAAACTACAGAGCTTTATAAAACTGTATAAGAATTTTCATTGCCTAGAGCTATAAAATATTACGAAGAGCAAAACCAGGGAAACTGCCCTATCCAAAGGAGCTACAGTCATACAGCTTCACACTCCCATCAGAGCTCAACCTCACACAACCTCACCACACCCAGCCAACTTACACAACACTTCTAAGCCCTAACTCCTTTGCTCACCAAATTTCAACACACAGATTTTCCTGAAATACTAGGTTTTCTGTGAAACACTGTTTCCACAGATTTCTGGCTGTGTAAACCTCTACATCTATGCTTTTCTGCCTTCAATACAGAAAACATTGCTGACATTCCTGTGAAAGCATGCCCACCTGCTGCAGTTGGAACTGCAAATGATCAGTTATTTATTTTGCTACTTCTACACTTGCCTTTAGATTGCGTACAAATGAGATTTGATTTGCAGTTGTTGTATGAATATTTGAGAGGGGACAATCATTGTGTTCAGATTTCCCCCATTCTCCTTATCCTACCATCACCCAAATCATAAAGGAAACTTTAGCAATAACGTTAATTCCAGTATATTTTGCACCACAGACATAGGTATGCAAGTCCATATTTTCACCACAAACTCACTGAAGAAACAGAAAATATCTCTGCTCCACTGAAGATCAGTCCTAGAGTCACATTATAAATACATGAACCTTATACAAAAAAGTCTACTAGTGATCAGACTGACTTCAATTTCTAATGAACACAATGCAAATTAGACTTTGTTTTCTTGATGGTACTGCAGTACATGGCACTGTGTAACGCAACGATTGACCCTGGCACAAGGTTTGCAGCACTATTCTAAGCCCTGTGGAAGGTGTTCACACATCATAGCACACGGCGGGATTTGGGAGGCTCTCTGCTGACATGCTGTCAGCGTTCACTGCCCTATCTATCAGATTTTAAATTATACTATCTCTTTTTCCTCAGAATTTAATTTCCTGAAAATTTATACAGTTCCAGATCCTCAGATGCTCTGAAATTCTGGAGAAGAGTGTGGCAGCAATTTTTTTGGTGTGTGTAAACTGCAAGATATATCTGGAAAAAAAAAAAAGTTTGAAGTAAACTGCACTTCAGGATTGTCACTATTGTATAGTGTTCTGCCTAAATGCAGTAATGTGCTACTAAACCAAATATTCCTGCTTCATAACAATTCAAACAGAGTCATAATTACGAGGCAAAAGCCTCCTAATATTAAATTAGCTTAATGCTAGGCTGTATATGAGCTAAAGAACACTCATGAAAATACCTTGTGATTGTCTATGTAAATACTTCAGTGGTTTAAAAAAGTAGTCTAAATTTCTAGGTATCATTCCCTTCACACATGCCAATAGAAAGTACAATTTTTTTCACACAACACGCTGCTTTGGGGCACTAAATGGAAGTTACTTTAAGAATGAGAACCTATACTAGCCATCATTACTAGAACTTAGAAACTTCAAGAAAATGGTAAGCATGAGAGAGAACGTGGAAACTGGATTTAGCAGATGTTTTACTGAAACAGTTATAATAAATAATGTGTGATACAAAACTATGTGACATTATCCACCATATTTTACGTGACTGTAATTTACTGGATCAAGTTTCCTGATGCCATAAAACGATGCAACACCATGAATACTGAAGGAAAATAATTTTTGGTGTATACAGCATCATTAGGAGACCTAGGAGACTGAACCACAAATCCCCTAAAAAGAGCTCAGCATCTATAATGTGTTCTCATATTAGATGCCCAGACAAACAGTACAAAGAGCACATGCACACTTACTCCACCTCATCTATTCCAGCATCTGTTCTAGAACAAAGTCAGATTTTCTTGAAGAACCATTATACACCAGAGCTTCTCCTAGACAGATGAGGACGTAGTTTGTCACTGGATTAAAGCACACTCAAATGAATTTCAGTTAGCCTTACATGTGTAACTCTTTGTGCAATAAAAATGTTCAGGTTTAAAAGGAACGGCATGAGAAACAGTACTCTCTAGTTTTTGCTCTGTAATTATGAAGTGAGGAATCAGAGGCTGGTGGGCATGGAGGGAACGCGTGGCAATTGCAGTCCACCTCTTCGTCTGAGCAACCCATGCTCCTTTGCTCACAGTTGCTGCAGAATGCAGACATCCTTCACGTTCTGTCCCACTGTCTCTGTATGGCATACCCTTCTTCATTGTATGCTGCTAAGCACAAGTAACTTGAGTGATACATCAAATTGCTATCATTTGGGATAGCAATTTGGAAAGCTATCATAACAACAGTGACATCTGAGACTTAAAAACATTTTCATAATGAATACAACTTGGTAAGCAAGTAACATTCCTGAAGTGCATCATAAAAATTGACTAGAGAAAGAACTGTCTTCAATTTTGGTGCTGCATTAGATACCTAAACAGATGGTCGAGCAGACCATCTAGAAGCATCTGTAGCACTTGTTTATTAATTTGCTCTTAAAAATGTCACATGAGCACAGATTGTACTGCAGGAGAATGCAAACCAAAAACGATTGGGCTCAGTGAGGTTCTGCCTCAGGTCTGGCTGTTTGAAGAGACCTCTGTGACTCCACCCTGTGATTCTGAGACTCTCCTCACATCTGTTCGCTCTTCTTGCTGAAATCACCCCCAAATCACTGCTTGCTCTGGATTGTTCCTGCCCTTCTGCTGCTTTTCTATTGCAATATCAAATAACCGCTGTAGGCATTTAGCTATCTAGCATCCTCTACCAAGAGTAAATACACTTACATACTGTGTCATATTCATCTTCGTCCCCTGAGTGTCTGATTGCATGGAACACATTTTCATTCTCATTCAGATATCAGAGGCCCAAACTCTTCTGAGTGGGGTCGCAGAGCACAGTGAGCACTGCATGCTATGGGTGGCAGTTAAGTGCCAGTTCAAGAGGTGGTGGCATTTCAGTGGTGCTGGATGAAACAATAGCGTCTCTAATTTTGAAGTGCTAAATCTTCTCTCAGTCCTTAGCTAACACATTTACAACCTATGCTAGTTTTCATGGAAATTAATTAGGCTAAAATTTGACCTCATTGTTGAGGCCATTTGAACATCTTTTTGGTCTGTAAGAGCCTTGGAAATACAAAGCCAGATGAGAATGGAACACAAAAGTATATAAAACCACTATCTGATTTGAACTATGAGCTCTGCATGTTTCTGCATAAGGCAACATAAACAAGTCAATAGCTGTGCAGGAGATGCTGAAATTCTGGAAAGATTCTTCCCTGCCTTGTTGTTCTGAGGATGTATTTTCCAGTCTGGAATTTGATCCATCTGAAACCTTCATTCTCAGCCCTGCACGCAATACCTTGCTTCTAGCCAGGACACATGTCCTTACAAGTCAAGAATCTGAACAAGCTGCCCACTGGAAATGCAAATGCAGCCTCTGGGATGGTGCTGTCCTAGCTTCCACAGCACATGCTGCACAGGGGAAATGTACTGCGCTTGCAGGAGGAAATCCTCCCCTCAGGAAGCCATGGACTGCTGGATGAGGAAGGCACTCTCTAACAGGAGGAAGTTCAGTCTTTAGGACTGCAAGTGAACAGCATACTCACCCAGGTCTGTGTGGAGAGCACAGGTTCTAACAGGTGCACGAATGGAAACAATTTCAGGCATGAAATATCACGCTGAAGTTGTTGCAGAAAGGAGAACCAGCTATTACTGGAGGCACAGAGACAGGGAGCTGAATGCTTCTCTCCCAGAGCACCTGATAGCTGCACAGATCCTCTGGAGCTCCTATGCACTTCTGTTTTAGTTAGCTCAATAGTGCCGCAAGAGTTGGCATTGAATTTTCATGCCTTCATTTACTACAACAAACTTCAGAATTTCAGATACCTTTGTAAAAAATTAAGGAATACCAAGTGAAATACCCTGAATTTGAAGGCTCAGAGATCAATGACCATTTTCACAATATTGATGTGAGTGTTCAAGCCTGGCACCACTCTCTTGACATCCGTCACAGCTTTGCACTTAAATGACAATGTTATTCAAAGAGGCACAGTCCTTTGTCTCTGCTGTTCACAGACTGCTGCCTTCGTTACCTGAAATTTCAAAGGTAACATTCTTCTGGAGTTGGACCCTTTTGCTTCCTCAACCCCACACCAATGAGCAAGACCCTGCCAAGTGCAGGATATTCTTTTTCCTAGCATAAGAGACTTCATACAGGAATGACACATGCATAACTGCTGTAAAATGAAAAGTAGAAGCTCTTTCAATGTCCGTACTCTGAGGGTAATTTACCTTAGTTATCCTGATTTGCCTCACCTGGAACCTGCCCCCACTGACCCCCACCTACAGGCCCATGACCCTATTTAAGCTCAGCCTTACAAGAGTTGCCCTTTTTTTGAGCTGTGTTGTAAAAGTGTTGGTCTCTGTCTCAGCTGTTAATGCATCTGTGTCTGACCATAGATGCTATCAATCCTGATATATGGACTGTTTTGTTCTCTTGTCCGTCTAGACTTGACGGACAGTCACCGGATGATCTGGTTGTAAGCTGGGAGTTGACTTTTTGGCTTTATTTCGGTCTGCTTTGATCACCGTAACTTTGCCTGGTACTTGGACTCTTGGTTGAACATGGCTATAGTATTTGGCTCTGCTCAGCTTGCCTTGCTAAGGCACTAAGGGATATTTTTACCAAGTGAGATGACAAAGGGCTCTGTTGAGCAGCTAAAATGCTGCCAGGGAAGTAGCAGGGTAGGATGCCTGCCAGTGTTAGCTGGGCTTGGGCTGCTGGTAGGCTGCAGCCCAATACGGTTAATCTTGCACTGGCCCCTGCTGGCTTCTGCAGCAAAACGTGCACCAGAGACCCAGCATGAGTCATGACTACTCCTGCTCTGAGCGCAACTGAGGCTGCTGTGCCAGACACTGTACCTAAGACACAGCTACTGACAGATCTTTATTTAACTTTTTATTTTAATTACAAAAAGTAAACACAATGGAAATGTAGTTAAAAAGGACCGAGCTAAAATACTGAAATCCTCATGCCTCAGGTTGTATCCAGGAACTTAGATCTTTGGCCCAATTGCACATATCACTGCAGCACTTAATTTTCATAAGCTGCTAGGGCCTCTACAGAGTAAAAATAATTTTAATAACGTTGTTAAAATATTTTCTGTAGTAGTGTAATTTTTTAAATTAATGCCGTATCTGCTTAAACACTGATGCTTGGAACTAAAATTTCATAACTTCAAATGTCTTTCAAAATGTATAATTTCATATTTAATTTACCAGCTGAAACAAAACTAAAATGGCACTTGGATTTTGTCAGAAGTTCTCATGAATATAAAAATAATTTCTGCCAGCTCTCACTTACCTGATCTACTCTGATCTCTTCTGATGTTCTTCTGCTCCTGTTTCCACCAAGTCTGCTTCCTGTAGAACATGTTATTGCAAGCCTTCCCTACTGGATCAACTGAATAAACATTGTTGCATTAAAAGTTCTATGTAAGGATGATATACTAACGAATATTATTTGATATGCTGACCCTTTATCTTACATTGGGCTTGTTCCTTAGTACTTTACCTTTTCTTGACTCTTGAGGCAATAAATGCTCCTGATTACACATTTGTTAGCTTCTGTCATAGTCTCTAAAGAACCAAAAAGAAGTCAGCATTGCAATAGAAACACTAATAGTAATAATTAAATCTAACTGAAGCCAACAACACTGTAATTCAGGAAAATCTATAACTCTAGGATAATTAGGATGCAGTGGAGTGTAAGTACCAAAAGGTGGTGTAGGACCAGGGAGGAGTCTGTATGACTGACAATTTGCCCTGACAAAAGTTTGTGTGTAACTTGGCAAAGCTGAGAGAGATTTACTCTCCCACTGGCAGAGGAGGCATGTCAGCATTTGTGTAGCAAAGTTTAACACTTGTGAGAATGCTTCACTGACCCTGGGCTGCAGAAAAAAATAACTGTTAAATTTATGCTGGAAAGATGTTTTAAGAGTCTATACAATTAAACAGTATTAAAGAGGCTATTGGAGTGGAAGGTAGATTCCAAGGTTTAAGGAATGGTCAAATGAAGAAAAGATGAAAGGAATACCATTCTGGCATGCTACATGTGGAGATAAAGTACAAAGATACTAAATTTCCCATTTACACCTGCCTTGGTACCCAACTTGAAAATGGCCCAGTTTTAAAAGTTTTCTGAAAGCCTGGAAAACTACAGACAAGTAAGTTGATGCCTTTACCAGGCAAATTAGTAGAAAAGTGAACATAGAGTAGAGTCAGCGAACACGGCTACACCTAAAATATTGGGGAAGGGTTAACACAGCTTTTGTTGGTGAAAGCCATAGCTCAGGACCTGCCAGGATGCCTGCAGGCAGTGGGGACCCAGGTGATAGGGATAGCTGGGCTCCCTGGAGGATATCAACAATGTCAATCACCAAAGATTCCTCAAGAAAGGAGAGGATAAATAACTCAGGAAGAAGAATAAAAGGTTAGAAACAGAAGGCAGGATTAAATAATGGTTATTTTTCCTGTTGGAGAAAGGTGGTCTAAGTCCCACAGAACTGTTTTGGGACCCATGCTGTCTGAGAATAAGCAAACTAGGAAGGTGAAAAATTCCATCTTAAAGAGCTGAGTTACATAAAAAGAGGAAAAAGTTCTTGTCCTCTAAAATTCTTCACATACATACAAGTATGTACAATATAAGTATAGTACAGCAAGTGTCAAGCAAGTCTTCCATTTGTGACCCTCTAATCATACCTAATGGCACATGATCACAGGTAGGGATAACCATGGGGAACAAATTCAGTCGCAATGCAGCAGCACCTCCCAAGGCGAAGGCAAAATATCCTTGTACATAAGTAGCGGTCAGGTGGAATGAACTCGATGTGCATGAAAAGTGCAGGGCTAGACATACAGATTTTGGACTTGGTTTTGAACTGTCTCAACGTCATTAAGAGCAAGCTCTAAACAGTGACAAGAGGTTGCTGTATCAGACTTGGCCTCCAGGGGGAACTATGGACCTGCCTGGACTCACAGAAAGAAGAAAGCAATCACTAGGGCGCTACCCGCGTTTCTCTTGCCGCAGAAATGCCTGCAGTCACTGCAACATCAGGTCTGGGAATTGTCTACTCAGTTCTTATTTAACAGAAAAAACAGTGGGGGACGAATGCAGAGCAGGATCCTGGCAGAAGGATGTTTCATACCTAGGTACTGCTGCCTTACCAGTATTTTCATACACCTCCTGGCTAAAGGATACGTGGGAGAAAACTTGGCTTCTTAATTAGACTGCTTCAAGAAGCACTGTAATTACATGTTATTGTGCTGCGTTTTACTGTGGTGGCCTGGGGCCAAAAGGAGGGAGGGAGGGAATGAGAATAAAAATGCAGGGAGGGAGCACATGAACTTAGATACATGTCTGTTTTCCATACACTCTCCACAGTACACCAGTAGCCAGCTTTCTGCACTTAAAAATCTTACTTATCAGACGTGAAACAGCAAATGAGTCCATCCTCAAAGATATCAGGACATCTTCCTGGACAAGAAATAAGAGCAGAAAATGGACATAAGATATCTGGGTTTGGTTATAAGCTTTACTGTGATTCAATGACAGCAAAGGTAACTGGTCCTGGACAAAGAAGCTGAAATGATATTATAGTCTCCTACTTGCTTGAAGTGGTTAGTGAAACACTTGCAAAGAGAAATCCCGATATTCCTAGCAAAGCCAAATATTACTAAAGGAAAAAATCTGGACCAAAAATTCTAAGTCCTGGACAAAACAAGAAATGAGCCCATTCTGTCTCAAGTGCAAGAGGCTGCTTCTGCCATTGCTGTGGACAGGAACATATACTTTCTTTTAGCTTTCAGATTAATGAGTTTCTAAGGTGCAAAGAGACAAAACATTATCTTCCCATGGAACACTGCAATCAAGTAAACAGGGCTGAGCTCTTATCTGCTGGATCTGTCAGCACCTAAAATGACTGAGATATTGGTGTGCTTAGGATGCATGTCAGAACTGGATCACCTGCAGAAGGGTATAGATGTTATTTTTCATCCTGGCTGCTGTTCTTACTAAATGGACACCAAATAAAAACTTCATGTGAAAGAGAGGGAGTGATACTGGGACTAGCGCTACAACAGCAATCTGTTGAGAGGGCTTCTCCTGAGATGAAACCCACATTGTCTATTAGACAGTTTTCACTGAGGCTGCTCAATGACATTGTGTTAATAAACATAAGCTTCTTCCCAGTTACGACCCATAACAATTTCCAGGACCAGGCAGATGTGCCTAAAATTGACACAGCAAAACACAAGCACAAACTCCAAACTAGACTTGACAATACAATGCAGCACTTGTACTCAGAAGGCTCAGTTAGCCAGGCAACAGCTTGCTATTTCCTGTGTGATTTGTGTACACATGCAGCAGCTTGTTGCTGCAGGTAACTTTCAAGGTAGGATCATAAATTATGCTGTTTCTCAGAAAATAAAATACGAGCACCTCTTTGCCACCAATTCCACAAATCACATGGGCATCTGATTATTCTATTTCTTTTCAAAGCAGTCCTCAAGAACACAATTTAAGTCCATGTTTGGACACCATATTGGGGCAGAACCTTACAATATATTGAAAAGCTTTTAAACATGCAGTTCAAAGTCTACCGAGAGAGGCCAGCATTTTATTTTAGGTGTTATTCTACATTTCTCATATGTTTCACTGATAACACTTCTGCTGCTATCAAAGTACCCTGCTCATGTATTATCGCATCTTGTTCTAAAATAAATACCAGACCAAAATGCGGGGGGAAACACTTAATTTCATTTTACATAATGTCAGGGGGAGAGAGGGAATAATTATTTATTATTTTTTCTACTACAACAGTAAAAGCAATTTCCCTAGGAAAACCAAACCAAACCAAACCAAGCCAAGCCAAGCCAAACCAAACCAAACCAAACCAAACCAAACCAAGCCAAACCAAACCAAGCCAAACCAAACCAAACCAAACCCAACCCCAAAAAACTTCACAATGACTGATAACAGTAAAAACCTGCCTCTGTGTGACACCTCCCACTTGGGAATATGAACAGATTTAGTCAAAAACCTCAACACTAATGACAAAAAATGTTAATATTAGAAGCCAAAGGAATGGCGAAATCCATGGAGAAGGGTTTTTCCAAATGATGACATGGTTTTGGCTACCTACTTTGAGATTCAAATATACCTGGCTTACAAAAAGAACTCAAGATGCACTCCGAAAATCACACCACTTTCCAGCTTTCAGAAAACTGAAGGCACCAGCAGCCAAGAAGTAGCCCACTAACCACAACACTAGGAAAATTTTGCCACTGCTGATGAGGGACATGAGACGAAGCCCATAGCAAGCACATGCAATTTAAAATCCCTTCAGTATCTGTCACTGAGCAGGTAATCTCACATAGGATAGTAGTAAAGGACTGCTGACACTGAGAAGCATGTATTGGAGACAATTACAGAAAAAGTTGTATGTTTCTAAAGCTTGGTTGTCATTTGAAGATGGAAGGCAAAAGATTCAGAAAGGGCTTTACTGCTGTGCCACAGCTGGAAGGGAAACCTCTGTATTTTTCCTTTGCTGTTCATAAATTATTTTGATTGAGTTTTATTTCTGTAAAGAATATTTGGGGAAGATTGGGGAAGAAAGCAGACATTCAGAAGGTCACAGGTGGCCTCATAAGCTGCAGCTTCATTTTCTGCAGTCTGTAACTGAAGGAAGGAAGGCTGTTGTGTCTTATTAAATTTTGCTCGTTCAGTATTTACAGCCAAATTCTTGAATGCTCTTGTTGAGCTCCTCTAGCAATGAAAGGCAGGCAAAAATATGGTATTTCCAGCATTAGGGATCTCACTGCAAAAGAGGGTGTCTGCGGTCAGGGCCCTGAATGTACCAATTGGCCTTACTAGCTCTGACAAGCCTCAGTCAGAGCCTATCCCAACCACACCCTCACCCACGGGCCCAGAAACTTATTTAAACTCTGGTTTTGGCATTTTTGCCCTTTTTGAGCTACATAGGAGGAGTGCCTGTCTCTGGTTCAGCATCAGCATTGGGTCTGCCTGGCTACAGACAGCACTGATCCAGACCCCTGACCTGTCAACTCAACTTTCTGGCTTGACTTTGGATTTGCCTCACTGCCATGAATTTGCTTGGTGATGTGGACTCTTGGCTGAACCTGTCTCATCTCTGAGCTTCCCTGGCTCATTTTGCTCAGGTACTATGGGAGGGGGCCTGGGAGTTATTTGCTTTGGAACCTGTTTTTAAATAAAGATGCTTTCAAATGGATTCCATGCATTTACTTCTGGTGTAAGCAACACTATTCTCACTTGGTACCCTCCTATAACATCCCGTTTTTACGAGTGTCTCCTCGTACGTACCTACAATGCTTGATCTAAAGCTTTTTGAAGTAAAAGATTCCAATGGACTGTAATTGTTATTTAATAATCAGATGCTTATTATATTCATACATTTCACACATTCTGAAACAGAACAATTAAACTTCTGAATTCAAAAGACAGGTGAACTCTGCACATGTACAAAGAATTTGATGTTATAGAAATGGCAGCAGCTGTAGAACTTGCGTGTAGTTACAGTATAGTCATACAATTCTTTGATACCTAGGTGCTTGAAGCTTGTCCTGTGTCACATACCAGAAGAAAATCCAGGTAGTGTTTTAACTGAAGTGATATTGTTAAGGCATGTGAGATCAGGAAAAAAAACTTCAGGTTACACAAGTGAAAACTGTGATAGGGAAATTACTCAATGATCTCAGTGGGGTGAATAAGACCCTTGCAATCCCCAACAATGTATTAGGTCAAGTAATGCAGAAGAGAAATAGATCACACAAATTCTACATTAGAAGTGTGACCTGCATGAGCTTATGGCAGGAAGTTCAACTTTCAGCTAGTGTCTATCACTGGCATTACAAGGAAAACAAAACAGGCTCAAATGAGGACCAGTGTGTCAACTGTAGCTGCATTTCCTGGCTCTAAGGAGTGGAGCAAAACCATAATCCAACTTAATACCTTTTTCTGTGTTTTTCTGTGTTAATTTATTTGTTGAGTCCTTTCCAGGGGATTATAAGGTAGATTTCTTTCAGAAAGGAAGAAAACAAGCCTTTGCTTTTCTGAATTATATAGATTCTGTTTCCATTTTAAAAGGTTAAAGTGCCTGAAGTGTTAAAGATAAGCTTGTGCCCCAAATTTGCATATTTTCAAGCAAAATACACATAACAAAGGTGATGGTTCTTTCAAGGGTCTTCTAGATTCCCACTGGAAAGTATACTTGATAACCCAGAAAGCCTAATTTTATAAAAATAAAACTCAGTTTCACTTACATTGTCTGAGGTCTGTGCCTGTTGTGTGGAAGAACTGTGCCAATACTTCATGTAATCACATAACCCAAGGCAATACTTCGCCCCTGTTTGTTCAAGCATATATATTCTTTACTAAAATAAAAAGATTAATCACTCACTTCTCAAGGCCTTTAAAGTAACTTTCCTCCATGTTGTATACTTTAGAGTGTTTCTTTTTCTGAACCTCTAGAAGAGTCACGGTAACTCAAACACATCTCCTGTGGGACAGGCAGCTTCAAGCTCTGCAGCTATGTAATTTTATAGAGGAGAAGTCATGCACAAAGAAATAAAACCTAATCTTCAGAGGTAATTAATTTGCTCTGGAATGACTTTTGAGGATTACAGTCCCATCTTTGATGAGATCTTTGCAGGTCCTGGCCTCATCAACTATCTCAGATTCACAAAACTCAGCAACAAAGCCAAAAGCTATCCTGAACTCTTCCAAATTCTAGGTTAATCTTTTCTCCAATTTATCCACCTTCCACACCATGTACATGCAACAAATCTAATTTACTTGCTGATTTTTCCTTGGGTTGTCACTGTATTTTTCTTTCACAAGGGACCTTGCTTAAGCTGAAAATTCCTAATGCTTTCACATGGGCACTTCTAAAGTAAAGCATTGAATTTGTCGTGATTATTGCTCTCACAGATACCCAGCAACTTCTACAGTTATAAATACACAGCAGACATGAATCAGGCCATTTATTTGAGAATTCGTATGCAGATTCAAGGGTACAATTTTCAATGTCAAAGGCCATGTGGTTAATGTGCCAGCAGAACTTTAACATCACATCCTGTACCAGATATACACTAGGTAGAAAATATGCATGCCTATGTTTTATTCTCACAAAGTGATTTCAGATCCTTGGGGTGAACCTTAGACAAAATTTCTGTAAGCAAATACCCAAATGGGAATAGGAGCTTCAGATCCAGATTCTGCTCTCAGCTTTGCAATTCAGGGCTCTCCTTGGCTGCTTGAGACAAGAACAAGTAGCTGCTGGTTGTGCAAGAGTGCTGACAGGTGTGGAAAGGCTCTGTCCAATTTCAAAGAGCTGCGGCGCAGCCACGGGGCAGTAGGCAGAGCATCCCAGGGCTGAGCCACTGCTACTATGCTTCATTTTTATTGAGGCAGTGTGCAAAAGCTTGGCTTCAGATTAGTTGCCCATTATTCTAGATACTCTTCAAAAACAAGAAAATGGGAGGTTTGCTGGTGCTAGAGTCTTAAAACCAGCTGTAAGCTCTGCACCAAATGCGCTAAGATGCCATCTGGTAAGATGGCAAGTGCTGGTAGAAAGCCTGTATAAGGACTCTGCTATTCCTGAATTTTATAAGTGTATGTTGTCTGCTGAGTTTATGCTGAAATAAAGGAACTCATTTATCTGCTTACTGATGCCCTTACAGGGACAGACAATTATGCTGAACCCACAAACGAGCTACAGCAGGAACTTAGGCTGAGTGGTGGTGAAATGATGACTGCTCAGAGCAGAAGTATTCTCACTTAGCAAAAATGTTAAAACGCTGATGGCTGCTCCCAGGCAGGAAGCTGTCCTGCTGCCCTTAAAGAGAGGCCACCACCGCTGTTTCAAAATGGCAGTGTCTCTGCTTGCGTGCCATTAGTGCAGAAGTGACTTCTTACATGGGGCTCCCAGGATGACACTGTGCAACACAATGAGATTGCAACATGATGTGGGTATGATTTTATTGTCTTGCTGGAACTCATTACCAAGTCCCTGCCTCGAAGTAAAAGGATGTCATGAAAATGGCCTTTGGATGTCCCCACAGCAAATGATTTATTGTGAAACAAGCAATGGCTGGTGCATAGGCTTGAGGACAGTGCCCTGAAAAAGAGCAAAAGTGCAATATAATGACACCGCCTTTTGCAAATAAATAGCACAGGGAGACAAATACTGAGTCTGAAAGACATGTCTGTAAGCAGCTCATCTTAGGCAACAACTGCTCTTCTGCCTCCGGCCTGCTTGTTTTCTCTTTACAGCATAGGAGTCACATGCAACACAATGCTGTAGCTGTAATGCTATAGTTGTGATAGTAGATGTAAACTAGAAACAATAACAGTATGGTCTGGTTGCTTCCTGAGTAGCACTGAGTTCCTGATACCCACACTGGTTTCTGTTGATGTTCAGGCATTCAGCACATTATTACAGATATCCAACACCTCCTTAATTCACACCCATGGCAGGAAGAGCCAACATGACTGAACTTGCCATGAAATCAAGTGACCTACGTGTTAGTAAGGCTTAATAAAGGCACTGTTTGTTCTGTGATAAAAATGTCACTATATCTTGTAATTCTATTGTGTCGTATTTGATAGTACCTTGGTTCTTAAAGACTTCAGAGCAATTGTCGCTAATCCTTCAGATGTTATCTGCCAGCTAATACAGCATGTCTGATGCTTCATACAATGGATTACAATAAATAATTTTCTAGGCTATGTTGTTACAACTAAGGATGTAGTTTGAGGCATACAGTTTCAGTGAAGCCAATGTAAGAAGTTCCTATGCCTTCCTCAGCCCTGGGGCTCTTGTTCCCACCTCTCAGTACCGCTTTTGCACCATCTTCTCAGTTATTTCGTACAGTTGTAATATAAAATGGGACCACCTCAAAAGAATAAGAAAGAATCACCCAAAAGTGAAAAGAGCAGCACTGGACCGAAAAAACCCTGTCCATGATAAAAATCATCTCAGAAATTTCAGCCCATTCCTATTCCCAGATCTCAAAGTAAGTCCCAAGTCTTCCACTGAAACTCTCATGTGACTGCATGTTAATGGGAAACATCATTCCTTTCTGGATTAATCTGTCCAAAACTTGGTAAAACAGCACAATAAGTGTTAGTTATTGGGAAATATCTTTGATTCAAAAAAGAAATAAGGAGAGGCCAATAAAGGAGGGCTCCCAGGATCTCACCATGGTGCAACACAACTTGCCTTAATGTTCTGCCTAAACAGCAAGACATAATTTTTAGTATCTTCAGAAGGGAAGCAATTCTTTTGTCATCTGAACTTGTGCCACATGGTTTACCCTTTGTACTGTCAACAAACCACAGAAGTACTCAAAAAATGTGCATGAAAACCAAACTTCTTTGCTCTTATTCCTTCTGCTACAGGTACCTGTTTTTCTTCTGGAATTTCTTTTGGTAAATGATTACCATAATGTTTGGCATTTCCTTTCAATCTGAGTTGTGAAAAGAGTAGGACATGCACTGGCTTATATGGAATTACAAGCATTCCTTTCAGAATGCACTGTGCTGAGTTTAAGACATGACACACAATTTTTAATTAGTAACTTCTGAAACAAGTATCACAAAAGACCAATGAAAAAAGTACATAATAAAAAGTACTACTGTGATGGAAAGCTTTGGACAGGATCTTCTTGTCTGTCTTGGCAAGAGTGTTTATACCAGAGCAGTAAAGAACACTTCAGTTTTTCCATTTTCAATGTATTTTTCACATAGACAGTGATGATAAACTGAGCTCTATCTTGACACTGGTCGTAAAAGACTAAATATTTCGATGTGGCTGCACAAATATACTCATTTTTTTCCCTTCCTGTCCAATTCCATACCCTTGAAGCTCAAGCCTTATTACTTACAGATTATAATATCAAGGGCTATGAGTTCAAGTGCAATATGCAGCTGTTCCCCTTCCCACACTTCTATAGCATAGCTCAAAACTCATGTCAAAGGTGAACAGTGACGTTCAGGTCAACAAGTGCACATCCTGCTCATTTTGCAACATTAGCTGGAAGGAAATTGTTTTCAAACTCTGGTTTAGTAACCATTTCTGATCAAAAATACTGTCACATCTCTTTCACTACAGTGCAAAACAAATCCTCATGAATTAATAACGGCGTAGTGTTTTGTAACTAACCACCACTTGCCAGAACGAGATGAAATACTTGATCCCCTGTCACTGCTTCTGGTAAGCAGAACTGGAAAATTTTAGTATCTGTAATACTTTCCAAAGTGATTTTCATTTCACAGAGAAAAGCATTTAAAAATTTCAGAAACAGAGCTGAGAGGTGTAGTGTGGCTACAGGACCTTCGCAGCTCCACATGCGTAAGTCAAAGCTTTCACCAAAGATGGCTCCAAGTTAACACAATTGTAAATAACCACATACTTACTCAGACTGGACAGCCAAATGCTTTAGATATATGGCACTTGGTAATTACTCTTTATGGTATTATTGCCTGATAATTGTTTATCTCCCAGCTGTACTAGCCTTCTGTGCTCGTGAAGACTTTTGTCACTGTTGAAACACAAAAGTAACAATAAAGCTCATGTACAGTAGGCGGAGTGTTAGAGCAGTCATGTTATTACGCTATGAGATCTTGATCTTGTAACACACGATTCAAGGCTGGACATAAGGTTCCAGTTCTGACTGCCACACATTGCCAAAGTAATCGTCATCACCAAACTGCTTTGCCAGGATTGCTGAGTCACTCAGGTTACAGGTGAAATGGAGTCACAAATTCAGGTTCTGGCAGAAACTTGACTACAACTTTTGTAATGGTGCTCCTTGTTGGTTCGAGAAATGTCACTCTCCCGTGATCCTATTACCATACCAAAATGACCGGATTATTAGCATAAATCATACTGCAGGCAACTGTGGCTGCAGTATCCTCAATGGTAGAGTTCAGGATCCTGACAGGGGGCAAGGTAAGAAAAAGGATCACAACCATGGATTTCAGGAGAGCAGACTTTGAGCTCTTCAGGGATCTGCTCAGAAGAATCCCATGGGATTCTGGATCCTGGAGAGCAGAGATATCCAGGAGCAGTCATTGATTTTCAAGTATCACCTCCCTGTCAAGCTCAAGACTAGTCCATTCCAGTACGTAGGACATCAAGCAAAGGCAGCAGGAGGCCTGTGTGGATGAACAAGGAGCTCCTGACAAAACTCTAACATAAAAAGAGCATACAGGATGTGGACGCAGGGGTAGGGAAAACATTTTTAGTTGTGTTAGTCTTGATATTAGTACCTGAAAAAGGTGAAGCAGGGAAGTTCTCACTCTCAGGGCTTTGTTAGAAATCAGACAGTGAATGGTGAGCTTACATTTACTTCCTACCTGCTCTGAGAAATCCCTAGTCTCTAAGGTTTATTCCATCAGACCTCTTGGGTATTGGGAAGACAGAGTTGCTTTTGGACCATCTCAAAGATCCTTATGAAGGACACACTAAGCACGAAGGAAAAAAATATTGTCTCAAAGTATCTAAGTCCTTTAAGACTGGCAAATCGTAGTGGATTTGATGGAACAGAACTTGGACAAATGCATCAAGTAGAACAGTAAAACTAGAATACATGAGGACAATCTTTTCAGGAGAGAACCTTTTAAACTTCACCATAGCCAAAAGCAGATGCAAACATAAAGTTTAACCAGGAAGAAGGGGTCCTAGGTCTCTTGCATTTCTCATTTATTCTCTGACAGTCTGTGAGAAACTCTTTTGGAGGACATCGTACTACCAAAGTAGTTTATGTCCTCTGAAACTGAAGAAATCATGGAGATTTTGCAGAAGCCATGGAAATATTTTCTGAAGAATATGTGTGATTGACAGGATAAACGTTATGCTTTCAGCCAGTGTCAGCCAGTGTGCCGTCATGCATACCACTTCAGAAATGAAAATGATGAAAGAGATGCTGGAATCAAAGCTTATAATGACTCTTAACAGTTCCCAAGCTCTCCAGTGGTTATTACACCTAAGAAGGGTGGGGAAGGGATATTGTTTTGTGTAGGTGATTAAACATTCCTCTCAGTGACTACCCCCAGTGCATGTTTTATGCTCATAATGGATGGTTTTCTCGTTAACTGTACTGGTATTGGATACGTCAACGTGTTGGACTTAACATACTGATATTGGCAGACCTTCAGCAAAAAAGTGGTGGGGAGAATCAAACTCCTTGCTGTAGGCTTAGATCCTTGATCTACACGAAAGATTCAGATATCTAGGTTTGGCACAGACCACTGCTGGTCTGTGTCAACAGAGCTGTTTATGCTAAATCGGAAGTGGGTAAATTCCTTTATTCTAATTACATTATTTTATATGAGAGTAAATTAGCTCTGGGCTGGGAGTAAGTAAAACAGAGATATATACGAGTAATTTTCACATCTTTTATTGAATCCCAATGACAAATACTTTTCCTACAATAAGTAGAATCATGGAATAATTCGGGTTACAAAAGATCCTTAAGATCATTGAATCCAACTGTTAACACTGTCCACCGCCAAACCAAGTGCCATGTCTACATGTATTTTAAATACCTCCTTGGATGGTGATTCAACAACTTCCCTGGGCAGCCTGTCCCAACGCTTGACAACCCCTTCCACGAAGAAATTCTCCTAACATCTAATTTAAACCTCCTCTGATGCAACTTGAAGCCGTTTCCTCTTGTCCTATCACTTGTGACTTGCGAGAAAAGACCAACACCCTCCTCATTAAAACCTCTTTTCAGGTAGTTGTAGAGAGCGATAAGGTCTCCCCTCAGCCTCCTTTTCTCCAGGCTAAACAGCCCCAGCTCCCTCAACTACTCAGACTTGTGCTCCAGACCCCTCACCAGCTTCGTTGCCCTTCTCTGAACTCACACCAGCACCTCAAGGTCTTTACTGTAGTGAGGGGCCCAAAACTGAACAGAGGATTCAAAGTGCGACCTCACCAGTGCTGAGTACGAAGGGACAATCACTTCCCTCGTCCTGCAGGCAACACTATTTCTGATACAAGCCAGGATGCTGTTGGCCTAGTAGGATAAATAGGAGAAGATGCGTTTTTTTCAAAGTGAATCCAAGCCCAGAAAGGACAAATGCTGAAGCATAATACTGAAGAGAGGGTAAAATGTGAATGGCAGATGAAGATTAGGGCTTTCAGAAGTTCAGGACACACTTTAGCAATTGATAAAGGTATAAAAACACTTGCAAGTCTAATGGTGACAGTTCAAGCTAGCTTAGGTCTTTGTTGATGACCCACAGTCATACTGTACATATATCAGTCACACAGAGAGAAAATCTGCCTCAAATTGGGAAGACTAATCTGGGTAGGAAGCGTTTAGGTCAGATTACAAATAACTGCTTTAAATTGTCAAGTCACTTTCTTTTGAAGAGTTCAAGAACAGCTTCATCACGTTCCCCAAAGCACCAGGGTGAATTACGAACGCTAGAAATAGCATAAATTATTGCTAGCTAGAATAGCTAGCTAGAATAGCTAGCTAGAATAGCGTAAATTATTTCCTGGAGTTTTCAGTTTGATATAGGAACAAAATTACAGCATGGAATGAAGGAAAGAAGAGGGAAATCCAGTGACAAGAAAACTCAGTTTGGTTCCCCTGAAAAATGCTGCCTTCCAGCACAGTGTAAGTAATTCTAAAACATATATGCAGGAGGAGCTGCCTTTGCTCTTTTTTCTTGAGGAGCAGAACTGGGTGGGAAGAGACAGGGCTTGGCATCTGTTTCCGTCTCAGCTGACTTTCCTGACTTCAGCCCAGTGCTTCTAACAGGAACAACTAGAATACCCAGGTGCAACTGCAAAGCAAATCCTTATTTGCAGCTATTAATAGGAGAAACTGATCTCTTTCACAGCAACTATTCAAAATCAACATACCATAAAGGAGAACAAACACAAACAGTTAATCTGAAAAAAAATGGATGCCATGCACTCAGCAGGGCAAATATTTAACCTGTAAATAAACTAGCAGAAATCTAATCCCAGGAACAAGTTACCTGCTTGGAGTCAGCTAATACTTCTGCAGTGTCTGACCAGCAGGACTGCACCAGAAGCAGACTCCTAAGCATGTGTTTGTTCCATTTTGGCCTCCAGTCTGGCACTCACACAGGAGCATATTCCCTCTACTCCAGTGTCAGAACTCTTTGTTTAAGGAGCCAAAAAGTCTGTCTTGGTTTCACGTGATGAGGACGTACATACAATCTGCTTAGTGATGATCAGCCCCACGAGGAGCCAGCTTCCCACATAATGGAGATGCGACCTCATGGATAAAATGCAGACTGTAGCTCTCTTCCTCTCCTAATTCTTCTGTCTTCATCCTTTGTTCTCTTAGTTGCAGGCAACAAGCATACATGGACTGTCTCCAGTTCAAACTGATTTTTCCTCCATATAGCCAACACTTTGGAAATAAAAAATGCCTTGATGATTTACACACAAGAATTTGAGGCTAATGCACCCTCTTCTGTCCCCTAGTAGCTGTTTTGCTTCGCATCATCTCACTGCCTCTGAGTTCAGGATGTTGTTCTCTTCATAATTAGATCCAACGCAGAAGCACAAAACCACTGATTTTCATTTGTTCCTGATTTACACCAGTGGGTGGATGTTTAGAATTGTAATACCCACATAGCACAGGGTTGTTAATCTTGCTTTGCTTTGCAATAGGCTTGAAATAGCTTTGGAAAAACAGTCATTAATTTAGTCTCTTTCCTCAAGTAGAAAAAAGCTACCTAGAAAACAGACTTGTAGTTTTGGCACAGCTGAAGGGAAAGAAATTTGAAAATGAGAGGCCAGGGAGTAAGGAAGGGAGTGTGAGGGCAGGAGCAAGTGCTACTCGTAGGTATATTCTCTGGTTCTTTCCTTACTCTCATCTACTGTTTCTGCTTAGTCCTGGAAGTCTTTGTTTTGTCACATTAATTAAAATATTTGTTTGAGTAACTCTTTGGTTCATGTATTGTAGTTGGTTTCCAGTTACTTACAATGACTAATGAAAAAAGTTGTTTATTTAATATGAAAGACAACACATGGTGATACTGGGTGAAAAACTGGAAAGTCCCTAATTCCCTGAGTAACCCTACTGCATTTTTTTTTCCTTGCTGCATGTTGAGCAGCATGACTATCCTGATCATGCTTCTGGCATGATCTTCTTTGTCACTTTTTTTTTTCCTTTTTTTTTTTTTTTTTTTTTTTTTTTTTTTTTTTT
>VWYH01001798.1:267368-390864 GCA_013399365.1 Pampusana beccarii
CAATACTACTTCCCTTTCTGGAGATTACTTCATTTCCTATGCAGTTACTACATACGTGGGGAAACCCCAGGAATACACAAAGGCAGATATTTTCCATTCAACCTGACCAGTAGATGGCTTTGGACTGTATTGTAAATGAGCCAAAGGGCACAGAAAGGAAGGACTGCAATTTTGTATTCCTTTGGACTGCTGAAAGCTGCAAATGAAGTCCTGAGTCAACCATAAATGTTCTGACTGAGGCTCGAGGACTTTGCTGAAGCAAAGTTCAACATCACACTTAAAAATTTTAGAAGTGCAGCAGCAAGAGCGGAGGATTAAATGCACAGCACTAGAATCCAGAACAGCTAGGAAGATCAACAAAGGGAAATTAAGCCAGCTAAGAGAAAAATTCGGAAGAGAGAGAAATAATTGATCACGATGGTTTTACGTGTATTATATAATTGTGCATTGCCAGAGCACTTGCTTGTGCTGTGGTGATATCCACATGCCAGATCCTCCCAAGACAGAGCTTGAAGGCACTTCTCCTGCGTCCAAAACAGAGATTTCATCAGCAGTATAGATGGAAAAAAAATATTCACCACTGTTGCAACTGTCATTCTCTGCAGCAAGAATCACCAGCTGCACGGAAAATACAGGAACAGGGATCATCATCTGCTGTGCTGTGAGGAAGTGGCACTGTGGGACAGCTGAGCTCTGGCTCTCATCCTTGTTCTCAGAAGACTTTGTGCAACTTTATGACTAACTAATGTTCATTTGTTAAAGCACTCACACAGTGACCTTTGTAACACCTGCCCAGTAGAGGACAGATTCAGAAAATATACTTCACTCCATGGCCAGCAGTTCTAGAAATAAATGCAATTTCCATTCTTGTTAATGGTGGTAAATATGAAATATAAACAGCCTCAGGAAGAGGGGCAGAGACAACCACACAAATTTTAGTAAGCCTATCCTGAGAAGAAGGGCTCATCAAAATAAGTTAGGCTTTCAGAATTGCATATTAACTAAACAAAAGAAAACATATATTTTTGTAGAGGGCTGACCCAGACACTGCTGAAGCTCATCAGGAATATAGGTACTAAACATGTATCTCATGGTTGCATGTCTATTTACAGCCATTTATTCCACACCTTTCATATAAAAGTTATTCAGTGTGACAGCTGGCAAACTTAAAATCTTGCCTTTTTTTGCTATCATCTACTTACGGAATAGTTAGGTGGAAAAGACATATTTATGTCATTTTTAACTGTAAGTTCTCTGTTTGGCCTGCTCAAGTCAGTCAAGTTGTCTCAGGTAAGGTTCAGAGTAGAGACTGTCTCCCTGCCAAAAGAAAACACAGATGACACTTAAGTCCCAGACTGTCAGACAAGACACGAAGAATTTGAGACATTTTGCTTTTATAGGTCAAAAGTATGCATAGGTTTTGCATACAGGGTCACAGAAGTACGAGAAAACAAGAGGAAGAATTTGCCTGAAGGAATCTAAATCTCAAACAGGACTATACTTTCCTGCTGAACCTAATATTTTTAAAAATAAACAAACAAACAAAAAACCAAACCAAACCAAAACAAAAAAAACAAACCAACCAACCAAACAAAAAAACCCAATAAACAAAAAACAAACAGGAGTTGTGACATACACAGACTCAGCTTTTCACCTATTTCTAAAAGGACTGTTACATATTTGAACCTAAAATTCCAGGTATGAGGTAGAATTTTTAAAGACATCCATGAGCAATCATTGAGGAAGTGTGGGAAACTACGGTGGGTCTGTGGATTCCCTGATGGAGAACATGGGAACAGAAATCAGCTGTGAAGATATTAAGGCCTACCCATAAGAAAGATGGGAG
Organism: Pampusana beccarii; assembly: GCA_013399365.1. NCBI lineage: Eukaryota > Metazoa > Chordata > Aves > Columbiformes > Columbidae > Pampusana > Pampusana beccarii. The sequence goes on from VWYH01001798.1 coordinate 269,215, forward strand.
TAAAGGAGTATCCGGAGATATTAAGGTGTGCCCGTGAGAGAGAAGGGAGTAGAAGAGTAACATTGATGATAGCAAAATTAGCCAATGAGATGTTACTGCTGTAACTTGTAACCAATAGTGAAGAGACACATGAATTGGTAAAACTGTATAAAAATGCACTTGTGGCAATAAATGGGATCTACTACTTTAATCCTGGAAGAATTTGGTCTATGTCGTTTGTCCGTCTCAACTGTGACAAGGAAGATAAGGACAAATCAGTGCAAGGGCTTCCCCAGGGGAAAGAAATCCCCCACTGCTCATGGGAGTGTAAGGAAATGTAAAGTTTCAGATCACTCACAAGTCAGGGAAAGTTGGAGAGAAGCATACAGAAAATGATCATGCCAATTTTTTCACTCAGGTAACTCAGGCTCTATTTTGCCCTTTGTTATGCTGTATCATAGCTGATGTGGAAACCTTGATTAGTGGTATTAAAAAAAATCATGCTTGCAGTAGCACCTACAAATTGATTTGTACTAATCTAGCACGTACTAGTTTGTGGTGTGACTTGGACAGGCACTTCTGTACCACACATCGTCAAAAGTTAGATGCAGGATAGTCTGCAGTCCTATGTGCCATATGTTGCTGATAAGCCTATCATTTCTCAGAAATCTTATGACAAACAAGTGATAAAACTTGGTCAGTGTTAAGGCACTATTATGACAAGAAACTGAAGCTTCTCAATAACTATATTTATGACCCTGACAACAAAGGAAGTGTTTGTTCAGCAGGAGGCTACCAGGTACTGTTTATGATACTCATATTTAAGGCTTAGCAATTATTCTTTTTAGTCAGAGTCTGTATGCATCAGAAATTCAGCAGCTTTTAATACACCTTCTTTATGTCTCCAAAACTAGGTCCTTGTAAATAATTTGAAACAACAGCTCCTCTTTTTTGCCCAAATCATAGGAATTTACAATAAAACATGTGATCTTTTAATTTATAGTTCATCTTTTCTGACTTCTCTCTGTAACCACAAAAGGAACTTTATCTTTGTTGACTGTGGGTTTTTTGCAGGCCAAGTCTTCTGCTCACTACGTCTTGCTTTTCTGTCTTTGACTTTTAAACTACAAATCAAAACATGGGCTCAGAGGTTCTTGTTGCTCTATACCAAGATTTGTTATACGGTAATCAATATTTCATATATAATAAAGACACCTAAGCCCTTTCTTTATATTTGAATAATAATGTACAAGAGCCACAAACATCTCATCTGTCTGGATCAAGAAAGCAGAAATAATGCTTTCTTAAAACACAACAGACAGTGGGATTTATGCAAAGAAGACAAAGGATATAATCTTCATTGCATATGCAGTACAATTTTGGCATTTCCTTTCAATCTGAGTTGTGAAAAGAGTAGGACATGCAATGGCTTATATGGAATTACAAGCATTCCTTTCAGAATGCACTGTGCTGAGTTTAAGACATGACACACAATTTTTAATTAGTAACTTCTGAAACAAGTATCACAAAAGACCAATGAAAAAAGTACATAATAAAAAGTACTACTGTGATGGAAAGCTTTGGACAGGATCTTCTTGTCTGTCTTGGCAAGAGTGTTTATACCAGAGCAGTAAAGAACACTTCAGTTTTTCCATTTTCAATGTATTTTTCACATAGACAGTGATGATAAACAATTTTATCTGAGTTAATGAAAATAGCTAATGAAATTGAAGACAAAGAACAGGTTCTTCGGTTTATTTGGAAAAGAGGTCTACATTCCTTAGGCAATACAATTCATACTTCCATTTCCTCCTTCTATGCAGGCCAGAAGACCTTGCCATTGATGCTCTAGCTTGCATCTCTATAAACAGTTTCCTGTGAACGGAAATGGGATGTTAGGGGGAAATAAAAAAGTCCAGAGATAGGAATTAACAACACCATCCATGCTATTATCAGGCAACAAGACAACATTTTGTAAAACGAGATCACCCTGGAGATGTAGTAAAGGTCTACAGAATTATGACCGAGAAGGAAAACAGAGATACTGATCAATTTCTAACTTGTTTCCCCATAAAAGAACCACAAGGCAACAAATGAAACCAGGATCCAAGTGAGAGACTACTAGGGATAAGTCTCAAACACACTTGACTTTCCTTACGAATTCCTGGCCACTTGCTGATGGCCACAGCTGAAGAGAGGATACTCAGTAGGCAGACCTCTGGTTTGACACAGAAAGGCTGTAGTTAAATGCTCATCTGCTCACATTATCTAATCCAGCTATCTTCACTACAAGCTGAAAATTTACAGGAAAGACAGGTGCTTAGCTCCATATGTACACATCTTATCAAGTTACTATGCAGGACACACCCTCTAAAACTATAAACTTAATTGTGTAAAACTACAGACACTGATATAGATGTTAACATTAAAGGGAATTCAGTCTGGCATACAGAAATCTCTCTGTCCTTCATGGTGAGCCAGAGAACAATAATCCTCTATTCGTTCATATCTGGTCCTATGCTTTGTTCCTTTGACAGTCTCCATTGCCTGGCAGAAGAACAATAATGGCATTCCTTAACGTTTAACCCCCCAAAAAAGGCCACTTGTATTTTAGTATTATTTTCTATTGTTGATAAAAAGGGTCGTACATCTCTGACTTTATCTGAATAATTCTCCTTCATGATCTTATATTAACTTTTCTCTTGATGTTACCATAATCAGAAGAAATCTTTTCTTTACAAGGTCAAATTTAAACTTGCAAGTGTGTCTCGATTAATTTCAGAAGCAGACTCCTGAAGCAACTTTTAGAATTTTCCTCCGTCCAAATTCAAAGGAGCAAACAGTTAAGAAGTTTTGGCTTCAGAAGAAGCAGTCATTTTCAAAAAAAATCCACCTGATTAGGCAAAGCAATTAATCATATCATAATATATTATGTATGTTCTCAATACTATGACAAAGTCAGTCTGGATTCTGTTGTTTATTTCAGTGATGCTAGGTTTTAGTATATTAAAAAGTACTGTAAGTATTCCTGTAGGAGTTATCTCAGCATATAAAGGAAGATTTTTTAAAAATGTAATTGCATATATGGACAAGGGGAGCTCATTAAAATCGAGTTCTAGTACCTATCATTTCTACAAAGTATTAGTTCCTATTTCTATCATGTCTTAAAATTAAAAAAAAAAAAAAAAATAAAATCAGAGCCCAAAAACATACGGATGTAAAATCACAGATTGCATGCTTTCCACCAGGAGTGGAAAGTCCCAGAGAATAACATTAAAATAACAGCAAAAGTACGAAAATACAGAAGAAAATCAAATCACAAGAAATATGAGTATTACAAAAAACCTATAGATTCCACAAAGCCAAGTACAGGGCAATTTTGTACGTGTTCTATGTTTTTATATTTCTTTCATTAATAAAGTGTTTTCTGTTAATGAAATTTTGTGGTCATATAGGGAAAGGGGTTTACCCACCCACCTGTGACTCATCTCACAATAGTATCTTACAGCTTTGGGAGTTTCCATGGGTATGACCCAGTCATGATGCCTGAGCGCACAGGGGAGGCCAAGGCAGTATATAAAGTTGCAGAGCCCCAGCACTGGCCACCCTCAGGGCTGCAGCAGCTTACCTCGCCACAGAACCAGACCCAGGCAACACAAGGAAGAAACACTCCTGCATCATGACGTGCAAGGCTGCAGCTGCTGTGCTGACTCTTCTCCTGATCTCAGTGATTGGAACAAAAGGTAAAGAAATTCTTCCTAAAGCTCTCCTAGTGTAAATACTGACAAGAGAGATATTATGCTGTCTTACAAGTGAAGCAAATAACTCTTCTAATACCATAAGCAAAAAGAACATGCTGTGCTTCCTGTGGAAATGGTAAAACAGTTCACCTTTTTATATTCTCTTGTTTTACAGGTAAGGCCCTGCCACGCTCAGCGATTGAACTCCGATGCCAGTGCATAAGCACCCATTCCAAGTTCATCCATCCCAAGTTCATTCATAACGTGAACCTCATCCCCAGTGGACCTCACTGCAAGAATGTTGAAGTCATGTAAGTGCTCTTTCAAAATCCTCCCAATTACTTAACAAGAAGGAAATAGATTTTGCATTAAGGATGATCTAAGTGTTCCCTGAAAGATAGAACAAGCCAGTAGGCATGGCTACTCAGAATGTACAACAGCAACACTTGTTGCTCTTACAAATCATACGCTATGTGTAATAAATTGCACATTATTTTTGCCTGTCTCTATTTTTTAAAGAACCCATGCAATATTTCAACCTAAAACTACAGCCATCAGACAGCAAATAACTTTCTAAAACTGAATTCCACCAGCATGTGAAAAGAGAATTAAACCCATGGAGGCATGCTAAGCAAGTGATCAAAACATGAATTTTAACAACTAAGCAAAAATATGATCACACTTCTACTCAAATCAATGAAATAACTACCATTACCATACAAATAATATAATCCTGTCACAATTGCAGAATTCTTAGTGTAACAAAATTCCTGTGGACTGGCTAGTACAGTTTCTGAATCAAGATAGAAAGGTTTTGCCCTTCCATTAAACACCACCACAAATACAAAGCAAGCTGTAGGAAAAAAGAAAAAAATAATTTTGAAAAGACAGGCCTGCAAATGATTTAATGCATTCAAATAAATAGATAAGAGAGGATATAAAACCATTTTTAAAAAGCCTTTACGTTAGGCTACAGCCACAAATGATACAGCTTAAAGTAAAGGAGAACATCTCAGTGTATACCCAGAGTGATGTTATGAGAGAAAAGGGAAATTGCCTTGGAATTCACTAAGTAGACCTTTTCCCTTCCCTTTTTCTCTATTGCAGAGCTACCCTGACAGATGGCAGAGAAGTGTGCCTGGAACCCACTGCTCCCTGGGTGAAGCTGATCATCAAAGCAATTCTGGACAAGTGAGTCATGTGTTCTCAACGAGCATGGCTTATCAAAAACCAGTATTTTAAATGAGGTAGCAAACATGCACAGCATAAAGTGTTCAAAAATCATCTCCTCAGGTAGCTGTTAGCATTTGTGTTCACTAACTGGGACAAACATTGTGATCACTTTGAACTTTAATTATAGCATTAGGTTAAAGCCCTTACTGTGCCACACACCCGATATGAACTTTAGTTACATAAGGCACAAGCATATTGAAAACCTGCAGCTCAAGTGATAAAGAAATCCAGGCATTAACTAACCGGATTTCTTTTGCTTACAATGATAAAAAGCAATAATCAGTTTTTCAGAACTAATGGCATTTAGATGAGTGGGGAAATATCAGGCCAAAGAGATGTTAAGTGGAGCATCGAACTATGGAAGCACACAGATATTGCGTACTTGTGAAAAGGGCACAATGTACCAGCATCCCTTACATTCAGTAGTAGCTTTTAAGGAGCTTGGACAAAAAAGCACGAACTCATAGTGGTTGAATTCATATGATTCCAGTGAGTGATGCTTATTCCATGGACAAGTTCTAATTGTCTTTTTCCATTTTCTTTCTTTTTAGGGCAAATGCCAAACCCGAGACAGTGTCCTAAGATGAAGAAGAAAAATATCCCAATTCCTCCAGGAAGGCAGCCTGGAACAACCAGCCATTCAGCTTTGGGCAGCTCACCTCCTCCTGCCACCCACATTCACACTTTTAACAGCATCTAGAGAGTACGGATTCCCTGGTTTTGTAGTTGAAAACACTAGTTTAAATCTTTTGAAGAGTTCTCATTGTGTAGGAGAGAAACCACTGACACCAGAAAAAGCAGGCAGAAAAAATGGCTTATGAAAAGAGCTGGAGATTATTCTGGAGTCATTTATGCTGAACACAGCTGGATCAGTGCAGCGCACTCCCAGCAGAGCTTTCACTAAATGATGCCTTCCCTTTTCGCCAATAGTTTAGGAATAGACCTCTCCAGGAAAGCACGGATAGGTACCATCAACTATCATCATCTAGGCCACTGGCAGTCAGAGTGGGCTACTGACTGTAAGAGGGAGGCTTGTAAAGTTAGGAAGCCAGAATTCTGGGGCATCAGTTTTTGTGCCATCATTTTCAAGATATTATTTATTATGAGTTAGTGTTGTGAAGGTATAAATATTTATTTTAATGATATATTTTTGTCATTAAAAAGCACTTTATGTATTTATTTTTATTTATTTACTTTTGCATAAGAACATAGTTGGTCTTCAATATTTATTTATTTATGGCAAAATATTTGTGTTTATGTACCTAATAAATGCTTGTTGATATATTTTCACTTCAATATTGTGTTATTAATTTCCTTCTTTAAATACAGAACTGAAAAAGAGGATGCATTTTCTATCATTCTGTATCATGTAATGGGTTCTCAGAAGGGAAAGTGGTGGCTGAGTTGTGGGTTGCAGCTAATTACAACAGCAAGTTCCATGTCTATGATGAGTGCACATGGTTTCCAATAGGAGGAAATATAAAAATTATCTACTTTCTTCCTCCTTCCTTGCCAGACTCCATGTTTTCAGAGGCCTGTGTGATAAAATTCACTCATAGAAAGTAATGAACAAATAATGGTTAGTCACAAAAATTCCAAGGCCATAGCAGTGGTGGTGCTCAGACAGCACGTCAGCTGAGAACCTGGCACTGAACAAGGTTTTTATCAACTTAAACAAGCAAGGAAACTTGATAAACATTAAGGAAGTCACTGAGCATCCTCCCTAATTCCACTGAGGAGGGAGGACCACATCAGGAGAAGTCCTAAGAAACACATCTCCGATTGTATGGCCATGCATCTGCCTGTGACGCAACAATTTACGGAGAAATAGTTGGAATACAAGCAGTGAACACTTGAGAAAATGGGAAAATCAAACAAATGTTTTGATATTTGTTTTATTTTGATCTTTTCCAATAAGGAGCTGCTCCATATTCTGCATGAACAGCCCATGTTTGCTCACAGTGCAAGATAAAAACGGAATTTCTGGTACTGTTTGAGCAAGCTCTTATGCAAGACGACAACTATTTCAAGCATACTTGACTCCCTCTCTCCACCTCTGCCCAGTGGGTGAGCAATTGGCTGACGGCACTGGGCTCAAAGGGTTCCAGTAAATGGGGTAATGTCAGCTGGCGACCAGTCACTAGCGGGGTGCCGAAGGGATCCATCTTAGGGCCAGCACTCTTCAATGTCTTTATAAATGACTTAGACTCAGGACTTGAGGGATTGCTCAGCAAGTTTGCTGATAACACAAAACTGTTGACACTGTTGAGGGCAGAGGGATCTGAACAAATCAGAGAACTGGGCAATCGCCAACCACATAAATTTCAACACGAGCAAGTGCCGCATTTCGCACCTGGGGCATGGCAACCCTGGCTATACATACAGACTGGGGGACGAGATGCTGGAAGGCAGCTCTGTGGAGAAGGATCTGGGGGCTCTGATTGATGAGCCAACAGTGTGCCCTGGCAGCCAAGAAAGCCAGCTGTGTCCTGGGGCACATGAAACACAGCATTGCCAGCCACTCAAAGCAGGTGATTGTCCCGCTCTGCTCTGCACTGGTGTAGCCTCACCTGGAGCACTGTCTGCAGTTCTGGGCACCACAGTATAAAAAAGATATTGGGCTGCTCGAGAGTGTCCAGAAGACAGCTACGAAGTTGGTGAAGGGTTCGGAGAAGAAGCCGTATAAGAAGCAGCTAAAGCCACTTGGTTTGTTCAGCTTGAAGAAGAGGAGACTGAGAGACCTCATCACAGTCTACAGCTTCCTCACAAGGGGAGGAAGAAGGGCAGGCGCTGAACTCTTCTCTTTAGTGACCAGTGACAGAACTCGAGGGAATGTCAGGAAGATGTGCCAGGGGAGGTTTAGGTTGGACATTAGGAAAAGGTTCTTCACCCAGAGGGTGGTGGACACTGGAACAGGCTCCCCAGGGAGGTGTCACGGCCCCAAGCCTGACAGTGTTCAAGAAGAGACCGGACAACACCCTCAGACACATGGTGTGAACTGTGGAGTTGTCATATACAGGGACAGGAGTTGGACTCTATGATCCCTGTGGCTCCCTTCTAGCTGAGGACATTCTATGATTCTGTCCCACAGCATTGCATTACACAGCCTGCTAGACCTCAGCCTCAGAATGTAAAGCAAATTTCTCAAGGGGACAGGTTCTGTTCAGATTTGTCTTACAACACTAAGCCTTCCTTGTTTTCCAGGTTATTTTTCCAAGCTGGCTTCTTTCGGGAATCTAACTTGGAGGGACACACGCTAGAAATGTCAGCCAAGAATGGGGAGAAGTCGGGAAGAACCCCTTTATATGCACACCGCATAAAAGTATGTGTGTAGCCTAAAGGACTGACACCAGTTTTAGTGCTATACAGGTACTTACAGTAAGTGCGTAACTTTTTGTCACCAGCAAAACCCCAGTCAAGTTACTGGGAACTGAATCGTGGTCAAGGAAGGGTTCTTGTCATAAATTCTTCTGTCTGAAATGTCAGCAATGGTTGTGCTCCCAGGACCCCAGGTAGCAGACCCTTCTGCACAACGGCTGCACTGTATCCCTGCTTTCTCCGTAGGTTATCACTCAGTGGTGAGACACGATTCAGAGGCTGGCTAGAAATGGTAATATATTGCATTTCTGTTCTGTGTGCACTCACAAGATACCTTTCTTAGGAACACAACAACAGCCCCCACACTTCCAAAAACTTGTTTCAGTGCTCTCAGAGACAGCTAAGAGAAGCACTGCAGCTGTTCTGACTTGATGACTACCTTTGTCAAATGTTGGCTGTTCTTCCATGTTGTTTCTGCTTTGCTAATACTGTCTCTCCAAAGCTGAACTCTGACCCCACGAAATTACGAATTCTTCTGGCAAAATATTTTAATGTTGAGACACTTAACAATCCAACCAGTTATTCGCTAGTTAACAATCTTAGCTAACACATCCAAAGTGTTATCCTGCTCCCAGTGAGCAAAAGCGATACACCATATCTGTTCAGGATAAACTGCCATCTCCCCTACGTACAATACCAAAGCTCTCCTTTGGCAGGTTCCTTTACAAAACCCAATTGCTTTCTTAATTTTAGTAGAGTAATGAAATTCAAATGGACAAGATATTTTATCAGATCATAATGTGGTCCAGTTTCTTTCCTTGAGATCACCTTTTTTTTTTCACCTCACAAAAATAAGAATATCCAATATCCCAATAAGTAAACAATACATGCTCTAGAAATGGATTCCTGAGGAATACTTGAGATATTTCACTTATGACACATGTTTAGCTTTTGGTTTAAACACCTGTGATTATTCCAGATGCATGAGGTTGCAAACAAGTACTTATTTTAATCAGGTGTTGTTACAACTCTCGTTGTCAGATACTTTATCTTTTCATATTCTGTATAAATGAAATTTTCAGGAGAGCTTAAGTGATTTAGGTGACAATGCCTTAGTCATTTTAAGCTCATCTTTTCCTGTCCAACGACTGGAGAGGCTTTTCGGTACAGAATTAAGCATCTAAATTCCTTTAGACAAACTGAAAATGACAAAATCATTTCAGAGAACAATAGAAACTAGTTACATCTTGCCTTCATAAGACACTGGCTAAATAACTTCATTAGATCCTTATCAAAACGCAGTCCATAAGATTGGGATGAAAAGTTGCATCAATTATGTTGGGTAAAAGCTTTTGCACAAGGCATTTAAACTCAATGCAAAGAGCTGAACACTAATTCTATATTCAGAGAGGGTGGAAAATACTGTTTATTTTGGGATGAGGCATGTCTGATAATGCTGTATTTTTTTCCAAGTGTAAGCTCAACATTGTTGGTTAAAACTAATATGCCATGAAGACTGTGCAAACAGATAGTGATGGATAATAATCACAATTTAAATAAATAAATAAAAATATAAAGCAGCAGAAGTTAAGGAGTTCTGAAGAGCTGCTGAACAGACTGCACAGAGATTTGGATTTCTTATGCAACACCCTCACATGTTAGGAAACCTGCGTGTATAGAACATTGTCCGTTGTGCTAGAGCGCACTTGTTCAGCACTCAGGCTGCTGGGAGTGCACCTTTCCAATATAAAATGTGATGTGAAATAGAACCGGAGCAGGACATCTGTCAAGAAGAAAACTTCTGTACAGTAATGGATGGCAAGTATGTCACTGTGGCTTTGGTTCTCTATTCGGTCTTAATGGTGGGATCAGAAGGTAAGAAAATTATTTCTTAGAACTCACATAACCAGATAATAAATATACATATGCAAATGCAAGTGGGCTTATGCTATGATAATGTCAACTTTTTGCGATAGACGTGCGTCTTCAATAAACTATCATTCAGAAATAAAAAGTATAATTTGTATTTGCATCTGTTAGGATGCTGTGGCTGTTTGTGGGGGTAAAATGTGCTTCTATCAGGAAATTAGTTTATTCCTATGCCATAATATATGCCTAACCCTAGATTTTAAGAAATATTTGAATTAAGACAGGACCTTTTTCTAAATGTGCTCAAACATTTATTCTTTTCCTAATGACAACTTTTTCCTATTTGTACGCTTTTTTTTTTTTTTGGTAGGCGCTTCCTCAAAGCAAGAATTATGCTATTTGCAGAAGAGAATAAAGAATATGAGCAGATGATGATGGCAGAAACTAGTAAAGAATATGGATATAGTTTATGATGCTTACCTACTTTGCATGATGCAATTTAGGTGTAGAATCTTTTCAGGCACAAATGCATTATGAAAACAGCAAAGTATTTTCACTTAGAGAAGCAAATTTAATTTTAAATGTATCTGCATATCAGCAGCTCTGAAAATGTAACCTCTGCTGTTGTGCAGGTGCAGTTAATTTTATCTCTGACACTCAGAGTGTCTGAGTAACAAGAATGAGGCTCCTTCTTCATAGGAGCAAATAATGAGATTGTTCATTTACACAGACATAATTCATATTTGTTCTATAGGCAGGGTCCTGGTGAAGACAGAGGAAAAAGGCTTCCAATGCCTGTGCATAAGCACTCATTCCAAGTTCATCCCTCCTAAGGCTATTCAGAGTGTGAGATTAAGTCAAAGAGGACCTCGCTGCAAAAATGTGGAAATCATGTGAGCACTTTTGCAAAATAGCACCTTGCTTTCAATAGAAGGAAGTGGCTTGGCATTTTGCATGCTAGTTACTTCTTTACTTTGAGCGGAATTATATTAATATATCCCTTGCAAAGCCTCATAGACACCAAGTATAAGGTATTACGACCAACATCAGAGGAGAGAATGAAACCCCCATAACATATTCAGGGCACTATTAATAATTTAGACAATGAAGAATCAAAGATACAATCTTGATCCCACTGACATAAATTCAAACAATTTCCGCTAACTTGCTGTGCATGTGGCAAAGCTGGAAATGCCACAAGTTACTCCGTATGTCAGTGTTCCCTGTGAGCATTTTCCTTTGCAAGGAGTGTGGAACTTCAACTGTAAAATCCACATGAGTACCAAGCATAAGACAAAAAAATCCCATCAAGAACTATTCACATGAATTGAATCAGTGCATCCATGTAAACAGAAGGGGGCTTTCAGGTTTTTATGTTTTCTCTACGGTTTCATAAACAAATAATACCTGTACAATCAAACCCTCTGTGCAGCATTGCATGTCATCCAATTCCACCTCACCAGTAATTGGTAATTTCAGCCAGATTTTATTTCCAAGATAAGAAGTTCCTGAAAGATATGCTAAACTACAACCAGATAGAGAAGAGAAACCTAATCTATAATTCACCTGCTTTATTGAAAAGCTTGCATCATAAACACCTACACTGACAACATTCATTAAGACAAAGATTTTTAAAATGCCCCAGTATGGAAAAAGTACAAGAAAACACCTTTTCCCCTGTTCTTTCAGAACTTCTAGTTGGAAAATCTCAAACAATTTTAATAAACAGAAGTTCATACCATGTCCTCATGTTACTTAGTTGCCAAATAGCTCAGACAAATTTCAAAATACTAGGAGAGTGGCAGGGATCCAACTAGCCATAACTTCTTTGTTTCCTTCTTGGCAGAGCTACACTGAAAGGCGGCCGACACGTGTGTCTGGAACCCACTGCTCCCGGGGTCTGGCTCACTGTAAAAACTATTTTGACCAGGTAAGCTGTTTTCTTCACTAGAATGCTTCAGCTGAAAGCTAGTTTTAGAAGGCAAAGTTTAGTTTCCTGGCATGGAAATGGCCACACTCCTCAGGCATTAGTAATTCTTCAGAACAGTTCTCTCTTAATCTGTTTCTAAGTGCCCGAGGATTAAAATTTTTTCCTAGCTCTCACGCAGTCCCTGTGTGTCAAGCCACCCAAAAGACCACAGGTATGATGCACCTAAACATCTGCTGGGACAGTAAAAAGCAAGCGTGTGGTTGACGCTTCCAAAAATCAAGGTCTTAAAGGCTCCTTTCCTCTTTCTGGCTATAATTTAGACCTGTTGCTGGCATTTCTAAGCTTCACTGCTGTAAATGGGAACAATCAGGTACCTTCTTTGCTCAATTTGGAACCAGGCATAATGGAATTCCTTTCTGTTGGAGCAGTACTTGTGTAAGCACAGGATTGTTTTGGATTTTTTTTGTCTTTGCACATACGCCAGTTGGTTGATACAGTAAAAATAGGTCATTAACAACTTGTAAGCATCTGTTGCTCTACCTGTACTTCGTATTAATGGTAATTGTTTCACTAATAAATTTCTGAATTCAGTTTATACTTCATCTAATTACAGGGCCAGAGACAATACTGAGTCACCAATCAAAGAAAAATCAAGAAAAAATATACCTTGAAGTTTTTCAAGGATATAAAATGAGAGGAAACACTTGCTGATCAGAATGTTAAGGAAGAGACAACATTCTGCTACATTACTACATTTGATTTCTTTCTTTTTCCCCAAGATGGGTTGCTGATTCTGCTAATTTCCTTTGTTGTGCGCATCTCTAAAACTCTCTCTGTGATGGATCAAGCGGTTCAAGCTTGAAAGTGTTTTAATGCTGTAAGGGCAAAAATAAACAAGGTGAAATTAGTTACTCTTAAATGGCCTTACTTAAAGTAGAAATATAAAGGATAAAATCAGTAAATACATGAATAAACATATAATAAGGAAGAGTTTGTGTAGCTTTGAAGAAAGTTTTCTTTCATGCACATGTTACAGTTATTTGAAGATGACAATAAGCCTATGAATGTGGAAGGTCCCACAGGCATGGTCAAACTGTCTTTCTGAAATCTTTTCACAGCCCTCACCAAACATTAGAAATAACGAGGCTAAGAAAGAAGTTTTGGAAATGGATCCATAACAGGTGAATACATAGAAATGAAGGACAGAATAAAAAGGTCAGCTTTCTTTTTTGTTGTAAATGGACATCACCCACGGCTTCCTACAGCAGCCTGTGTGGGTTCCTGTTTGGTTGGCATATCCACAAGTGGTCTGGAAAAAAGTCGTCTGCTACGAGCTAAAGTATTCTGATGATACTAAATGAAGAGTACTAGAGACTAGGCTCAACTGTGAAGAACTGCAGAAGGACCTTAGGAGACACACTGAGCTGGCAATAAACTCCTAGGTAAAATTCACTGCAGGAAGTAGAGCAAATGATTGACGTAGGAGAAAAAATTATAAATTAGGCATTCTAGGCTGGCCATTAGCACACAAGAGAGAGATCATGGGATTATCCTAAATTGTATGATAGGAATATCGGATCAGAGCTCTTCTACAAAGACTTCATTTTCTATGAGTACCCAGAAAATTTTTTTTTTAGCATTATATATTTTAAATGATCCATTAGACATGCCACTCATTGGAATGGGGAATAATGATTAAAGTACAACAGACTGAAGGAAGAGCGCTTTAAGTGACTTTAGCTAAACCGCATTTGACTGGGAGTACCTGCAGCACAGCTGCAAACAGCAAATGTGGACTCCTTACTACTGCTGGAAAACTGACAACTAAATTACCTCCTGTGAGGTGGTTGGCTATGTCATCAGCAGTTCTAAGTCACTGCCAGCCTTGGGGTAGCGCAGTGAATAGCAGTTAATGGCTTTCAGAATGAAGCAGCTAAAATTAGAGATACTAATTACCTGTGTTACTTTTGAAGGGGTATTTTATTGTGTGCTAGTTTCCACTTATAAATAGGAAAAGGCAGGCAGAGAGACACATATACACATACATAGAAAAAGTTTAGAAGTCTTATCTCTGAAGAAAAGCACACACTATTTATTTTAATATAATGGGATTTTTTTTGCAATTTTTTTTCTCTCACATTACTTCTACTCGATCCTATAACTGACCACTTTTTTCTGCTTTGCAAAAGGATTTTGCAGCTTACGCTGTTTATTATGTTAAATGTTACTGCTCAAGGGCCCAGGAGACTCTTTATAAGACTAAACATTGGTTTAATGTTTTAATTCCCATTGAATTTATTGTTAATTTCTTTCTACAGTCAAAAAAAGATGTTAAAGATGTTTTCTCTTCCTGATTTGCTACACCTCATTTATGCCTTGCAGTAGAAATCTAGTTTCTGAGGATAAGAAGCACTAAAGTGCAGACTCCAGCAGCAATCACCAGACCAGAGATAGGTGGTCAGAGCAATGGGGGACTGCAGGCAGAAATACTGTGACTGCCCTGTAGAGTTTGATATTCTGAGTCCCAGGGTGGGAGAGCGGAGGTTTGGCTTTTGGGAAGAGCTGCAGGCTAGGCAGAACACCAGACATTGCAAAGACTTGTAAGAAACTCTCAAGACAGTATTGTTTTTGACAGGGATGGACCCTCACTGGAACCCCCAACAAGAGCAACTCTGCCCTCAAATCTAAATTTGTATGCCAACTAAATACACGGATTGTTGCTCCCCGCTGCAGCTCCCCCTTAAGTTTCGGCAAACACCGAGATCCAACAGATGAGCAAGTTTATATATAACAGCTTTTATGTGAAACAAATCTTCTTCATAACACTAAATAGTATATTTTTATTCAAGATTCAGAGGCCTACATTTTTGCTCTCCTTTCACAGGAGGGCCACCTATGTTCACCCAAGCACTACAGAGAAATTAACCATCTCTATGCATACCCTGCTGTGATTGCACTGCCAGGCAGTGTTTGGACTCAAATCTGCAAAGCTACAGTGGCTGTAGTTTAACCAAACCAAGCAAGCTAACAGCAAATGACATTTTGAAAGTCAGAGATGAATGCGTGATGTATATTATGTCTCCTGACCACTTCTAATTTAATCAAAAGTTCCCAGCAGGAACTTCCTAAAACTTACAGTGTTTCTTCCTGTCACTTCTATATCTTATTTCCACAGTCTGCCGGGCAGGAAGAAAACACTTCCTGCCAAAGTCAGGAAATGGAAATGCAACTAAAGCAATAAATGAAGCCTTCACGGAGCCTTTAAAACCCTAGCTTCTGGTCCCTAACAATTCTCTAGTTGGACTTAGTATCTCCTCTGTTAATACCAGGTAGATTGAATTTATTTTTAATGCAAATATTTGTGAATATTTACTATTATTTTATGTTCATATTATAATGAATATTAATATAACATATAATTTTCTAGGATTGCTAGATACTTTACATTAATATTTTTAATGACTTTTCCTATTTAATTAAATCAAACAAAACATTTTACTTAATCCACAACATTTTTTAACTGAAAACTATGATAAAGAATTGACTGTTTTCAAGTAGAGCTGAAACACATATAATAAAGAAATACACAGTCACATAAATATATAGTTATACTCTTGTATCTACAAACATATAAACTAAAAGGCAAATCAACCAAAAAGCTGCAATATTTTGTGATTCCAGAGGGGTTCAGGGAAGTCCAACACTTGCCATGATCTAAGGGTACATAATCATCTATATTTAGACACTTATGTAAAAAACATTACAAACTGACCTAAGCTTTTTTTCTTTCTTTGCTACAACTTCCTCATATATAATAGCAAGTCAAAACCCAGATGTTTAGGAGACATTCTGCTTTTTACTTATCTGCTCCCTGTGCTCTGCCTCACCGTAAACTTCAACAAATATTTGCACAACATTGTGCCCAGGTTTTGAGCAATAGAAGTGATTATTTCCCAACCCTTGTACTTGCCCTTTCTACTCCCCGCGTGTCAAGTGGAATAGCAGGCAAATGCCAAGCCCTTTTAGGGGAAATAGAGGTGGCTTTAGAAGACAGAGTGGGATTTCTTCCCTGGGGAAAAAGAGTAGGGTGGTAGTGAGGACACACAGGAGGCAGGAGTCGACAAGAGTTCACCTTCCACAAACTGAACCCTCATTCCAGTGAAAGCTTTGTCTCCTGGGCCTTCGGGGTCTTGTGTGCACAACTTTTCAAGGGAGAGGTCTGAATTTGTCTGAAAAAAGACAGATTCTTAATTTTCTTAGAGTAACCTTATCAGCCCAGAGGTTGGAGCATTCCCCTGGAACTGGGGTGACCCAAGCCAGCAAGCAACTGGATCCCAGCTCTCCCCCAGCCCTCATGATGGTCCTGGTCACCAGAGTATGCATGAATCCCCCTCACTGTGGCCCTTTTGTTTGGATGTCCTTTGCTACATGCAAAGGCTAAATGGTCTCAGCCAAGATCCAAAAATATTCCCATTTGACTTTTGCTCATTAGACAAGGTAATGAGTCATGAAATAGAAAAACCACTAGTTTCCATCCTGCAGCACAGAGAACACATCCTATACACTGACCTGAAACACAGGCAAGGGAGATATTTCCTTCCCTTTTCAGCAGTCTTGCAGTCGTCAGCCTATTGCATAACTGTTGTTTTGTTCGTTAAAAGCGTGCTTTTAGCAGGGTTAAGCATGGATGGTCTCTCCTTGCGGCTGTATCAGCTCAGTCAGTGACGTCACCCTTCAAAAGGCGCTGCAATTCCAGTTGCAAAAGTCATCTCTGATAGCCAGCGGTGAAAACGTGCTGCTAAAATCAGACAATGGATTTGGAGTTCCCATAGGCAGGGGCTGAGACAAGATCCTGGGCAAAGTGTTGAAGGGATGTAGGGAGAAGTTGGGCGAAGCACGGCACTCCCAGGAACACAGGCTAGGAGTGCCTGGCCCTGGGGCTTGATCTCACATCTTAACTTTTTTATGCTGTTATCATCACTATTACACTCCCTTTACATAGTCCCAATGAAACTGTGTCATATCGAGAAAAAGTGGAAGTAGAAAGGATGCTTTAGCTTTCAGAAAACATAGTGGATTTTTATTTCATGACAAATATCCTGCTCTTTTAGGCGGCTACTTACCCTTAGCTCAGGGGCAGGGTTAATCATAGAGGTGGAGTAGGCTCTTGACTTCACTTCTGACCTGAGAATTTCTGCATATCTCTTACTGCCACACTCAGGAAATAGCTGAGTCTAGCAGTAAGGAGGACAAGCAGTCCTTGGTTTTACTTGGGGACTTGAGGGGGAATTTTCTTTTTTTTGCCTCAGGCATTCATACTATTTCAGTATACACCAAAATTAGATAATGAAGCTGCAAATAGTACCTTAGAAAAATGGGATCACTAATCAAATTTGAATTATCTTGTGTATGCACATACATATGTAGAGACACAGAGAGAAAGACAGACATTCCAAAATAAAAGCACAAGCAAAATCTTATTCAAAGAAAGCTGGTTAAAGCTTCAACATCTAGAATTTTAAAACCAATGAAACATGAAACCACCCTGTTATTTTAACATAACATGTACAATGTAATAAAACATAAACCATAAAATATAACCTCCTGTACCTGATAAAATCCTCTTGTTTTTCAGGCCCTCAGAGAATGAAATGTATTTTTCAATAAAGCTCCTAATCACACACACTCCAGATGGGTTAAAAAAAACAAATCTCCATTTAAGCAAGAGATCATCATTTGAGCCCAAGTCTTCCCTTGAAATTGTCTCCCTTGCATGGTAATATCTCCACCAGCCACAGCAAATAAACACTCAGCATTCATGCAACAAGGTTCTTTAACAGAAATGACTACAGCAGTGCCATAATGTTATTTTGCTTTGTTAAAACCTAAGGTTATGGTCATTGAAAAAGATTACAGAAAATACTTATTAACAATATCTAGCACTTACAAAGAAAACAAAAGTAGTTGCGTTCAGCAGGTCATGCTATTTTGATTCCACACAAAGGTTCCTCTGCTGATCAT
This sequence comes from Pampusana beccarii, assembly GCA_013399365.1. Classification (NCBI taxonomy): domain Eukaryota; kingdom Metazoa; phylum Chordata; class Aves; order Columbiformes; family Columbidae; genus Pampusana; species Pampusana beccarii. The sequence goes on from VWYH01001798.1 coordinate 287,305, forward strand.
TCATTAACATGCGTGACATGAAAAATGCAGGCATGATTTTCCAAGCCATTCAGAATTCAGTATCTGCTTCCCACAGGAATCTTTGAATACTGCAGGCTCAAGTCCTTTATTGAACAGGTAGTATTAGAGATGAATTTACTTTAGAGGATGCCACTTCAAGAGAAAAAAAAAAAAAATCTGTAACATCAAAACAACACTTAGGTAAAATCCTAATGCCAGTGGAAAAGCTGTTCAGTTATTTCAGCACTGCTCGATTTCTATAGTAGTTATTTAAAATCAGATAAGTAGAAGCTATTACCATAAACAGAGATAAGAAATTAAATAGCTTAAGTATAGATCTGGCATCCCTACAAAGAACAGTTATGACCCTGACGAAATTAATAAAAAGTTATAACATAAATGTAACTGAAACCATCATAAGGTTATATTACCAAATAAAGGTATGCATTGGAAAAAGCACAAAATTTACAGAAGTCTACAAAAGAAATCAGAATGCATGGCTATAATTTATTTTAATAAATTAATACATTACATAATTCTCAGAAGAATAATTCCTCGTCATTGAGGAAGGAGTTTCACAACAGTCATGTGACTCATCTTTACTGCATCTGGGAAATTCCTCTAACGCAATCTACATGCTAGCAGAGCACACATGTTGGGCACAAAACAGTATATAAGGAAGACAGATCCTCAGACCAGGCATCAGCAATCCTCCAGACAAGAGGGGTCACTGCTCTACAGAACCAGAGATAAACAACCCAGCAAAAAACTCCTGACTAATCATGAACAGCAAACTTGTGGCTGTCCTGGCTCTTTTCCTGATTTCAGTGGCTGTGTCTCAAGGTGAGTAAATCCCTCCCAAGATCCCCATGTAGTCTGTGTAGGCATCTACCAAGATGCATGTCCCTGCAGAGAGGTAGCTTTGTATTTATATTTCAGCAAATGAGTGTCTTTCGAAACATTTTCAGCAACTTGTCTTCAGTCAGAAGTCTAGCAAGTAGCCCTCGTACTGAAGAGTTACTGACATCTTGTGGGAAAAATTTTAAGGATGCAACTTAAATTCACTTTGTTTCAATGTTTCACTTGAAGCGTATGTGACTAGAGACAGGATCTTCTGCTTAAGTGTTTGAATGTTTCTCTGCCTTCCCACACAAAGGACAGTTTATGATCCCATATTTGTTACTCAACAATCATACTGCCTCAAGTAAATAATAGAAAGCTGGAAACAGAGAACAAACAATATGAACATAGAAGCATGGACAAGCCTCCTATAAATGAAAAAAAATAGGGCTCTGTCTTCTGTATAGTTGCCAGTTTGTCAATGCAGATATTAAAATGATGCAACTAACTCTAAAGTGTGGTCAGCACAAGTAACCACAAAATATGTGCCTTATTTTAAAAAGATGCGATAATTTCATTTTAAATGTACTTGGGCATCAGCTCCTCTGAAATAAATAAGCAATGGATCTTGATACTGTGAGGACTTAGGCAACTTGGACAAATGCAGTATTTCAATTAAGAAAATAAAGTAAAGCAGTGATGCTTTATATCTGATACAGGGATAGTAAGACCACCTCTCAAAGCATGATCTTGCTTTTCTGCTCACAGGCAGGACCCTGCCAAGGATGGCAACCGAGCTGCGGTGCCAGTGTATAGCCACTCATTCCAAGTTCATCCCACCTAAAGCCATTCAAGACGTGAAGCTGACACAGAGTGGCCCCCACTGCAAGAATGTTGAAGTCATGTAAGTAGCTCTGTAACAGCGTCCCTCTCCTTCACCTACACTCTGCTGATGCTTGCAGGAGCTTTTAAGATTCACAAGTATGACAGTAGGTTGACATTATGTAGTCTGATGTGGTTACTCTTTTGAGAGAGACAATTTTAAGTAATATACCATGTTTTTAGTTGTGTCTATTACCTTATGTATTCCTGAACTGATTATTGTTTACCTGTCATGGGACATATTAAATCATTCAGGCAAAACCACCATTAAAGAGTGTGCATCAGTTTTAGAGAGAAAAACTAAGTTCCCACAAACAGATTTAGAGAAGCAATGAAACTAATCTGGTCTTGAATGGCATGGAGGAGGGACTAAAATGCTGAAATCCTTATACTGCCAAAATTCCTTTTTATCACTGGAGGTTTCAATCATTGTGTAATAAACCTTTACCAAAGTAAACAAATTCAAAACAAGTACCCATATCTACTGAGAAAGATTTTTGGGAATGTGTGACTGCTTTGAGAGCAGGTACAGAAACACAAAACTTCTCAACAGTTTTACCCTCCTCAGCTGTGGAACACATACAACAAAACGACCAAGTCTAACCCAGAGTACATTGGGATGAATTTATACTAATTAATCTAAACATTCAGTATTAAATTCTGTGAATAAAACAAATTCACATAGTAGTTTCCTGACTTTTCTTTTTTCCCTGTTTTGCAGAGCTACTCTGAAGGACAGCAGAGAGGTGTGCTTGGATCCCACTGCTCCCTGGGTGCAGCGGATTGTAAATGCAATTCTGGCCAAGTAAGTCGCATTTGCTCTCAATTTGGGCAGTGGAGTGGTAAATCTTCCCCCAAAAAAGCCAATTTGTAGGATTTCTGAGTGATTTTCTCATAATCAGATGTAAAGACCATGGAAAATTGCTGCTTAGTTATAGAATTAGTCTTAGTCTTTCTGACTCTGCTGCAGAGTCCTTGTTCAAGCCGATATGTCACAGAATCACAGAATGTTAAGGATTGGAAGGGACCTTGAAAAATCTAGTCTAATCCCCCTGCCAGAGCAGGAACACCTAGATGAGGTTACACAGGAATGTGTCCAGGCGGGTTTTGAATGTCTCTAGAGAAGGAGACTCCACAACCTCCCTGGGCTCCCTCCCACAAACTCCCTGTTCCAGTGTTCTATTACCCTCACTGTGAAGAAGTTTCTTCTCATATTTAAGTGGAACCTCCTGTGTTCCAGTTTGTATCCATTGCCCCTTGTCCTATCATTGGTTGTNGGAAGGAGAACCTCTCTTGACCTACTAACCACCCCCCTTCTAATACACCCCAGGATGCCATTGGCCTTCCTGGCCAGAAGGGCACAGCGCTGGCTCATGGTCATCCTGCTGTCTACCAGGACCCCCAGGTCCCTTTCCCCTACACTGCTCTCTAATAGGTCATTCCCCAACTTTTACTGGACTTTTACTTTACTGGACTTTTTACTTTTACTGGACTTTTACTGTACTATCAAACTTTCGAGTACCAGCAGCTCCATCTGGAAGGAAAGGAATACAGAAGTGTTTTGGCTCGCATTGAAATCCTAGGCTTTAAAAAAATTCACCTTCCCCTTACTTGCAGTATCATATGTTAATAATTCATATTTCCAAGTCAAAGGGTTTCTTGATTCAAGTAAATGCAGAAACTCATTCTGCAGACGTTTCCTAGCTGGGCACCAGACATGCACACACTGGGATTTCAGGAATTGCTTTCAAAACATGCCTCAATGTAGCACATAGGTTTGGAAACAGACCACTCATCCTTAACTGTTCATGCAATGCTAAGCAACAGTAATGGTTCTTGAACCTCCTTTTAAATTATCCTCTTCCCTCACCTCTTAACAGGGCTCAACTCAATTCTGACTCACCACTCTAAGAAACACCAAGACAGAAAAAATTCTGGGAACTCATGCCATTCCTCCATTGAAAGAAACTAGAGGGAAAAGCATCATTCAGGCTGCATACCACCTTCCACCTCCTGCATCAGTGTTATGATGTTAATTGTGGGTTAATTTATCTATTTATCTATTTATTTGCATCTATTTAAGAAAGCCTTTCAAAATGGTTCATGTTGTCTGTGGAACATGCTGTTTATTTACACTGAAGATGTCAAACAGATCAAGTGCTAAAGGAAATGAAGAACCTTTGGAAGCCACTTGAGCCAAACACAGTCACTTAAGTGCAATGCACTTACAGCACAGCTCGTTTACACTAAGGCTTACTATTTTGCTATTACACCAGCAAACTGATAATTCCTCTTGCTCCCCTGGAGTGCTCTAGTATGTTGTGTCAACAACAGTTTCCTGAACCACAGTCAGCCTGTGGCTAGACTGTGAACTGTGATTTCTGACTTGAAAAATCTAGCCTACAGAATGTAAGACAGCAGGTTTGGTATTTATTTCTTGTGAATTCATGCTATTTATAAAAATATTTATTGAGTAGTTTCTGTACAAGAGAAAAAAGGACAATAATTAATTTAATTCTCACTGGATTTTTCATTCATGCTATTCATTTCTTAAGAATTTTTCATAACCCCATTGCTCTGTAAAAGTATGTCTAATTAGCTACTCAATCAGCTAATGGTAAAAAAATTAGCTTACATACACAGAATTTGCTTGTGAGAGTGTATTTGTTCCTAACAATGTATTGTTATAATAAATGTTTTCTACCAAAAAAAAAAAAAAGTTATCTGTTTGTTATTTTACATTTTCATTTGCTTTATTTGGAAACAGCTTCAGTTTTGCTACCTCTGCCTGACTTCTGGAGCTCAAATGCAAATTTTTAGTACATAGTACCATAACTCACCCTGTTATGGCAACCTGACATGACTGAATGCAATAGCAATGTCTTAGGGAAGGGTAATGTTCACCCTCCTCTCTTCAGGCTGTTCCCAGCCCTTGTGGACTTGCGGCCTGTAAAGCAAGGCTCCTAATTTGTGTACCTTGCAGACAAGAGAGTTTTACCCTCTGATGCCTTAATACTGCCAGTATCCAGATCAACCCCAGAGCTGCAAAACTTTATGACATCAAAAGGCCCCTATTTGACCGTCAAAATGGGAATTTGTGACCTTTACTTTGGGTACCCAAGTATCAAGCATTTCCCCTTGTGTAGCACAGCCCTTGTGGGTGTAATGCGCCTTCCCATAGGAGTCCCAGTGCAGTCCATAAGACAGCAGTATAAAACAACCAAAACAACAATTCTCTGAAATCAGCAGCTCAAAGCACAACAGCAGCCAAATGAAAGCCAGTGGAATGTTGGCCATCTTCAGGAATGGAACTGAGAATAAGAGAGAGGGAGGTCACAGGTTTGTTTCTGTGTAAACAATTTTAGTGTGCTCACCTTTTGAGCACTGTGTGCAGTTTAGATCTCTGCATGTCAAGAAGCAAGTACCTGAGCTAGAAAAGCTACAGGAAAGGGCAGTGGCAGTGGTGAAAAAGACAGAGCAGATGCTCTACAGGAGAGACTAAACAGGACTTTCAATTTGGAAAAGAGGAGGTTGTGGAGAATTTGAGGAAGGCTTACCAAATCCTGAAGGCAAAGGGTGATGTACAGAGGACTGTGATTCATCAAATCCCACTCTCTAGGGTACTTGATGAAATTTGCGGGTCACCATAGAACAGATAAGAGAAAGTACTTTTTTAGACAGCATACAGTGACCTCTTGGCAGAAGGCAGTCAGATTCAGATACTAAAAGGAATACTGAGTGATGTATTCCTCATATCCCTAAAACATGCTAAGCTGTGGTACTGTGGGGATAAGGGACAACAGCCCAGGGTGGCACGCTCTCCTGTTGCCACTGCTGGACATGGGCTGCTGGGCTGGGTGGACAGTAGTACTGATCTACTGGAAAGTCTGTATGTTCTGTGTTCTGGAGAATCCAACAAATGTGAATGATCAGATCAGGTTTAGTTGATCTGAAAACATGGCTTCTATTTTCCTCTTTTCTTCAGTATCACTCCAAGAGCAAAAGGGAAAAAAGAACCCTCCTCATGTCGCCACAGCAGTATAGGATTAGTATCATAGTTAACATCTGCACCCAACAAGTTCTGCTCTCCCCTAACCTGTTGCCCACCCGTTTGCGCATTGCATAATCAAAGGATGAATGATATAAGGAAACAGGCCTGCTTCTTCTCTTGAGAGAGGAAAGGGATTTTAGATTTCAAGGGATTTTTCCCTGGACAAGAGAAAAGAGGAATGTGAGAGAGCTATTGAGTGTTTTGACAACTTGAAATTTGCAAGATATCCATTAGGTCCTTGTCCTGGTTGATTAGAAACAGAGATCAGAACCTATACGTGAAGGCTTCCACATGTACCTCTTTCTGTTGCAAATACTAGCACTTCCATGAAAACTGAAAAATTCGTATGATGAAACAGAATGCACAACAGAGATTTGACTACACTGTAGCCCCCAGTAAACGGTACTTACCCAGATTATGGCAAAAATAGGGCATATTCCTGCTTTCTAACAGCGATAAAAGCAGTTGAAATCGAGTGAATCCCTATCTATCAGACAATGCATGTGCTCTCTTTCTGAAGCAATCAGGAAAAGGTATGTTTCTATATGTGTTTCTGTGAAGGCGGTAGCTGGGAGATGGTTAAGGGAGTAGGGCCATAGGCCCGAGGGAGTGTTGGCCTCGGCAGTTAATCAGTGCTGAGCAAAAATGTTTTGCAGGGATGGAGTGACCTTGACAGCAGATACTGTAACAAGAAAGAAACTGTGGTATGCGGGAGAAGGCATGTTAGGAAGTTTAGAGACTTTCCGAAGAGGAGGGGTTGACCTATATGGGGATGGCCAATGGCAAGCTGTTTTAGTAATATGTATGAGCCTAATTATATGACTTATAAATGCAGCCTTCTTATGGATAATAATTGCTGATAACACTCATATTGAGAGTACAATGTCTCCCGCCGGTCCGACATGTTTCTACAGCAGAAATTGTTTTATTCCAACAGATGCTACTCTCTTCAGCTGAAAGAGCTTTGAAAGAGCTTTCAGCTTTGGCTGAAAGTAAGTAGCCATGTGACAAAATAGCAGCATGCATTAGTTGGATTAAGCTGCCTGAGTAGCAATAGGCACAGGAGATGCGTGACAATCCAAGGAATTTTAAACTAATGTTTACCTGTTTATTTGAGGCATGCACAATTTAGTACACTTTAACCTATGATCTAGATATTCTTCAAACTGCAGGATTATTGCCATTTTGTGATCATAAAAAAGGAGAGCTATCTTTAGCTTGCTTTTTCTTGAAGACCCTGTGCAGTGAGACTGATCAGTCCCCTCCTTGACCCATATCATTTTGGCATCAGATTGAGGTATTAAACCATTTGAACTCTAAACAATGTGTCCAGTGGCTCTCCAGTTACTAAGCCATGCAGAAGACACAGAAGAAAGCTTCAGCCTTTGAGAACACATAGACTATTTAGTGTCTGTGTGTATGCACTTTCTGATCCATGTAACACACCAGAAAGCTGAACAGGCAGTGAGTAAGAGTCAGGACATTTGCATCACGACCAAAGAAAGGCCCCTGAGATTTCACTGCAGCTAACTACATGTTCTTGTCCATCTTCTCCTTTTCCCAATCTCATCTAAGCTTCTGCTCCTCTTGCTCACTTCATTTGGCATCAAAATTGTATTTCTACAACTGTGTCAGAAGGTCATGCCATGTTACAGATGTGTATTCATCACCCTCCATTCATTTCTCTACTGCACTCTTTGCAATCAAATGTAGCAAAGGTGTTTACCTGTCCTTTCTGTCCTCAGCTACCTTCTTGCTCTCTCACTTCATCTTCCTTTCAAACCACTTTCACTTCATTTTTCACCAACAATTTCAATTTGGGAGCAAAAAGGACAGTAACAACAACCAAACAATGAAGTAACAACCTCGTGTCATCTCTCATCCTCGAACTCCCTCTCCCATGGCTGGTTGCTGTAGTTCTGCTCTTGTATCGAGAGTCTTTTCAGTCATCAGCTATAATTTGTTCCCTTGAATTTCAATGTTACTGTTATTAAAATACCAAAAGTATGTTTGTCTCTAACGTATAAATGCTGAAAACCATAGAGGAAGTCATTGAAAGAAATGTTGGAAAGTCCCTGAAAAATAATTTAAACTCTTCCTTAAAAGAACAAAGAATACAAACACTAGTTTGCTGGCCTCCACTAATCTGTCTGTGCTGAAAATTGACTAATCCGAACATCCTGGTTATGTATCAGGTGACAGATGAATTACCCATGCTTTACTTGCTTTTGTTTTATGGATTGCTTCCCATTCTGGACATGGTTGCATTTCTTACATTGCTATCACATAATATGGGAAAATCCCAGGAAAATTACACATACTGATATTGCAGACTTGTTCCAAACTTTGCATTTGTTCTTGTTTATAACAGGATATTATGAGTGACCCCGCAGAAAATGGATCCTTTGGAAATAATACAAACTGCCACGGATACTTCTGAGCCTGCAAAAGTGAAACAAGAATTTTACCACCTATAAAAATAAGCCTGAGATGTCTGCTGTTAAAAATCATTGTGAAAATTTATTTTTAATATAACCTACAGCTAATTATGTTAATAATAACAACTATTAGCGCCAGTCAGTGCACTGATGTCTTAACAACTTACGTAGATTTCTAGAGAGGAAGATACTATGCATGACAGAATCTAGAAGGCAGGCTGAGACGCAATTTGAGAATTACAAAAGGAATAAGTGTTTTCCTCTAGCCAGACCTAATGCTTAGGAAGTTCAAATGCAAACTCTGTACTATTAGAGCTGCACATCTAAAGTGCTTACAATGTATTTTCTTCAAACCTGTCATACTTTTGGCCTATTGTGACCATGACTACACAGAACTTCACAGAGCTATTTACTTTCAACCTGAAAAGTTGAAAGCAATAAGATTTTCTCATATTTTCCCTCTTTTTTCACTAATGCCTTCCTAATTGCTTCCTAAAACTCAAGATGTCTTTTTAACTGCCATAATACATCGTACACAGTTCTTTAAAACACATCAAAACTGTGAAACACAGATCTATTTCCTCAGTGACAAAAGCTAATTTACAGTTCCTTCTGTGCATATACAGTAAGGTTATAGGTATAACTAAACTCCCTGGTACTAAACTCCCTGGTACTAAACTTAATCTGCCCTTTCATGGAACAGGCAACACTGTGACATCTTGCTACAACTTCCTGCAGGCAAATTTCAACATACTTATGCTCAATAATTTTGTATCATTATCAACCTCTGACAGGACCAGCTATCTTATTCCACGAGAGTTAATATTCATGAGGAACATAATCAAATTTTTTTGAAAGAAAAGCATGCTAGACTGACCAGATCCCACTTGCTTGTAGATCCACTGACTCAGCCAATGACTTTAGTGGATGTGTGAAGTAAGACCTTTCCTTCCAAAAGGTGCATTGGCAACTCAAGTATCAGCCTATCAATTTCTCCTATTCCTTACTGAAAGATAAGTAAACTGGTGAAAACGTAATACTTTTTTTTTCCTTTTGAAGATCACTATTTTTCATAGAGGTATACCTTAAAAAAAGCTGTGGAAATAAAATTTCATTAGACAAGTAGCTTGTTTTGATAGCACATTTGGACCCATTTAGTCACCTTTCCTCCTACAAGCCTTCAGTTTTTAGAGAAAGCAGTGGTGAGAGGAAAGTGTTTCTGATTCAGCTACAAGCTACATGCCAGAATGTCAAAACCAATTTTTAAGCACTGAAGCAACACTCACACTGAGCTGCTGAGATTAATTATTTCTAGTTTTTGTCACAACTGTTTTCTGGAATGATGCAAGTTCCACAAGACAATCAAACGAGTAAGTCCACTCTCTTATCCTGGCTTTTTTGTTAAAGATACATAATACCTGCTTCCACAGAAATTATGAGACTTCAAAGATATGGACAATTATTTTTTCCTCCTTTTTTTTTTTTGTTGTTGTTGTTGTTGAGATCATATACCTTTCAAGATTGCAAGCAGACAAGAAAATCACAATTCAGTTGCACAAGCTAAAACCAAAATGTCAACAGAATTATAAAAGCTTGAAATACTCACCACTTCAGTTTACCTTTAGGAGTAACTCTGCAAATGTTTTTATCACATTTGTTGACCTTTTTGTTACGTAAGGATATCATGGAGAAGGGAGCCTTCTCATATCCAGGCGCATGGATACACATTTCATCTTTTCTGTTGCCACCAAGTCAGGGCAATGAGAGTATTTATGGTGCTTAGATTCCAATATGTTCTATTTTGACAGTTCCGTCTTGCTATGGAAGTGGGATCAAGACATGAGTGTGAAGATGCTGAGAGGATCTTGAACGAACTACTAGCATTCCCAGGATTAAGAAAGAAAAATGCCAGGACCCTGGGCTCCTGCTCATCCCTCTGCCCTCAGAACTACACTTTCCCTGTGACAACCTGTTCAGATTACCTTGATGGGACAAACAAGATTACATGGCTGCGCTTACTCCACAGGGGATGCAAGCCTGGAGTTTCAGTGGATTGACTTGTAGATCTGTAATAGAGCTGAGCAGTGTTTGGTCTTTGGGTTTGTGCTCAAGCCTCTGCCACCTAAGCTACTCTCTTATTTATTTAATCTCACTTCTATTGTTTTATTATCACATGACAGCTGGCAAATTAAAGGAACTGGGTGGTGCCAGGGAGAATTTCCCTCTGGGAAATAATGAATGACTTAAGAGAAACTAAAGCATAGGCAGATGACAGGAAGACAAATGTTAGATCCAAGAAATCGAAAGGGTTTTTTTGTTTACCAGCTATTTGCAGTGTATTCTTTCCTTCTTTACCATTTTATTAAGTGTAGGACACATATACAAGCACATGTTCTCCTGTCCTATAGACTATAATCTCTCTTAGACTTCTCCTAATGTATATTCAAGCTATAGTAATCTTCAGCAGTGACTACTGCTAGCTTTTGACAGGACTTTTCATGTCTCACTTTGTAGAGACTTTTTAAAATCTGAATAAGAAGGAACACATACATTTTGTGAAAACAAACTCTGTCCTCTTCCATTCACTTGAAGGAAGCTCCGTTTATGGCTATGAAGCGTCAATAACACCAAAGCACTAATAGAAAACATTCTTGACCCATTAGCTGAATGCTAAAGCATTGAGTGGCAGATTTCGTGAAACATAAGACTAGACATGCTAGTGAAAGCATGGGTTGCAAGTGTTTCTTTTCTCTTGGTGCAGAACATCTAGAAGGAATGAGACTGCAGGAGAATGAGCCACTGCATGGTGGCAGAAAACAAGCATCAAGGAAACAATTAATTACATGATCAAAAGGAAAATATGTGTTTACCAGTGCTTGGAAAAGCATGGCCACCTGCTGTAATAGGTCATGAGAAAATGAATGAGTAGACAGGCAACAGATGAGTGCCATATGTTCTCCATTTGGACAGACTTTCACAGAAGTAAAGGAGAAGCAATATATACCAAGCACAGCAAAGGACCAAAGAGTAGAATTTCAAATGTCACCTGCCGCTACCCAACCTTGGACATTGGACAGAACTGTTGCAGTATTCCTTCCCATACAGAGTCATCTGGGGTGAAATTCTCCTCAGGGTCTACAGCACTTCAGATTTAAGCCTCCACTGATGTTCAGCTTGGATTTTTCCACTAACTGAAACCACACGAACTTTTATGTGCCTTAAAACTAAAAAACCTCAAAACTTGTTGGGACAACAATGTATCTAAATCCTTACATGGCATTATAAAGAAGAACCAAAATCCATTTGCAAACAGAGACATCCTAGATGCTTATATTCATTTAAATCTCCCAGGCTGACAGGAAATGACTAGTGATCAGGAAGAGAAAGCACTCAAAACAGAGAGGACTTATTTCTTGGTTTTCTACTCTTCCCTTGCAATGTGCCTGAAAACGGGGGCCTTCTTGTGGTTGCTTTTCCTCAGAGGTAGAAAGAAAAAGTAGAAGTTGGCTTTATATTCAGATCTACAACACTAGGTTTGAAATACAGATCTGGCATTTTGGCTGAAACCACATGTTCCACAAAAATAAAAAATTTTAAGTCTTAAAACATGTTAACTGTTAATGTGGTAAGAATACAAACTGGCAGGCAATGATATGGAAATACAGTGCCCAAGAATATATGTTACATTGCTGATACACTGTAAATGGGTTTTTTTCCATAAATTCATACATATCTTATGTCTGATTGTATTTCTGTTCTTAGTGAGGTTTCTAGTGTGCACAGTAAGTTCACTACAATCCAGGGTGACATGCTGCTCATAGGAAAATTTTAGCTTTGCAACATTTAGGAATTTTTTAGGACGTCAGCAACCACTGAACATGAAACACAAATTCTGAGGGTGCAATATAGAAACACGACAAATTACACTCCACAGATGTCCATATTGCTCTGGAACAAGTGACATCTGCATAGATTGACATCTCTTATCTAATCATGAATGGCATCGCTGCTGCCCTGGCTCTTCCTGAAATGAGGAGTTGTGTCCAAAAGCAAGCAAATTTTTCCAGCCTTTATGACTAAAACCAGAGTAGCTTTCCAAAAATACCCAGTGACCTGCCTGTTAAAACCTGACTATGCCTTTGTATGCATAGGCAGTGACAGAAAACCTGGCAAACAGTTTTCAGGTTCAACAGCCTATGCTCATTGAGAAAGCCACCTACTCTGCTCAGTACTTACTCTGAACACCAGGCATATATTTAAAGAAATAGTCTGTTCACATTAGAAAATTATTTGTGTCCTATCTTCTGCTTGTCTGACCTCATTCTGGTTCAGTGTAGCAATGATTCTATATGAAAAAGGATTGTACAAATGGAAGAAGCATCTACATATATGCTTCAAAGCAATAACAAATATATATTTTGAAAGGCATTAATGCATTTTTCATATGACATAGCTTACCATAAATCGTAGTCATATCAGGTTCTGGGTGCTCAAAAACAAACCTTTACCTTTTTATTTATAAATATTTGGGTAGTTTAGGACAGGGATCAGAGGCAATTCTTTATTCATGTGTCATTGATAAGAGAATATTCTTCTAATATGAGAACTAGGGCCATCATGTAAAGCTAGAGGAAGCAATATTCCGACAAACAATAAGAGATGGTTCTTCATGCAACAAATACTTGACCTGGGGAACTTCTCACCAAATAATTAATTGTATTTCAAAAATGTACAGAGACTGAAGGCAAGATTCAGCAAAAACATAGAAGAAAATCCACTGAGGATAGCTAGATACACAGAAATGTGATCCAGGTCAGGAAATTGCTGCTCTAAAATTGTCCAGAGTGTGACAGTACGACAGACAAGTAGCCCCAAATGTTTGTATTCTATTCCTCTTCTCCAAGGCATCTCCTTTTTTCCAAGGCATGCCCAGCTCAGGAATAAAATCCCAACTTTGATGCACCTTTACACTGATCCTCAATGGCCCTTATTACATTTTTCTGGTGTACATCAGGAAGTAATGTGATATATGAAGGAAACCTAAAAGTCACATTGCAGATGCAAGATCAGGGTGGCCTGTCTGAATGAGATTTGTATAGGATTACTTCTAGAGCTAGTGTCCGATAGTACCTACTTAATAATGCTTTGTCAGATAACAAAATATTAAAGGTTATTGTCCAGTCAGATAGAACTATTACATGTCAAGAAATCAGACAAAGCGTGATACATGGAACAGCATTTGGTCAAAATTTCTGGAGATGTTTAAAAAAGACTAAAATTAACTCCTGTGATACTAAGCCAATTTCACCCAAGCATTATGGGCATGACATAACAGTGCAACTAACTCCACCACTGACCTCAATTTAAGCTTTTACAGACTGTCCCTTCATCTATAGGGACACAAACAACAGCATAATTCTCTCATGCCAATTCACAGGTCCTGCTGCTAGCCAGTCATTATTCTAGCTCTTAAGAACTATGAATTCTCTCTGTTGCTGTCAAACAACTGTCTCCATCTACAAGGAAATGCAAGAACCAGTATCTGAAGTAATTTTAGATCAACATTTCAGCCTCACTGATGGGAATGGGAAGCACAACAATGTTCTTCTGTGGAAATATAGTAAATGCTTTTAAATAAATAGACTTAGTCTCTAAACCAATGTGACTCACTAACTCAATTTGCTTCCTTTTACTATATCAACAATTAGACATGATTGATAAGTGTACTTTGTGACCTTGCAATCAAAAAAGTCATCTGAGCTGCAGTGTTGGAAATCCTGCACGTTCTACTTTTAAGAAAGGCTGTAAATTAAATAGCCACATTCTAAGTATTTCTGAATGCCAAGTATTTGATCTGAGTGAGAAAACATGTTTGCCTACATTCATTCTTCCCTGTTTTATGCAAATCTTTAGAGTCTCTGAGAGATTAAGACAACAGATTTTCTTCAGTTCCCTTAAGTCACCATGAATCAGAAATTACTATAATGCCATCGAATTCCAATACAGTTGCCTCATGATATTAAGGCGCAAATACATATTTAGGGGAAATTTTTCTCCAGCACTCAAAGGGCAACTGAACTTACTCAGGGCACATCCTTAATTCCAACTGATTTCAATCATTGCACTGTAGGAGGTTTCTGATTCCTACCCAAAACAGACTGCAAACAATACCAGATTCATAAAATAAGGCACAAGATACAATGTTCCTCATGTGTTCAAAAAACCAAAAAAGTTGCTCTGCCCTTGCTACAGTGAGAGGTCATTTACCTTTTTTTCACCACCCTCCCATTTGCATTCCAGATCAATGAGACTTGTCTGGATAAGAAAGATAGTGTCAGCAAACACACTAACCTCTTCTGTTCATCTAACCTCCTCTTTCTGGACAGTCTCAGCTCTTCTGCATAGTGAAGTGCCTGTGCAGCTCAAAACAAGGGCATTTCCTTCTGAATGAGATTTTTAAATAATTTTTGACAACACTGCTGCCTTCAGCAGAAGCTGCTATCCCCCTTCTTCTCCTATCCTGTCTCCACATTTCTTCATACCTTCCAAGCCTTCTAATATGCAGGCACAAGTGCTTGTGCAGCTGCATGGTACATCACAGTTAAGAACTGATAACTGGAAAATAACACGTCACAAAGTAAGAGTTAGCTCCATTCTCTTGACTTGCTCATTCTGTGAAAACCTGTATTGGCTTAATCAACAAGAGCGAATAAAGGCCATGAGTGAATATCTGTAGTGGGATGGGAACCATTTCAACCAATACAAAGATCACTGCTACCAACTGTTAAACAGTAGCCTAGGATTGTAGGGCTCTGTTTTTCGTCACATAACAGAAGCACACTAGTTTGTCCATATTTTCATGCAGAATTGAGAACACGACTTGAGCTATAGCATTTAACTACAGCATCGAATAGCTTGAGTTTGGGGCACGATGATGCCCTGTGATGATCTGAACTGGTACAAGTCAATACAAAGGCTTTATGCAATCCTTATACCTTTATGTTTAGCTTTATTTTATTTTTCTCCTGGTAGCCATATATTAACAGACTCTAAACTCTTTACAAGGCATGCTGTATGTTCCTGAGACCAAAGACGTTAAACCCCACAGCACCCAACAGTAACTGGCTTTGAAAGAAACAGAGATACAAATTCTACCACAGTACAAATTTCTCTCCTGTGGGACAGCAAATAAAAGGTTTAGAAATAGCAGGTATTTGAACCCCACACCATTTCTGGGGAAACCATAGAAACTGATCCATTTATTTGCTCAAGGAAGCTGAGATGTTATTCAGTAAACATCCTAATTATAATGAGCCGAGCACAGATACTCAATGCAGTCAACTGCACTGTTTCGCTCAATTCTAGCCTGTGCTACTGGGCATTTGGTATATTGCACGTATGCTTATGGCTGATGTTTTCATGGTAAATGTGGTGGGTTTGGTTTTGAAAAACACCCTCCCTTCCTCCAGCTTTGAATGCTGAAAGTATTTGGGAGACAGCGCGCAAGTTCTTTTCAATCCACATGCCACATCTCCTGCCCTTCTCAGATTAACAGAACTGAAAAGGAACAAAATCCTCACTGTCAGCTGGGTTTTTCTTTCTTTTTTTGTTCCCCCTTTATACTTCAGCACTGTTACTGTGTCAGGTATTTGGAAGTGGTTTTTCAAGCTTTGCTCTTAGTTCACAGATCTTTTAAGTACAGAGTAATGGGTGGTTCCTAGGTGCTCATGAGATGTTGGTGCACCTGACTCATTTTCTTACTCCCCAGGGGCACTTTCCTTTCTCTGAGCAGCCCTACATTATTGCAATGATTACAAAAGCCAAAGGGCACAGCTGCCACTGCCATGCTCAGCCCAATCACTTCCTCAAGGTTCCTCATTCGTATTCTCATCTTGCCCTGCATCACTGCTGCATTCACTGTAGAAAAGCTGAGGCAAGTACAACCCCAGTGCATCTACTCCACTACCTGTTGGTAGAATACAGGCAAAAGCTTGCATCCAAAGATAAGTGGAGATATTCACATATTATGTGTGCCATAATTAATAACTTTTTGCTTTCATGTTGCCTAGGCTAAGATGCAACTGAACAAAGTGAAAACCCGAGACAGCCAGTACTGCGTGTTCAAAACTGGGACTGCTTCACCCCAAAACACAACGAAAATACCTTCCTGAGCTGTCCCCAGGTATTTGCCTATCCCAGGGACTGGCATTTCCAACTGATCAGCCTGATAATCAGCAGTTTGTTTACAGAGCAACAATTTCCCCTTCATAACTTTGATCTCACACCATCTCACTGTAACTCATTGATGACAGATATCAAGAGGCAGCTCTGCTGCTTCTGATCTCTCTTGTATTGTGTCACACACTCACAGGAAATAAGGCAGCTCTGGGCCCTTGTTGAGCAAAATGACCATGATATGCTAGCTTGATAACATCTATCCACTACTTTTTTTTACAACTGGCTATTTCTGTCACACCTGAGGCTCCTACCATATGCAGCTATCTACACAGCTATAGAGATGGGATATTTTCCTTCTGCATTAGGAATCTCCAACAGCCCATCATATTACCACAAACCAGAAATATAGTGGTTCGTACTAACATGTCAGGCTGAAAACTGCGCTACTTTAGGAGTAGCATGACAAGTGGATCCAGCGTCCATAACTTGAGGGCTGGAAGCTTTTTCACAGTGTTAGTCTAGATTGCTGAACAGATCCAGTAGCTTGGTTTTGATTGACCTTCCAAAGTCTGTCACGACATCTAGCCCCTTTATGTAGGTAGGAAGTAGATATCTAAGTATCTTGGATGATCTGTGTCTCTGGAATATTTACTTTTAAAACCATGAAACTCGCTTTATGAGCAAGACCTGCTTGATTTGTTTAATCCACAGATACCTTACTTCCATGCAGAACCAGCCTCCAAGCATGCGCTTACCTACCTGAAGGAAGCGTGGTCTGGGACGTTTCCATCCTTAACACTTCTTAAGACTGGGACCGGATTCCCCTTTATACGTGTTGTGCCAATGGTTCTCATAACTTCTGTGGTTAGCCCTGCAAATGCCACAGAAACAAGTGAGAACTGACTCCTGAAAAGCTTATATAATCTGCAAAGAGCTGAAGATGAGCATGAGGATTTTTTCAGCGCACACGGCTTTATATCACCAGTTGCCTTACACTGTACAGGTTTGTGATACCAACATTAAAACAGGTTTGAATAGAGAATGAAGGGGAATGTCTGGGTGTGGCTGCACCAGGAGGAATGGCAGAAAGACTATAAGAATAGCATGTATAGATGGCCTCCAGATCTCAGCACACCTCCACGTGGCTTCTGAGATTGTGAATCAGAAGACGAAGGATAATGAGTAAATACAGTATCTACAACATCATGGGTTAAGGTTAAATCGTACTGAAACAGATATAAACGTTGTCCTTCACTGATAACAATTTTTATTAACAAGTGATATATTTTCCAGATGATCAAAACTAGCAGCAAAACAAGAGCCCATTCACTACGCAAAACAAAGACCTATGAAAAGCATGCACAAGTAAAGGGATATCACTGAGTGAGGTAAGCCAGACTGGATTATACCCATTCCCAGCAGCTCAACCTAAAATGATGGTTTTGAGAGCACTCCCCAGCTCTCAGAGCTGGACAAACGACCCAGCTGCATCCCAACTCCATGTCAGGACAACATCTGGATTTTCATCATCCCCTGCCAGATCCTGGTGTTCATAGGAAAGAAACCTGCATATGCAGGGAACAGGATTAGGCATCAGGCTGTAAAATTTCTGTCTCCCATATACAAGGAAGACAAGGTCAGAGGTGGAAATGAAGCAGGATAAACAAATGTGTACACCCAGCCAAGAAAAGCACTAGGAATACGGTCCTCAGAAAACACTAGCGACATGCCGGGATAATTTCTGTCTGGAAAAAATAGTGTAAACATATTTTTTGCTACTTGCATCCAGACAAAAAAATCTTTGTGCTATCTTTGTAAGCAAAACAATTTTGTCAAAGCAATATCTGACTTCATCGCAACTTCCATTTCCTAAATGTACCTCCTTGAACCCTGAATTTAGGTCTGGTCAGCACAAAAACTGGTGATGTTATTTGCATGTCTCAGTGTGTTAACTACAGGTTCTACCATTAACTATGAAAGGAAATTGGTCTTTTGATGGGGGGAATACAAATAAGAACTTCTTCACTTGGCCCTGGAAACCAGAAGCCTGAGCACGTGGACTCAGTTTCTGTGAAAGGGGTCAAGTGGGCACATCAAAATAAGACCTAAAATGTGGCACACTGTGAAAATCCTGATTTTAGATCTGACCCCAGAAATCCCTCAGACCTGGCCCATGTACCCCAAATATTAAAGCACTTTTATAAGTAACCATGTACATTTAGAACTCCAGAAGGAAGGCACTTTGAAAACAGAAAAACAAACAAAAAAACAACCAAACAAACAAATCTTTTGTTTTTCTGAGGTCATACTGGTTGAAAAGATTATAAGTTGAACATGATTGGCAGCATGGCTAGAGATCAAATATAATACAAGGAAATATAGATTCTTTGTACACATTTAATAGTGGAATATTTGAGATCACTAAAGATATAATGAGTACACTCAGCTACACTTTGCATCTGGAAGAGAGAAGATAAGGCAATTTTTTTCTAGTACTCTACAAAACAGCCAAGAGCTTTTAGTTCAAGTCGAATATCAACAGCATCTAATTTTTATCTACTGAGACAGGAACATCTAAAACATGTGTTCACCATGTTAGTTAGAAAATGCAATTAGTTGCATTTGTCATGGTCATTCTGAAGTACTGTGAGCCACATAAGGCTTATTTTAACTTCTCTTCAGGATATTGCTCCAAATGGCATGCTGCTGAGGGTTTGGCAGCTATGGTTTTTTGTGTGCTTCCATTATTTGTTTACGTAGCATTCACAGTTTTCCAACGATGAACTCAGCTGTCCATAAACAATATCATAGCTGAACTCTTCCTAGCAAGCCAGAGTTCACTGGAAGCAGACAGTATCTCAGATATGCAAACCTGAGGGAATATATCTGCTTCAGGCTTCAAAGGTGTCTCAGGATCTACCCAGTCCACAGTAAGAAAAATTTTGTGAAGATTGTGCAGCTAAGAAGCAAAAGTTTCTGGGTCATTCCTCCTACCAGAATCCATTAGGTAGGAAGGCTGATGACTTCTTTCTCTTACTGCGGCAGAGGCTGGCAGCTTTTTATTTTTCGTATATACAGGGAATCTATTATTACCATGCCCCCAAAAAATGAAATCTGGAAAACATTTCATATTTGGAAGTTAAATCTCAAAGTCCCTCTGTGTCATCCAGGAAAAAGAAGGAATCTGATTTTCAAGTAAAATATAGGTGAAATTGAGAAAAAATAAACAAAAGTGACACAAGGCACAGGAAAGACCCATCACTAGCATTTAGTTACCTTTCTCTGAACAATTACACAAGGCAGGCTGCCTAGAACAAGTAGCTGGTGTTTTCGAACTTAAAAAACGAGCAGTAGAATTGATGAGAAGACAACCTGCAGAAAATATGGCCATGCACCACTGTAGCTTAAATAACACAGAGCCTTTCCACTCTGTAGCTTACCACTCCACCCTTTGCATTAAATGCTCTTCTGATGATTCTCTGCGAACTGCTCTGCTCCCCAATAGCTTTGCTATTAGTTTCTTCAATGAAATGCATGAATCCTCTCAGAGATTGCTTGCCCAAGTGCAGGGTGTTGGTATACAAATGTTTGGCTGAAGACATTCAGAGGTTTTGGTTTGGTTTAATTATTTTTCCCCACTGGCAGGAAACTCATGGCTATTAAAGAAAACGCACTGACGGGCGCCAGCAGCTGGTGGTGACAGCAAGGCATTGTTCATCCTCCCTCAGAGGCAAACTAATTGGAGTTTGAGAGTCACAACCGCAGGTTCTAGGTGGAAAAGGCTGATACCTCCAGAATATGCAGGGCCTAAGGTGTAATGATGTAGGTAATCAGGTGATTACCGTCTCACACATATTGTAATACAAATAGAGGACACAAGAACACTGAAACACTCAGAAAAATACCATCAGAAAGAAAGGCTGAAAGACAGGCCTCCAAGAACTGTTCTGTGGTTAAGATTAAGGTCAAAGCATTAAGAAAACAATGCTTTGTCCATCACAATAAATACATGGGGTTATATGAAAAATACTTACTTCCATCAAGAAATATTTTCTTCTGACTGACAAAGCACAATTGCTTCATCACCAATAACAAGGAAGGGTGACACTGGCATGAGAAGTAGATTCATTTTTCAAAGAAGATACACTGTTAGCTAGCATTCCTGATGGAAGAGGATGAAATAAGGAGCTGGTGGGGACGGGTGGGTGTGGAGAGAGACTGGAAGAAAACAGGCAAAAAGAATTAAAACAAAGTGAGACTATGAAAGCCAAGAGATGGAAAAGGTTCAAAGTAAGCTATGATATTCTAAAACACGAGCTGGAAGTCTTCCAAAGAAACCTGCCAGATATGTGGGGTGAAAACACTTTTTTTTTGGAACAGCATGAAATGTCTACTGTGCGTCTGCTAGCTGCAGACTTGCCAGTTCAGAACGGTGCAGAAATTAGGGAAGAGATGGGCAAATTGGTCTTGCCCTCAAAACTGTGGGAGTCAGTCAGTAAATTTTGCATTTACTCTAGAAATCACCAGACCTAAATGGCTGGCCAAACACACTATAATTTTATTTTATTTAAAAAACAAAATAAAAACAACAAAAAAAACCAAACCTCAAACAAACAAACAAACAAACAATCTGCCCTAGAAGAACAATCAGTGAGAAGGGGATTTCCATAATTTGGAAATTTTCATAATTTGAAGCTATATAGAATTGGCCAAGCCTCCATAGAAGCACAGAGGTCCAGACTGATAGGTTTCCCACCCTGTTACACAAAACTTAAATTTGGAATTGCTTTTATTGCAAAACTATTATACTGGCTGAGCAAAAAAAGGAAAGTACTCCAGTGGTCAACAGTATATTTACTCAGCAGTTTTACTGACAAAAAGAACTCCTGACTTCAGTTGCCCATGTTTCCAAATTTCTTTCACATCAGTTGTAGATGCTAATGCCTGCAGTTATGAACAGTATTGACTGAAGAACCCCAAATCAAAGTCCAAGGCTTCCTCCACAAAATATTTTACCCAGCAGAAGCTTCTAGAACTTATTAACCTTTTTGTTACTCCTACATAGAAAAAAAAGAAAAAACCAACAAAACCTTATGGTCAGGATAAATCATACTTCCTTGCACCAAAATCCCGGGACGATCCCAGTACTATTCACAAATCCAAGCACAATCACGATAGTGCTGGTACCTTGTTTAACTAGCACTGGTAACTGTTCCACAAAATGATCTGACATTGACCCTTCAAAAAGCTATGTTGACAGTAGCAGACGCCCCTGTGAAGTAATTATTCATCATACCTGAAGATCAAAGTGATTAAACAAGTGTGAAGAGAATTTCAGCAATTTAATGGCTTCTAGGTTCATGAAACACATCCCATATCTGCACACCGACACTTTAAGTGGCTGCTAGAAAACCTCAGAAGATCTTGGGGACAGTGAAGTACCTGCTTCTGCAGAACGAAACACAAGCACAGGGACCAGCATATGCCATTGCACTTAAGAGTTTACAGAACATCATTCAGTAAGGCTATAAACCACACCTCAGGACAGCTTGGGTTTGGACTTCACTCAGCATCATAATACAATGATACCAAAGCATGCAAATGAAATCTGAATACAACCTACACGGTCTTTCTGCCAAATCAGAACATTTGTTAACTATATCTGCAAGCAGAACACCAGAGTCAAAATTTCATTTGCACCTCACTGTGCCACGTTGGGTCTGGGAGAAGTCTGTAGGTAGCATACTGTAACTGGAAGCAGAACAGCACGCTTAAAATCAAGTACAATCCACGATGTGAACATATAGACTCTGTTCTCTTTCATTAAAAGGACACTGTGTTGCACCTTCTCCACACAAATCTGAACTATAGCCTGTACTTCCCTGTCATCGTTCACTGCAGGGCAACACTAAACTGTGGCAGATGTTCTCTGTTAACCCTCCGCCCTCCCCACTAAGGAAAGGTAATAGGAGGAAAAGGGAGAGAGACTTGCAAGTTGGAAAACTCTAAAATGCTTTACTAATGCTACTAATAAGTATAGAAAATAATACAAGACATACAAACCCAGTCTTGAATTTCCCGGGGCAGTGCAGCAGCAGCCCTGCAGCGGAGTTTGCGTGGTTTCAACGGCTGCAGGGCAGGCACCCAGATGTCCTGGACTGGACTCCCCAGTAAACCAGAACTGGATTCAGGAGTACAGGGTCTGGATCCAGGCTTCGGATCATAGGGATGACAGGCAGGGTCCTCTTCAGATGCCGGCCATGGTCAAAGAGAGCGAGCCCGCTCATGATCTCCTGCTTTTGTAGGGTGTATGACGTGTATGAGATGGAATACTCAAATGGTCAATTTTAGTCACCTGTTATGTCTGCTCCTCCTTGCAAATATGCCTCTCTCACTTACAGGACACACAAAATTTATCAGTAACCTTGGCTGCCATAGCAATAAATCTAAACCCGGGCCTCTTCTGCATACCATTGCTCCCCTTATCAGCTCTGGAGCACACTGTCTGAAAAAAAAACATGCAGCTAAATTCAGAAAAGTGCAATTACTTAGAAGAACTTCAATTAACTAAAAGAGGACCTGGCCTTGCTTTTAACAAAATCAGGACATTCCCCCAGAACTTCTGGGCCATCAACCTACACAGCCCTTCCTTAAGTACTAACTCGTATTTAATGCGGCCCAGTTGCTCTTGCTGAAAGGTGAGAGCTGTCCATCCAGGTGTCAGACATTAGTGTGAAAGGCACTTAGTCATCCAACACAAATAATAAAGAGCAAGTGACTTGTCATGAAATCTGATGCTCTGAAAGTTTTGTCTTTGAATTATCAATAACTGATAAACAACGGCACAGCAATCCAGGATGGTTCATGGCTGACTAAGCCAGACATTGCCAGCAGCATACCAGTAATCAGGCCAATAAAAACAAATTTGCTGACTTGCTGAATTCCTGCTGTTGAAATTCTATAAATTCCTCACTTTCTGCTAATTCTTTTTACAGAAAGTTAAGGTGGGTGGAGTCCCTGTGTCCTTTGGGTCCTGCTGTGCGAGGCAGAGTGCATAAGGCTGCAACAACTCCTTCTCTCTCATTCCACTCTGGGCTTTCTCTGTTTTGTACTTCACCTCTGTCAGATAAGACAGTCATTCTACAGAAGGGAAGCCATCTATGTAAGCACTGTTCACCATGGACACTATTTTAATAAAAAGAGAGACTAAGAAAACAGACATCGTTGTAGCTGGTTCATACTGAACACTGTGGCTTTGCCCACCCCTAGTTAAGATTAACACACATAAAAAAGGGGGTTTTTGCAAACTCAAATATTTTACCCAAATCAGCAGGAGACTAGACTGAGCAATAAACACAGGAAAGAGCTGTAAATCTATCTGCACACGTTTGACCTGTTGGCAGGCCAAATCCTACTGAAAAATTTCTACGTGGGAAAATTCTCATAATACTATTCCTCCTTGGAGGAAAGGACGAAAGAGAGCATCCACATTCTTCTGATACTAGAATATCTATTAAAAGAAACAGAATAAGAAGCAATGGGTAATGCTGGATCAATAAGGTCTACAAGAGTGAGTTCTGAATGAGAAGTACTGATTACAGTTTTTTTCAAATGATGTGTGCCACGAATACAGCCCAGAATGCCCAGATGGAAACGATGTTGATGGAACAGTGGCCCACTAGAAAAACGATGATTTAAACGTGCTAAAAAACTTCACTAAAAAGCCATGGTTTTGTCTAATGTAGGCATATATTTGAATGCTAGTGGCCAGCTTCTTATCTAAATAAAACTACAAACAATACAGCAAGAGTATTTAGAGATCAGAAAAATACAAGACAGATAAGGTAATGAGGAAGATAACTGTTGACAGTAACCTCAGTGGTGATCACATTTATCAAACATGTTATCAATGTTTTCCCTCTAAATACCTCCATCTCTAAACACCTCCATTTAATGAGCTGAAATGAATACTTGCACCTCTTTCTGTCTTCTGTGCTATTTTGGATAATTCACTGAGAAACAAGCAAACTTATCAATATTGATTTTTTTCTTCCATTTCAACTAAGAATCAGGCTTTTTTTTTTTTTTTTTTTTTCCCAGCAATTTTACTACAGAGTCCAAATATGCTGAAGAACGAACCTGCACATAGCGTAGCATTCAAAGAAATGCTTTAAGAAAGCATTTCCTGAGATAGCAGCTCTGGTGTCTTCTAGGCTGTAGGTCAAGTATGACTTCTTTATTTTTCCTTCATTGCAACACACCAAATGAAAACAACATAGAGGATTACAGTGTGTATGTCATAAGACTTCAAAGATTTTGTGATGATTCCAACAAGTGTTCCCATTTTCATGTGGTCACGAGTCTTGTGCCACTGCTTTCTCAACTGATGTCATCACTTCAAACAAAAGACCACAACTATCCAAAGTGCACTCTCAAAAATTAATCAGCTCCACTGAACCTGAAAACTTAGTTGGATTGAATTGGCTTAACCAAAGTTTGCTTTTTTGTTGTTGTTGGTTTAGGGTTTTGTTTTTTAATTGGGTGAACAGTTCATTTTTAGGAGACTCATATTTGTTTTATTTTCATCTATTTGCAGATGTAATATTTTTTTTGTATTTACTTTGAAAGAGCTCATTTCCCACTTGAGTGAAATATTTGCTATCAGGCTTAAAGTGTAAGGATGTGAGGACTTTGTCTTTCACAGCTTCTTTGAGGAGTCCTGTTGGAAAGCAAAAATTTTATCTTAGGTAACAATGCTCTCAAATAAAACATGTATTTTACTGCTTACGAGTTGCTCAGCTTAAACTGAAAATACTGTTGTAAGTTTTCAAACTGAAGAAAACCCACACTTATTTTCATCAGTCGTTTGATCATGCTTCCTGGGGAGGCCCAAATATTTCTAGTCACCACTAGGTGGGGAATACTAGAAACTATCAGTACAATGGTGGCATATTTCTGGCTCTGCATCTTTTTTCCCATGCTTGGATAACACCACTGGAACAACCATGAACTGTCACACGATATGCTGTGTCATGCCTGTACAAGGCACTGGCAAAGTGTAAGTCCTTCTATCAGATGTTACAGCCAGATACACCAGCAACAGTGGCCAGTTGCATATTCGGTATAATTGTATCTGAATTAATGTGCAAACTATAGGACCAAGATCTGCCTCAGAAAACCTGCTTGCTTCTGGCAGGCAAGCAGGATCTAACAGCTCACACCTCTCCACCTTCTGAATAAAGGAATGCTCCTGACGTTTTTACAGATCCAAGGATAAAAACCTGCAGGAAGTTCATAAGATGCAGAGTTATTTTAAGCTGCAGATAAGGCCAGGAGGAGATCATAATGCCTTTCAGGAGTTGTGATGACTTTAAAGGCTTATCAACTGAACAGCTGTGTGGAGTGGAAGGAAGTGTAATCTTTATCCAGGATCATACCTGCCACTAAAAAGCCTGGGGATTCTTCCCTCTTAGCAGGGGTAAGAACAAATTGCTTGAACAATTTGCTGCCATCCTCAAAAGTAAGCAGCCCTTGCCCTTGTATGTCAGGTATACATTCCCAGAACCACTCAGTCTACCACCAGTCAGTCAATCTATGCATTTTTTGTAATTTTTTGTACCTAGGAGTCACACAAAGTAATGTCACAGTGTGGTCGTAATTGCAATCGCATTAGCTGTCTCAGAAAACGTAAGTTGGCACTTGAAACTGAATAACTGAGAAATTATTACCAGATGAACTGATGTCAAAGCCAACCCTTTTTATTTGCAAAGGCAATGCTTGAGTAATACAAACACATTCCTTTGCAGCTATTAACAGTGTGTTTGTTCATGCTCTTATTGCCACCACTAAGCATAAGTAAAGGAGAACCTCTAATTCTGTTGAGGGGAAAGAGACTTCAGCATGTTGAAATTAGGTGAAGATCCAGGAAGACAAGTAAGAAAACACTGACCATCATTTGCTATATATCATCCGTTTAAATGCAAATGTTACCATCTCAAAAAGCACTAAAGAAACAACTGCACAACTGCAGCAATGAGAATCACGCATACAGACGCAGATAGAGACGCAGAGACAGAGTTCTTGTTAGCAGCGAGAGCAGAGCCAGGCAGAGCTGACTTTTATTAACAGTTCTCAATTTATAGGTTTACAGATACAGGCCTGGACAAAGAGGTTAGACAGGATGTTTTTTCAATAAATGTTATTTCAAACACACCACACTCATGTTGTGTCTGTTTTCAGTCACGTGCCCATGCATATCTTGTGGGTGGTGTTCCGACCCACTGATGCACATGCCCAGGTCCAACATTCATACATCATACATATGGTCGCAGTTTTCCAACCCGAGATATCATTCTCACTGGCCTGGGCTATCACTCCTCATGCTCACAAAAAACGTACTTCTGTATAACCTGTCCAAGGCCCTTTAGCTGGAACCGCACGTCCTGCTGTTCCCACACACAACAGCATGTGACGTATGCCACAATGCAGTTGACAAAACCAAGTTGAGATCCTTTGTGACACAAGTCAAACAATGGCACACTTGTACTTCTTACATGTTCAGGTATTATTTACAAGGGAATATGGATTGAAAACTGTTGATAACTAGAGAAACACAAGGAAATTCAAGAATATAAAACATCTGAAAAATTCAAAATAAGTATGAAACATATTTTACATCAAATTGTAGCATGATAGTGAAATTTGGCTACAACTTCCAGCAAATCTTCCTAGAGATTGAAAAACTACAGTACTAGCTCCCCAAAAGCAGAGTTGATTATATGTTTGCACGTCATGACAGAGCTGGATCCACAGAAGGATTCATAGGTGCTAGGGAATAGCACCCTGTCATAGCCAAGGAATACTGCGAATCATTCTAAATCTGCTTGGTAATATCTTGGTTAGTGACAGCCTCAGCTGCAGTGATTACAATAGTGTGAAGCTAGAGATCCAGCTGAGCATGCTGAAGGTGAGTACTAAGACAAAGGTTTTAGATTTTAGAAGAGCAAACTTCAGCTCCCTCAGAACATGGTTGGGCAGAATTCCATGGGAAGTTTCCATGGACGATAAAGGAGCTAGCAAGTGCTGGGAGTTTTTCAAGAACACTCTTCTGGAAGCACAAAAACAGTTCATCCCCTTTGAAAGTAAGGGAAGCAGGTGAAGCAAGACATGCCCTTGGCTTAACTGCAAGCTTCTGAGTCTGTGCAGTTAGAAGAAGTCCTCACTTCTTGAAAAGAAAGAGACTTTGTCTCTTCTTTAATTGACTTTTAGCTTTACCGGACATGCCACCAGCAAATGCATGCTCTTACTACAGACACCAAGCCAAATTACCTGCTGTGGAAAGGCAAGCAGCCAAAACGTGCAACAAAGCAGCAGAATCACTTCCTGTATTTAACAAATTAACAACTGGATGACATGAAAATGGTAAAGTCATGTGCCTGGTAATACTCTGTATGCATTTCCTTAGGGCCTGCCTAAGGTAGGACAGCTTTCTATGCTCCACTAACCCTGAGGCCCATACTAAGGATGCTGAGGGATTTCAGCATGTCTTCACACAGCAGATAAGAAAAGGATGGTAAATTGAATGGTAACTTCAAAGAGGCAAATACAAATGCTTTTGTGAGTGCCATCTATATTATATATACGTATACTCTCTCTATATTGACACCACCACTCATTATAGCTAACTTAACCCAAGTGCATCTGTAACACCTGCAGTCAATGTATGAAGACGTCTACAATGAAAGAGAGATGGCAGCAGGCAGGGAAGAACTCAGCTTTCTGAATTCTGGCTGATGTGACGCTATCTCTTCCCTGTATTTTCCTTACTTTCAAAAGGAAACATGCCAAAGGCAGTGAGGGGAGCTGGAGGAAAGACTAGAATCCAGGAGAGTTCATCTACTGATCAGCCTTGTTGCTGCTATAATCTGGACTTGAAGAGGGCCTATCCACATTCACATGGAAAGTAGCTAGAGGTGATCTGGAAGCCTGCAGGAACAAAGCCTTGCTCAGGCAGATGGTCTTGACTTGTGAAATACTCCCAGAGATATCCAATTCCCCTTTGCCAAGCCTGTTTATGTGAGTACTGCCTCACAGGATCAAGCTCTGTAATGCTCACTGTACCTCAGCATGTTCTTGACCTCTCTGACTATTGCTCATCTCAGCACAAGTCTCTGCTGGAGAGCTGACTGCCAAGTTTCACACGTTGCTGCTGTGTGTCCAGAACAGCCTCATGTTTCAGACCCCAGGAGACGACTTCTGGAATTTCCTCAGCGGTAACCACTGTGGAATGAGTCTGACAGTTCAGATATAGTGAACAGTCATTCAAGCATAAAATCAAGCACTGTCACGTAGACTGTCCTTACTCATGTGCACTGTCCAAGAACAACATGTAATCTGACTGAGTATGAATGACGATTTCTTACTCAACTGATCTGCTCTTTGCATTTATTCAGAGCTGGATCTGCTAATGGTAGTTTCAATGACCTGCACTGGATTATCTGTGCATCATACGATTTATTGCCTCGGTTTACTACAGCTAGGCAAATCCTTCTTCCTGGTAATAAAGCACAAGCCTCAGTTTTGCTGTTCAGCTTGCAAGGGCTAAGTTTAGGAGAAAACTACTTACGGACACACAGGGGGTGGAATAGGGCACTTGATCCCCATAGATTAAGGTCGTCCAAATGTGTGTGCTCCTATCAACATAGTAATGCACATATGCAAATAAAATCGGTGCTCATTAGTGTTGTCTGCAAAGCACATGGCACTTCCTTGGGTCAGCCATATCTGGAGCTGACAGTGCAATGCTCCTGGTGTTATAGCCTAGAGGGAATGGTGCCTCCACCCCTATGATCTCAAGGGATCCCAGGGAAGATTTGTAACTTTTCTGCTTAGTAGTTGCCCCTGAACACTGTGGCCAATTGTCCATTCTAAACAGAAGTGTTTGTTACGGTTTTCTTAAGGAATCTTTCTAGTTTTAAAGGCAAGCATGCCTCTGCCTCGGCCTGGCTCCAACCTCTTCAGTTGTTGCTCTACTGGCTTAAAAAGAAAATCTTACAACACTACTTACCAGGGTCTACTACAACTATTACTACGTAGAAAGGTGAGTCAGGCTGCAAAAATAGAGCCTGAAAGAGGACCACTGCTGCAAAGCTTTGTCTTGAAGTCAGAAGCTCAAGTTGCATGATGCATCAGCTTTATGCACAATTTCATATACACATCAGTGAATAATTAATTTTCGTTTTAAAAAATAATTAGTTTTCAACTAAAAAAAAAAAACGGTGGCATATGACTTACAGGAATGTAACAGGTCCAGATGTAAAGATGTATGCTTTTTCCAATCTACTCAGAGTAATACCCATTGGACTCCCACACAACCTCTATGTCCCGTAGTAGACTACAAGTCCTCCTCATGTCCACAGCTGATTCTCTTGTAACATCATTTCTTCCCAAGGCCATATAAACCACCTGCATTTCCTCAAGATTTTTCAGCAGGACAAGGGACAGTGCAGGAGGTAGCTAACTCTAAGCTATGCACTGGCTGCAAGCAGGAACGCCTGGACTGGCCAGCTGACCAGGTGGAAAGAGCACATCTTATGCTGCAGATTTTCCCTTAACGGCAGTGCTGGTCCTCCCTCCATTCACCACTGACTCTCCACAAACTTATACTAACCTGGTTGATATTCTTTAGACTTACAGCCCATTGTCAAATCTTTCTAAAGCTAGAAAAAACAATACAAACTTTACTGGAGGGGTGAAATTGAGGAGTGAGGGAAATGACAGAGCAGGACAGAGAGGTGTCTTGATCATGTAATTTGCTTTTAAGACCAAACTACAAGCCAAGAGTTTTCAAGGATGTCATTACCAAACTGCAATTGGAAAGGGGTACAAATTAGTCATTAGCTATTTCCTGATTATATGGGGCAATCACCATTGGCTTATGACATACAATCTTCCCACAAATCTGATCTCCCAAGAGAGTAAGCCAGCAGCCATATGAGCTATCTGATCTGTAGGTGACAAAGCTCAGGAATGAGAGTCTGTGTGTGCCACTATGTTGTCACCTAATTAAGCTCTCACTAGGACTGATTCACATGCTACATCCTAGCTGTTTTGAGTCCTGACTCGGTTTTGTTTTCAGACAATAAATGTTCTAATGGGATTACAGTACTGTGATCCTTGTAATTTCAAAAATCACCTTATTTTGCTTTCCATCTTGGCATCCCTACCAGTACAGTTTTACCTACAGTTAATTTGTGTTCTATCCTGTTAATGTCATTACAATAAAATGATTATTTTGCTTGTCTCTAAAAAAAAGTAAGTATAATCTATACCCTTCAGTTGCAAGAAACTACCTCTGTGCTGGCAGTCTTCTTATCAGGAAACAATGTCAATTTTCCCCTGAAAATCAAGTCAAGCCAGTTCAAAACAGTCACTATAACATGCTTGGTTTCAAGTCATTCTAATTATGATTCATGAGCAGATCTCTTCTTCACAAACCAGGAATGTTTCACTTAAATCTGACTAGGTTTATCCAATTTTCCATTAGTGCTTTAAGTTTCAGATGTATATTCTACAGCAATAGCGATTAGAAAGCTGCAAGGAGAAGGAGATGTAAGAACATGTTTGCAAATCTTAAATTCCCGCACAGCCATAAACATGTCATAAATCAAAGCAATACATGATGTGGTACAAAAATACTGACCCTGAAGCTTTAGGGATACACAAGGCATTCAAGCTGTTAGGGCAAGACATATGGCAACCTGATCCAGGAACAAATTGATTTGGTGAACTCCACTCATGTTCACAAGTACCTGTGAAGAGAGAAAAAGCATGGGCTGCAGAAAGAGAAGTACAGCTAACAGCTCACACCTCTCCACCTTCTGAATAAAGGAATGCTCCTGACGTTTTTACAGATCCAAGGATAAAAACCTGCAGGAAGTTCATAAGATGCAGAGTTATTTTAAGTTGCATATCTCATTCCAAAAGTAACCTCTTATCTCATCTCATATCTCATTCCAAAAGTAATTACAAAAGAAAGTGCTTTGACCACATCTGAACTAAACCTATGTGTAAATAAATGTCAGAAATGTTGCATCTAATTTTCTTCAAAAGTTCCTAGAAAAATAGTGACCTATCTGTGCAGAGAAGTGGAATAGAAGGCTTGTAGAAGCGGAGTGTAGGTAGGGAAATTTGAGTGTCTCCAGGTCGCAGGAAAAACAGATTAGCAGCTTTCAAAATGCAGGTGAACGAAGGGGTGCTCAGGGGAGCAACCCCCGCTGGATGAGAGTGAGTGATTGCATGGGGTTAGCCATCCAGGCAAGCTTCAGAGCTCAAACCCTTCTTCAGCTCAGCATCCTGCACTGAAACTAACCGAAGGCAAACTGATATCCCCCACAAAAGAGCCTCAGTTCCTTCCAAAGAATGGGGTGAGTCGGCTCGAGGTTCCCCGTAAAGCCTGAGAAATCCTGAGGGCTGTGCAGTGCCATGCTTTCCCCGTTCCTGAAGGAACAGTTGTGCCCGGAGCCTCTCGGGACAGGGAGCAACTACCCTTCTCTCCCTGCCCTGCTCCTTCAGCACCCTCACCTGGAATTGGAAAGGGGCCAAAGGGGCTTCCCTTCCGGTCCGGTCCGGCCCGATCCGGCCCGGCCGCCCCACTTGACCCGGAGCAAAGAAGATGAGCAGCAAGGTACACCCCTCCGGCTGCACTCTGCGCCCGGGGAATTCCCCGACAGCTACCGGCGCGAGATAAAAGCAACGGCGGACAACAGGACCGCACAGACGGTTCCCGCAGCACCTCAGCTGCCAGCACTAGCCATGAACACAAATCTCTGCCTCGTCCTCTTCCTGTCCGCCGCTCTCTGCCGGGGTAAGCAGCTGCGGGCTCGCCCGGCATGCCGAGCCGGGGGCACCCAGCCGTCCACGGGAGGTCGGGGCGGGGGGACCCCGCGGGCGTGCGGGGAGGCCCCGGAGCCGAGGCTCAGGCGGCGCCTCCTGCCTCCCAGGTGCGCCGCTGGCTGGGGAACTGCGCTGCCGCTGCGTGCGGACCGTGTCCGAGGTGATCCCGCCGCGGCGACTGGCCCGCGTGCAGTTCGTCGCCGAAGGGCCACACTGCGCCGTGCCCGAAGTCATGTAAGTGTCGCTGGCTTTACCCCTGCCCGCCGCGGGCCCTGCACCGGCCTCACCCCTTCCTTCGTCCCACAGAGCCACGACGAAGCGCGGACAGACGGTCTGCCTGAGCCCCTCTGCACCCTGGGTCAAGCTCATCATCACCAGGATCCTCAACAGGTACCTGCTGCAGGCCGAGGGCAGCGCGTTCCACTCCGGACGCCGCCGCGGGGTTGTCCTGGAAAGGAGCGGCCCCGGCTGCAGCACACTCAGAAACCCTCACCGGCTAAAGTTGGGGGGGGGGGGGCCCTCTTTCACCTCCTCCGAATCCCGCTTACAAGCAAGCTGAAGGCTGGCAGGTGATGGCAGGCAGTGCTGACCTCCGTGTTCTTGGCTTTTGGCTTTCAGTTCAACGCAGAAAAACTGACAGGGTAGAGCAATTCGCCAGAAGGGAGATGACACCAAGCCTGAGACTTCGGGGGCTTTCGTCTTTTGAAATGCACTGCGTTTGTGTCAGCCTATGTATTGAGGACTTTAATGTAATTGTATCTGACTTTATTTAAATATTGCAAGTACTATCTAAGATGTATCCTTAATTTGGAAATTGTCTGAAAAACAAAATTCAAAGTGCTGTATTAATTTACTGCCTTTAAAACCTTGCTTTTGGGCTGAAGTGCAAAAGAAAAAGATACAGGGAACATCTGGACTTCTTTCAATGGAGAAACTTTGCCTGTGCTCCAGCATGAGCAAGCCAGTGATGAGACTTCAGCATCAGCATGTAGCCTCTCCATGCTACACTCCTTTCTAAGGGTTTGAGTAACTCTCATAGAAACATTTACTTTACACAGCAGCTATGAGTAGAAAAGGGAAACTGCAGCCTCCCAAAACACATCTTTGTTTTGGTTTGCACATCTTACAGCTATGTGCCTGGGGAAAAAAAACTTTCCCAGTTATTGTGGGAAAGCCGTGCAGCATGCTGTGCTAGAGCCAAAGGTTAACTCAGCAACGCAAGGTCACCAGCAGCTTCTAATTCTCTTCTCCTGCCAGAAGTCCTGGCATTATACACAGCACTGCTTACCTTTCACATTTGAATTTTGAGTGAGATGGTGTTATTTCCTCCTTGCAACCTCAGATGTGTTATGTCTTTTTTTTGTATGGCATAATGTCATAATTTGTATAAAGTTATATATACGTGAACATGCTGTTGCGTTTATGGTTGGTTATTTATTCTAGTTCAAATTTGTTTTGGAATTGTGTATATGCAGTTTCCCTTGCCCCTCCTTTTTCTGTCCAGCAGAAGATTAAAAAGAAAGGGGATCTAAACCACTTTTAAATATTAGTATTCAAATGTCATCATGGCGAGACCATATGATTTCTATAAATCTACTAATTTTCCAAAATGTTGAGGAAACCTTCAGTGTTATATAATTATTGTGTAGATGCATCATCATATATCCAGAATAACTATAGTAAGTTCCTGTAAATTAAATAGAAGGTTTTTTTTTTTTTTCCCTAATGGTTTTATTACTATGGTTTTATTTCCCTCATTACCTACAGAGTTTTGGGGTTTTTAAAAAAATAAACATTTAGATAAACACGTCTGGTGTCTGTTTCCATGTGTTAATAAAAATGACAGATCTTACAACACCAAATCTTGTTGGTTTAGTTAATGGCTTGTATAAGCTGTGTCCATTAATATACTTCCACCATTCTAAAACTCCAGTCCTCAGCCTTCCTTTGCCTGAATGGGACTTCTGCACCGAGAGAGCAGTAGGACTGAGCCTCTTTTCTTTGGTACCACTTGCAGGGAAATTAAATTATTTAGGAAGCTGATGTGAAAAGCACTAGGGCTCCATATTCCTCTCTTATGTTTCACTGTATTCACCTAAAAGTTGAAAACTGGGCTTGAGACAGCAGGGTTTGAAGCCATGAAAAAACACTCCCCCCTGCCCCCACTAGCCCAAATTTCTGTGCCAGTTTCTGTTTCCTTTTGAAATGATGAAAAGGACAGGTTTCACATGGTAAAACAACTTAGGCATTTTCTTAGCAAGGTTATGAGAGGGTTTTGCCCTTACATCCTCTTGCTGTGTTTGAAATAAGCTAGTGCCACCACTGACATTTTGGCAGAGCCCTTGGAGGCCAAGGGCAGGAAGCAAGTTTGAGCTGGTTTAGATTGAATAGAGCCAGTAAACTGTGGTCTGGATTGTGTGGAGATAATGTCAGATAATGTAAATTCATCTGTGATAACAGATTGACATTAGTTTAAACATGAAGCTGTATGATTGTCTCAGGTTTCTCAAGCCTAAGAGGCTCTTCTTTCTGTTTACTGCCATGCTTCTGTCATTTAACCTGCTGCAAAAAAGCAACACTATTTTCACAATACATTTTTTCTAACACATCCTTGATGAAAACACAGCAGTAGGTGGTAGGGTGTGGGTAAAGTAAGAGCAATTCTACCTATTTCAGCTTTGATTAGTCTGCTGCTAATTTGTTCCTCATCATGCTGACATTTATGGTGGCTTCATAAAGTTAATTCCCAGCTTCTGTGAAAAACAAGACCAGGCTGGACATTCTCCATAATGAAAGGGAAAATGTTGGGAATGTGGTATTTCAAGAGCTTACAGAACTTGCTTTGCAAATTGCCTAGTTGTTCCAGTAACAAATCCACCCTGTAGACGAGCAATCAGAGTTGTTCATATGTACTACAGTATCTGCTGTTTGCAACACTTGACACCACCTTTCCCAGTTCATACAAATTGTTGTGACTCAGCTCCGGAAGCCTTTTATGGGGAAGAATGATCACTTTGGTCCACATCTGCACGGTGCCTAGGACCGAGGTTTCTGTCCCTGTTTGGGAAATGCATGTGCTGCCTTAACGCGTATCTGGCTTTGGGGCCATTGCTCCAAGCAAATTCTTCTGCTGCAATAGGGAAATAAGGCACATTCTTCCTTTCCTCATATTTACCTCAGTTAAAAAAGGCTGGAGATCAGAAGGTTCATAACAGAGAAGCAAACTGGGCAGATTTTCAAACCTGTTTGGTGGACCAAAGAGGAAATATGGCTTCCCTAGCACTCTCTCCATGACCTTTGGACATGCTCTGGCTACTGGGGCACTTCTAGGTGGACAAAGAAGACTGAAGAACAAACCAAGCACAAGCTTGACAGTGATTCACATACCGTTTTGAGAATAGAAGCAGGATTTCAGCATTTTTGTCCTTATCTGAGTATCTTTATTTGCACCTCCACTCCCCCATCTCCTCAGTACACATGTATTTAAATAAGTCCTGAATGGCTGGACGTCCTTTTCTCACTACCCCTGCTACATGTCTGCAGCTGCCATAGACAACATGGGGATTTTCTTTCTGCATAGCTATTTTGCAAATATGACTACTTTATTTGGATGACCGCATGGGAGTGGAACATTACTGAAATCCAGTTTGACATCTATTTGGCAGCATCTATCCTGGTTTTCTTAGTAAAGAAGGTCTATTATGTGATGAAGTTGGCTTGATTGTTCTGTATTCCTCTGTTCCCCTGACAACTTTTGAGCGTTGAACATTTTCAAAGTATTAGGATTAAAGACATTCCGTTTCTAGATGTTTTCTGATAGTCTATGGTTGGCTGTAGAAATTGCTATTGTGCTTACACTGAGGAGAAGGCTGCAGTGTAAGGACATAACACACTTCCACAACACACTAGAGAAAACAAGGTCCAGGAAGAGAGAGAAGTTACGAGTGGCTTAACTAGAGGAAGTTCCTTGGTTGAATTGTGTACCTAATTTGACATCAGAGAATCCAATCACAAACCCCGAGTTCATTGAAAACCAGGCTTTGTCAGTTCTGCCACTTGTTTGCTCAAAGCACCTTAATCATCCATTGCAATTAATCTCACCTGGTGGGAGGAGGGTCAGGTCTAGCATTTCCCAGTGTAAAGCAGAGGTTAATGCTACTGGGCTTTATTACAAGTTTCCTAAAAATATCATCTATGCAAAGCAGCAGGATGAACTGTGCAGATTGCACATCTTCCTTACATTAAACCACACATATTTATTCTCTTTATGTCATCAGACAGACTTCTTGAGAAACTAACCTCATTACAGATCAGTGCTTTTAAAGTTACTCCTTCTCCTTGGGCTTCCCTGATTCATACTCACTGGCATAAGAAAATTATCTCCAGGAGGCAAAAGGAGAGTATATTTATGGCCTTTCATCATGCTAATGGGCAGTGGACCAGTCAGCCTCTCTTATTTCTCACCAGTAATTAATGACCAAGTGTGACCAACTGGTTGTGTCAATTAGAAAAGGGAGGGGAATCTCCTTGTAGCTGGAAAAGTCTGGCCAGGAGTTTGGGCTGATGCCACTTGCAAAATTCAGCTAATTGCCCAAGGCATCGTCCTTGAAAGAGTTCACTCCTTCGAGATGATCTTGAGTTATTTTCCTCTTAACTTTGTTGAGAGTCTATCTAAAAGTGACAGCGTGGACTACATATATGTAATTTCAGCTGTCTCCCAGACACAGCCTTCACTGAAGACTATTTTATTGATTCTGATACAAAGGAATAGTTTCAGAATATCCTGAGCACCAGTACCAAAGGCACAAGTTGTTCTTGTTTCACAGGGACAGAGACAGAATAAATGATGCTCATCTGACTTTTAATTGCCTTTTTCTTCTAAAACATGATCCTGATAATACTGCATTTGGTGTCCCCTGATGGAGCCAGATGTGTAGGGTTAGTCTAGCACAGCTTAAAGGGAAGTCACTGAGCAATGCTCCCAGGCATGAGACATTTTTTGAGTCTTCATACATCTTGAGTTTCCTCTCGCTCTGTTAGTATGGTGGGTATTTGCAGAAGACTTTCCTGGAACTCTACCCTGGGCTAGAGGTCAGGCCAGCTGTTGAAGAGTTTGATATGTCAGAGAATGACGACATTCTAGCCCATCAAAAATGTTCTTGTCAACATCAAACAAAATGGTTAATTACATCACAGGAAAATGACTGGGCAAATAAGCTTCTTCATAAGCACTGCAGATGTTCCGCATTTGTCAACAAGCCACGTTTGCTGATTGAAGTGTATTTCCTTTTTGGCATGGTGGAGCAATCTCAGAACTTCTTCACCTCTTTCTCCAGCAAGTTTTTGCTTCCCTGACACATCATGATTTCATTGTTACAAACTGCTCGATGCTCAGATTTCCCTTTAAAAGCAACATACCTTAACAAGATTATCTGCCAAATTCATGCTGAATCATGTTATAATTCACATCAAGAAAAGTCAGTGGCAAACGAATGTATATGAATTGGCACTGGGAGGTGCTGCTAAGCCCAAAAGAACATGGGCACGTTGTCCAGTTGATTTTATGAGCCTTGAACATGTTAAGTTCCAAATCTTGCAAACACCAGCCCTCCAGATTTGGAACATGACTGTCTCATCAAAAAGATGGCATTTTTTTGCAGTTCACAAGAAGCATAGCTTTACTTCAAGGTAGCTTGGATTTTTAAGGCCCTCTCAGTTACCTGTTATGAAATCTCTCACTGGGCACAAGAAAGACTAGGAAGTGGCTTTCCAGATGTTTGAGAAGGAAGAGGAAAGTAAAGTAATTTAATATCATATTGCTGGAGTTGATAGTTCGAAATCCACAGGGCAGAAGGCACATTAGGGAGATTCTCACTGTGTGTGGGATTTGTCACTGCTGTTTTACCATTTGCATGTTTAATAGATTAACTGATCTAATAATTGGTATTGCTATGTATTTCATTTAGCTCAGCCTATTCCTGGACATAAATTCCTGCTGAGAGATTTGAATGAAACTGAAGTAGTTACTCTAAAAAAATATGCTCTTTTAATGCAGATTTCTTTGTGACACAAAACATTGACCACCCTCTAGCAGAGAAATCCTTTTCCTCTATGAGATGGGCTCTTAGTGTATCCTTCGTAACAATTTTCTAAGAGCTTAGCCACTGCTGCCCTCCATTAATTGATCAAAAAATGGGTAAAATGCAGGTCAGCCACAGTTGTTCCTCTGTGCCTTGTCTACTTGAAGTCACAACTGAAGGCAGTGATGAAAAGCCAGTTTTACCTAAGTTGCCATTGACGTCAGTGTGATGAGGACTTCACGTCAACAAGTGCATTTACCCTGAAATCCAAGAGGGATTTGTCTTTCATTTTAGCAGAAGATGACTGTGTTCAGAACCAGGCTGCTATTGACCTGACGCTTTCCAAAGCAGAAAGTCTGTTTGCACAAAGTTGCCACAAAAAGAAAAATAAACTGATAACATTGGAAAGATTTCCCCAAATAAACAGAAGACAGCACATAATGCTGTATCTTATAAACAGCCACAAGCCAGGAAATGTTAGTTTATACAGCGGGTGTGGGAGGAGGGGGGAACCTGAAATATGGGGAGAAAAATGTCAGAAAACCGTTCACAGAGACTATATTGCTTACATTTTAAAGCTAGTCTGCATCTTCATGATCCCTTTGCATCTGGCACACCTAGCATATCACTTCAGGTTCTACTCTGAATATATTTTGTATTGGAGAAACAGGATTCTCAGCATTAAAATGTCGTTCTTCTCTTGGCACCTTGTAAGGAAATTTTGCAATAACAGGCAGGCTTGTAGCTGAGATTCAGTGTTGTGAAGCAAGGACTAGCATCCAGGCTACTGTTAGATAGTTAGTGCTAACCTATTGAGCTAGCACCTGTAGTTCTTTCAGAAAACTCATGAGCAAGGCAGAAAGAATTACAAACAAGTAAGAATTAGTTATTTGCTCCCTACCCTTTGGCAGACTGAGCACAATGAGAGGCAGATGCTTTGGAGAGAAATACAAACCCACACTGCTCTGAAATCTTCCCCTCCTGGTTACTTTAGTGCTTCCATAACTTCTTGCAGGATGGCAAAATCAAGCAAATTCAAGTGCCACAAGTCTTACAGATCTAATGGACCTAGAGCAACAGACACTGCAGTTGCAGGGAGTTCACACCCAGGTCCAAGAGGAGAAAAGTCAGCTCATTAACAAGGCACTCAAATTAGTCAGCGTGCAACAAAATATCTGACAGACTAATTATGACCACAAACTTATCTCTGTTCTCAGCTTCTCTCTTCCTGAGAATATTTTGCAATTAGCTGAGAGCTGGGTTACAGGCTTGCAGACACCACAGTAATTTATCTTCCCCCTGCCCAAACAAAAAGAAATGAGATATCCATTGCCTAATATCGAATTGGTTCTTTTGTTGATGAGGGCAAGGAAAAAAGTTAAGACATTTATTACGTCTCAGGGGAAAATGTTTAACCTCTCTTCACTGCCCCAGAAAGCACAATAGCATTGCAAAGAAAAGCTGGAGGCCTGAAACGAAGGAACACACAGTCTCCAAAGACTGGGAACAGAGGGTGTGACGGCTGTGACACCTCTGG
The DNA here is from genome assembly GCA_013399365.1 of Pampusana beccarii. Lineage (NCBI taxonomy): Eukaryota > Metazoa > Chordata > Aves > Columbiformes > Columbidae > Pampusana > Pampusana beccarii. The sequence continues at coordinate 327,205 of VWYH01001798.1, forward strand.
ACTGCACCTGCTGTGCAGAGGCAGCCCTGGAACCTCCAGCAGACTTTATGCCTTGATATCTTCCTTTCAAGAAGGCTGGAGGGGGCCCCTACCACTCACTCTTTTCCATAACATTCAAGGCTCTTTGCTTTGAAAACTGACAACTAAATCTGCAATGAAACTACTGTGTGTTTGGCAGAGAAACCCAAGTACTAAAATTAAATGTGAACTTAATCCGTGGAGGCATAAACCAAACTATTCTACATCTCAGTTTCCACTAACGTTTCTTAGTCTTATGAACTTAACAAAAGCTTGGGCTGGACTAAGTTTAGCCTCCACATTCTGGTGTTTTAAAAGCAGTCTGTTCCTGTGTGAGTTCCTGCGTCTGGCTCTGAGGCACTGGTGGGCTCCCAGGGAAGTGGAGCAGGCTGAACAGACACAACTGCCAGACACAGACACTTCTGGATGGCCAAAAGCAGTGTGGCAAGGACACTGGTCAAAGTGCTGACACCAACCCCTTGTACCCCGGAGGGTGTCGTGTGATGCCGTGCCAAGTTGAAGGATCACGGGCAGGGAAAAGGGCGAGCGGCAGCCATCCGAGGATGTGCAGAGAGGAAAGATTCATGATGGCGTGTGAATCACATTTCTCCTGCCTGCCTCTGCACCCTGGGTCAAGCTCATCATCACCAGGATCCTCAACAGGTACCTGCCACAGGCCGGGGGCAGCTATTGCTTTCCCTATGGGGATGAGGACATGCACCACGCAGCAGCCACCTCCAACGCAAGCCCTTTTGGAGGCCAAGCTTAGCTTTTGGCTGGGTTTTAAACCAGTGTCGGTGTCACAGGAACTACAAACCCCATTCTGCAATTGATTTCTATGGGGAAATCTGTTTAGTTATGTCACAGACTTGCCCACGAAATGGCTTGTTTGTTGGGAAACAAAAATCCTGTGGGCCAGGTAGAGTAGTCACAGAAAATGCGTGATTCAATGCAAATCCAGCTGCAGAACAGGGCCAGTGTGTTTCACCATCACCACCAGTCATCTTTCCCAGAAGACACATCTCCTATGGCACTTATTATCTGGGGTATGCAAGAAGATTTAAGGAAAGATTTCCTGATTGGCTTTATAATTTGAATTCTGACTGTTGCAGTTCACATAACCAGCTCTGAAGGAAGAAACATGTCCAAATGAAGCTACCTGTGTTTGTCATAAGATACCATGAAATAGATGCTGGAAGACAATAATAGTCTGACTCTGTTTTTGACAAGTTTGTAGACCAGATATTCTATGTTCAACCCTTCTAAGACTGTCTCCTCATATTTATTATTGCCTATTCCTGTATATGTATTTATTGACTCAGCTGAAGTGATTGAATCCATTTGATAAGACTGCATACACTTTGCTAGGCACCTCTCGGTGACCTTGCTGCATTTCTTACAATTTGAATAAGCTTCTTCCTTCCAAACAATATTTGCCAACTAGTTCCTATAAATAGCATTAGTATCAGAAAAGAAGATGGGTCCATTGTGGAGGCCATTGTACAAATGTCCGCAGACAGTCTGATAATATTGAGGTTTGAATGGCTAGTGTTGTGAATAGTGGGTAATCTTTCCGTTAGGAATAACAAGATCACTGCATGTGAGTGCCATTTGGTGTTCAGCGTTTTAGTGCCTGTTCAGGGTTACACAGGAATAAAAACTGGTTGAAGCAAGCACAGTACTTTGCTGCCATGCTAAATCTGCTGTCTCATGTGCCTAAATGAAACCCGGGTTCAGAGTGTTGTGCTAAATCATTTTCCCCCTCTAACTTGCTAATGTTTACAGTAGAACGCCTAGGATTTTTTGTTGTATAAAATACAGCACAACGAAATGACAAAAAGCCTGCTCCTGAAGTGTCACTCTATTTAATACGACAGTTTAAGAATTGCCATGAAATTGCAGGGTTTCATGCCTAGAATGTTTTTGCTCTAACAAGATAATTTTGGTGTCTGTTTACTTGTTTTTAAATGAGTTTACATTTAATTATTTGGTAATTATAAGCAGGATGTAAAGGAACGGTATATGTTCTAAAGAGACTTAGATATTTTATGACATACTGTCATAATTCATACACAATAATGTCAGGTACATAGAGAGGTGTTGGTCAGCCAAAAGAAGCATCAGCAGATTCAGTTAGGCAGAAGGTAAGTGAAGAAGGGAGACAAGTGGATGATCATATCAAGATACAAGAGCTAGCAGAGGGTGACATAAAGGGTGTTGCTGCTTGATCCTAAGGGATGTCAAGACTATCGACAATAAGACAGGATTGATGAGCTAACTGGGCTCATCCATTTATCTGGAGCTTGTCTTTGCTGCTTGATGATACTGCCCTTTAAGTACTCCATTTACTTTTTCAAGTATATTCCGCAGTTCAGATGTCAGGAATTTTATGCTGAAGATGCAGCTTACCTTAGTAGGAAAAATGGACAAATACGAGTATTGTGATTGTAAATTTTAACCTGTGATATCTGACTTGAAAACAGGAAGACACCCCAGGGTCTGTAGTAGATTGAGCTAGGGAAGCCTGGGCTTCACAGCTTGTGATCTCGAATAACAGTACTGTCACTTCTCTGGTGCTCTGTGCTCAGTCTTCAAAGCTGGAAGCTGGAATAACTTTTTTCTTTTTTTCTTCAGTAGGGAAGCATGGGTCTGAAAATATTGTCAAATAACAGCTAATTCAATCTATGGACTTGCATGATGCACAAGTGGGGCATAATTTAATCAAACTCCATGCCAAAGCTTGTTGGGTTTCTTGCTTCTCGCAGTTACACAGTGCTGCTGCCCCAGAGGTCCCCACACCTTTCCTAGCATCTTAATTAAGCTTCTAACCTAAATATATTTATGGTTCTTTCACACCAGGTACCAGTGTAGAATTTTAGCTCAAACAGGCTTCACCTCCAGGCTGTATGCATGGGGAGCAACTATCTGCCTCTTCAGCTAGGTTTTTCTTCCTCTTATATGACAGACCCCCACACTTCCAGGAATCTTTCATTGCACTTGATGTTGCGGGCTGTCAAAATGTTATAATGGCAACTTATAAACTTTTACTTGTTCAAAGTCTGCAGATCTCAAATGCCCTGTTCTTCCTCAGTGAAGGTACTACCTCAAATCCATAAAAAGCAATCCATATTTACCTTGAGGCACCAATTTTTTATCCCTTCTGCTTTCTCTAAAAGCTTTCCTTTTATTTCCTTTTCTCTCAGAGATGATACTGGCAGCGGAGCTGCCGTGTCACTGCATCCAGACTGTCACAGGATTAATGTTTCCAAAGCACCTGGCCAACACAGAAATCATTCCTAAGGGCTCACGCTGCAACACTGTGGAAATCATGTAAGTAAAGTCAGCAGGCAAGAGAAGGTATGGCTTACAAATGCCACAGAGTTAACAGCCCTTAAGCATATAATCCTCAGCCTTGTCTTTGTCCTCCTCCGACCTCCTCAGGTGCCAATATTGTAATAACTACAGTGAAATATTCTTTCCATTGCAGAGCAACACTGAAGAACGAACAGCAAATCTGTTTAGATCCCCAGGCCAAATGATTGAAGAGGATAATTAACAAGATTCTATACAGGTAACTGCCAGGATTACCTAGTAACTGGATTTATTCCACCAAAGAGCATGTTTTCTCCAGTAGAAATACCAATGTGCATGCAGTCCTCAGCTATTTCTCTGAGAGCAATTTGATTAGCGCAGGCCCAGGAATGCAGGAGGACTAGAATTAGTTGATCTCCGGACAAGGCCAACAAAAACAAGGCCAACCTGACATATCTGTGTAACTTAACACAAACAAACAGACAGACAGATATGTGTCATACTTTTCAAACAAGTATACTGATCCAGGGTTCCTCAGGGTTGTGTTCAGCACTACATGGTCAGGGGCAATGTTTAGGCTTTCTGGAGGAACAGTCTTGAAAGCAATACAGAAATGTTGCTCAGCACTGCCATGTGCCAACTGGCCTGGCCAAGAGATAGGACAATCAATAGGACAGGCTTCTCTTGTGTCCGTGGGAGGGTGCATTTCCTCAGAGATAAATTACACACAATAGCTATCTGGGCAAACTTACTCCAGAACAGTTTCAAGTGACTTCCCACTAGTGCAAATTAAACAAATGTTAAACTAAAAAGAAACAAAGAAGAAATATTTTTGTCTCCCACTAAAAATGAATCTGGTTTTGTCTGGTTTTAAGGTTTGTAAATTAATCTCACTGTTTTGTGCCTGCTGTAATTCATTACAATATCTGCATTACAGTTCATACAAGAAATGGCATCAGTAAAGGAAACAGGCACCTCTGTAAACAAGCGAAAACTGCATAGGAATGCTGTTAGCCTTTAAGTGTCTGCAGGGACAGAGTACCCATTATTTTATCCTAGCTCTTTCTATCCTTACTGCTCTCCATATAAAGGTTGTTAATCTGCAACAGGAAACTGTTGGGCTCAATAGGCTGTCACAACACTAGCAGACTCTCATATTTTATGGCAAAATTTTACATGATGCTTAACCACACAGAAATTTAAAGCAATTTCCTAACCTGTCATGGTTTAACCCAAGCTAGCAATACAGCCACGATAGCTATTCACTCACCCTCTCCCCTGCAATAGGAGAGAGAATTGAAAGGGAAGGGAGAATTTTTGATTGAGAGAAACACAGTTTAAGAAAATAACAAAATACTGATACACTACTAGTAAATATATACATAAAATATAAATAAAAGATACTCAAGGCAATTCCTCATGAACTTAGTCCATTAGCAGCCAGTTCCAGGAAGCAACAGCCTGGTCCTGAAGCAAAAGACGTGGGAAAGCAAGATGTGCGGTCCCAGCCACCCGGATGATAAAGGAAGATCAATAGTAACATGACCATCTGGATGGTCAAAGAAATAGTACTAACATAATTAGATCATAGTAAAATATAAAGGGCTTCGGGCAGATTGTGCTGAAGTACATTTCTCATAACTGTAAAGAGTGATAGCCCAGACTCATGAGAATGGTATCTCGGGCTGGATGACCGCCCCCAGGTGCATGGGATGTATGAATGTCCTTGGGCCTGGTCTGTGAATGAGTGGGAACGTAACTGAAACAAACATGAGTGTGGTGTGCTTTTAATAACAATTATTGGAAAAAACATCTTATGTAACATCTTGGTCCAGGCCCATATCTGTAAATCCTATAAATTGTCAATGGCTAATAAAGAGGGCCTCAGCCTGGCTCAGCCCGCTGCTCTGCCTGGCTCTGCGCTCCTTCCTGAACAAGATCTCTGCCTGTGTGTGCATCTTTGTCTGTGTCCCGGTGTGCGTCATTCTTCATCGCCGCAGGGAGGAATGGTAAAAACAATTCTTATTGACAAATACAATATAGCACATAACAAGATATATATTTCTACCCAACTGCACTGTTCTCATTTATTTTTATTCTTTCTCTGACACACAGGCTTTTCTAGCAGAAGGATCACATCTTGGTTGCACTACAGAAAAGTCTTGCCCTTTTTGTTTTGCCCCAGAGCTGTAGCTTAGCACTCTTTCCATACAAAATAGCAATGGGTCTTTGCTGGTTTGAACAATCTTTTCTACATTATCAGCTTGTTTTTAAACCCTGTGAAGGAAAGTTGGGTAGGTAAAGGGTGGGTGTCTGGTGCTGATAAGAAAGACTTCCCTAGAGCTCTTTTTCAGTAGCTGTGCTATGGCAGACACTCCAATTTCAGATTCCTTAAATCTCATGGGATTTTTCCCATGATCTGAATTACCTGTCTACTTTTCTAATGACTTTCTGTCCCACCCTACCTGATACATTACGTATCTCAGTCACAAGGTGTGAAAAGTTACACTGGCATTATTAGAAAATATTCTCAAACTTCATATTTACATTGATACTAAATAGAAAAGTTCAACTTAGAAGTCACTCCACTGCAGCCAATGGAATTACACAAGAGGTGAATATCACCTGCAGACACTTTTGCCTCATGACTGCCACATATCAAAGTACTTGTCCTGTGGATGAACTAAGTATTTATTAAGAATAGCTTACTGAAAGATGGAAAATACTAGTTCTCCCTACTTCTGAGCAATAGCAAGTTTTCATTTCAGGGTTTTTCCAAAGGCACACCCTTTTTACTAGTCATCATCTCTTAACTATTACCAATATTTTCCTTTCATGGCACATGAATAATAGTATACTGCAATGGCAGGAAGGCATTATATACCTTAAACTCACTACTGGGCAGGAACTGGGTAGCACATTATGATGAAGCTTGGCTGTCATCTCTCCTTAAATTCTACTCTTCTGTAGGAGGGCTCTTAGACAAACAATTTTTGAGAAGAAACCTTTATGAATATGAATTCCATTGAGTTTAGTTTTGTTAATGTACCCCAACACATAACTTTGCCCCAAAATTACTATTTCAGTTCATATTTCTTAGTGTTGTTTGGCCTCAATTCTGAAAACCCCAGCATTTTATACTTAAGCCCACAAATGGCACTAAATCACATAGTTGACCTTAATGGTACAGGTAACTCTGCCCCTGTATGGCAGGAACAGTCTTGAAGGAGTTCAGCCAGTCTCTACAGCAAATTCCCTGCTGTGTTTAATAGATTATTCCAACCCACACAAGCCAGTAAGCACAGAGAGCAAAATAAAAGATCACGTAACTGCTTACATTCAAATATAGTCAAATAATTTGTCAATGTCCCCTCTAATTTAAAAAAAAATTTAAAAAATCAAAATTCTATTTTCCACCTCACACTGAGACTCAAACTTAGAAAACAGAATATGCTAACGTGACTTATGTTCCTAACTTTTGCTTCAACAAATACCTTTATCGTTGGCATTCATACTTCGTAAGTTTGCAGCAGAAACAAAGTATCATGACGTAAGTTTTATGCACCATCTCACAAATCTTTCTTCATACACAGGCAGTAGTTAAGCCAATAGTGCAGTACAGTTCACATATTTCAACATAAGCTGTCTATTAAATGGCATCTCTCTAATAGTAACAGGGTCAGATTACTAGCCACCATTCATTAGGAAATGATTATTTAAACCAAAACCATGACAGTATATATTCAGAACCACAGCCTTATTACCCTTTCTGTTTCACCCACACCTACAACCCTGAGCATCCATCAGAGTCATAAGAATCACGAGAGCTACTATTGAGGCATGTAACTGCAAACCTTGGGTGAACCGACAAACTCTCTTTAAAATACAACAGGCCCTCCGCATTTTGAACCAACTTCAGAGATAAAATCGGGACTAGATGTGTATTAAGGAAAGCTCCTCATGCTGAACAGCCAGAACTACCTCACAGTTCATTAGAAATCAGCCTTTCCTCAATCCAATTGCAGCACATCTGACTGACACTGACTGGTATGAGAGAACATACATGCAATTAGCTGCTTAGGACTACCACTGTCACAACATCTGCACTAGATGAAAATACTTCAGCAGCAAAAAAGAAGAACCTGCTTACTCATCATATGAATATTTGAACACTACTGCATAGAAATATAATTGGAGTACTTTTTTTATTATGTTAACAGGGTCAGTTCCCTATTCTGACCCATTTGTCTGCTATGAAGTGGATTGATTCACACACAAAACGTTCAGCAGAGGTAGCTGTCTTGCTAACTGCATACACACTAGCTAAGCAGACAAAATAAAACAGAACAGGCTCATTACTCTACCTGATCACTGCCAGTTGCATCATTACTACACTCACTGAATCCTGATATGCTCATGTATGGCATTATGCAGTTATGACAAATACAGCAATAAAGAAACAACTATGAAATAAAATATATGCTCCCACTCTCTGTGCATCCTGTTATTTACTTATTTCTCATTTGGTTTATTTTCACAATTGCCCTTGAATGGTTCGCTTGAAAGTATTTGAGGTGTAATACATATAAATTTTACCACATGGATTTACTATCATAGGGGCTCCACAGGGCATGTCAGAGGGATGAAGGTCTTCTTGGTTTACTGCATGAGGGCCAAAAAGGCCCAAGATCCAGCACTTTAGGTTAGAGTGACAAATAAGGAGAGAGAGCATTGTGACACTCCTAAGAGATTGGAGAAGGAAGCACATCCTATTTAGAGTAACGCTACATTAAGATGTTTATACTGAAAGGCCACTACACCAAGTGATCCATCTGTAATCTATTGTGTGTTAATGCCTCAGGATTGCACAGACTTAGCTGCCTGGCTGCAGCGAACAGGCTGAAAACCAAAGGAAGGTGGTTAATCACATAACTCGTAGCTAAGTCATAGCAAAGTATGTGGTAAACACTAGGAGCTTACAAGAGTCTCCTATACTTAATGTGCAGACATAAGGCAAAAAATCCAAAGACTCTTGCCTGGCTCGGGCAGTCCATGAAACACAAATAGTTGGCAGTACAGGGGTAGTTCTGGGAAACTACTGCCATGTGCCTGGCCTGTTCTTGTGTTCTTTCCTAGAAGTAAGTTTTTGGCTACTGTCTGGGACAGGAAGCTGGGCTAAGATGGATCTTCAGCCTCATATGGAGTAGCTGTTCTTATGAAAGTCACGTGTACTTCACCCAGTGCTCTGCCACACTTAGGAGAACTTGGATTTATCCCTTGCCCTCTTCATGTCTCTTGTGGAAAACAGAGACATGGATAGGTGCTGCCTTAATGCATTGCAACAACAGAGCACTCTGCATTTTGATGAACCACAAAAGAGGAAACCAGGATGTATGAAAAACTGTCTTCCTTCACTGGTACTAGGTAAGCAACCTCTGTCACTGACCTTGGCAGTGCCAGTCCACACCCATGGATAGATAGTATGAAACATATTTTTGCCTTTCTCCCACACCATTCCCTTCCTGCCATTTACAGGTGACCTGAAATTACCATCTCCTCTCCACAACCTTTAGAAAGTTCTGCCTGCAGTGTCCACTACTCAACAGACTTTAGTGCATCTGCCCACATAATAGTTTTCCTTCAGAGGATGGTGTCTATCAGAAACCACTGTCAGCACGTTGTCCTGTTGCAACATTGTCTTGCCTGTCTAGGGAACAGCATGGAGTCCAGACAGACCTACATCAGGCTTCATTTGACCAGACCAGCAGATATTTGCAAAATCCCAAGTCTTCAATGCAGAATTTTCACTTTCACTGCTTGGTGCACACCAAAGATGAGGGCTAAAAGACTGGCAACATCCAGTTTCCCTCAAGAGCTGAAAGAAGTAATGTACCTCCTGGAATAGATGCTTATTTGATGTTATTTTTGCAAACTGTGCATCAGTGAAGACTGCTACAATTCTTCTTTGCTGCTCTATGTCATATTTTTTTTCTACATATGCAAGTTAATCTACTAAAACAGCAATGGAAATATCTTCTTGTGCAACTCTGGATTTTTGCCTCCCACTCAGTTTTCTCTATGGAGGTATATTTCCCAACAATAAATGCTAGTAAAATAAGGCACATCAAAAGCCTCTCAGTTTTTTTTAAGTCCTCATGGGATCTAGGACTTTTTATCATTAATTTTCTTAAATTCTCCAAATACTAAGCATGAAGAAGGTTAAGCTTGACAGTAACCTATGAGTTCTGATAAATACGTATACATAGTCAAACATAGACAGTCCCATTAAGCCTATCATTGCAACTTAGAACTGAATTTAATACTTGCAGTTATTTTTCTTGGCATAAAAAGTGGAACTGGAAAGAGGGTTTCCAAGTAAAGTTCCAGTTTTGAGTGATTAGCATAATAGCCTTTGTGCTGTATTGTAATAAACTTGATGAACTGAAAACATAAGATATTGAGAGGAAGGGCTAAGAAATTGCTTTGTTTTCCATAGCTGCAGACTGTGCAAGCAGAATGCTTTAATGGAGAAATTATAAATTCCTTATTTCACAAGGGTACTCAAAGATGATGACTATTATAATCAGAATAACATGTCACTTGTCTACAATGACCTGTGTGGGAAGCCAGGAAAATGTCTTGAAAAGTGTAGTCCATTTAAAAATAGAGGAACATCTACTCCAGCAAAGACACAGGCAAGCATCTTGTTCCACGGATACCAGTTCACCATCCTCTTCCACACAGAGTCTCCCAAAATGAACTGAACAGCACTCAGAAACTTACTTGCAAGCTAGCAACAATTATTATAGGGTTTGAGGGGTTTTTGGTAATAATATTTGAATAAAGTAGCTGAACACATAATCAGTCAAGGCATTATATTTCAAGGGGTTTCCACACTCAAGTTAAACAAAAAGCAGGTTCTTATGCCCTGCACAGAAATGGCTTTGAACAAAAAAGAAACAGCAGACAGGATTTCTATGTGAGATGTGCGCTATCATAAATAAAGCTCATGTACTGACTTCAGAGATTTATACTAAGGATAAATTTGTCCTTATCATTCCCGACTTGTGTGTCAGCATAAATCTGACTTTTCATCTCAGCCCAGAGTTTCCTTCATACTCTTACCCATTAGCAGCACAGCTTCACTTCCAATACCTGCCCTAGATATGCAATCTCAGTTAAGATGATGTACTTGTTACCTACATTTGATGCTTCCCTTCAATGGACTGCTGATATCTCCACTAACTATTTTTAGGATGTCTTGCATACATACTTCTATAACTTTTAATATATGAGTGACCTTTCAATAAATATATTTCAAAAAACATATTTCCTTTCAGTTTCCTGAATAACACTGCTTCTGTAATATCCAGACAATAAATATAATATACTCTGTAGCAATTATTTTTATTTCAACAAGCTTGCTCGTCCTCTATTCCTCATTCAATATTACCTTTAAATTCCATCTATAATTAAATCTGAGTTAGAGTTGCAAAGAATCCAGTTTGTAAAGCAAGGAAAACAGAATTATGCTAATTAAGTTTTTTAAAGCTACAGTAAAAGCAGACAAATTCAGATCCGGAGAAATGTATCGAATAAAAGATTGCTTTTAAAAGGCCTATTTGTTCCTTGTCAAACTGTGTTCATGTAACATACCAGATTTTTGTAATTTTTACTTGCATTTTCATTTTGACCAACATTTGCTTTCCAGGAACAGTGCACTCTTCATCATAAGGATATTCAACTAGATTTTTACCGCTACACGATTATATAAAATAGACCTTTTTTAATTTCTACACTTAAACTAGAACATTTCAAGATATTTCTTTCTGAGTTTTCTCCCATGCCCTCCTCTCCAAGAGACAAGACCCAAAAGCAACATTTTCAGAGATTCATTTAAGCATTGTTTTTCTGTAATTCTCCTGCTTAACCTAGACAGCTGCCAGCACACAGGTTCTCTAAATGTGACATACCCAAACCCCTTAAACCCTGGATACCAGTTTACCAACACCTGTCAGCATATAGAGATGTCTTCTAAAAAGAAGAGTCCTCAGAGATTAATTCAGCAACCAGATGCAAATCTGTCTCTGTCTTTCCCCAACCCCAGCCCACCACAGTCTTTGTAGCTTTTCCCAGGTGGTTTTCAGCCCTTTACAGCCCTGCTCATAACATTCAATCAGCCGCTCACCTCAGGCATAAATGCCAGCATTCCACAGTTTGCTCAGAATGAAACACCTCTTTAGCCCCCAGAAGCAAAACTTGTGTAGGAACCATCTGTCCTCGCCTGAAGGAAAAAACATAGAACAAAAAGTCAGCAATGGAAAGGTACAGAATTTCCATTCTGCATTGGACAGAAACTTAGTGCCGTAAAAAAACAAAACAAAAGAAAACCAGATATGAAGAGATGGGAAGTGGCACCAGGGACACATTACTGCCACCATGTTTCTAATTTACTTCAAATAAGGATGGTGATATTGTGAAGATATACATTGCAATAGCAACTGTAATGCATAGATGACAGCTATTTCGGAGTCTACATCATTATCAGGACAATTTGGAACAGTACATGCGTTTTCAGTAAAGAAAATGCTACAGGCTTAGGAGTGTCATAGAGATAATGTTAGCAATACCAATGGCTTTTCTGAATTTTTAAGATGAACACCACACTGAACTTTGTGACCTGACCTCATAACATTTCCAGGGTTTTTTAGTTACGTGAATGAGCTACAGATAAGCTACTTTCTGGGATTGTCTACAAATGAGTGTTTTACCAAAAATTTTTGTCAGCTAGTGAGTAGATCTATCAAAAGCAAAGACAGTTGAAGAATAGTTTGGCAAGCAACAAGAATGAAGATAAAAGATAACTATTATGGGTTTTCTGGGAACTTCAGTGTGGATTTACTTTCTTTTAAACTCATAACGACATCTTTTGTTGTCTTCAGTAGCAGTGCTAATACTGAAGTAAAAGTAACATAAAACGCTGGTTTTATGTTTTGCTGAATTATGTTACTTTTTTTTTTAACAGAACAAGCTTTAATGTAAGATCCATGGGGAGATCCCTTTATCTGACATAATTTGTAATGTGTGGTTAAACTACATGCTAGAAGTTTTGACAATGTTTATAGTTCTTAATGATTATTTCAGAATAACCTAGAAGTTAATATAAATGTAATTGAGATATGTCAATCAAGCTTAAAAGAAGCTTCCCAAGGCAAAAAGTCATGTTCCCTTCTGTTGTACTCACAGCAAAGAGGTCAAGCACCAACTAGATATCTGATTTTCATTTGTGCATAGTTATATAATGAGTCACAGTAACCACAAAAAGTCACGGCAGAACAAACATACCTGACTATTACAGATTTGACTGGGAAACAACCTAGTTTCAGTAGAATTTGCTTAAATTTACAGCACATTTTACATTCCTTACAATTCAAATAGACTACTTGGTTTGTTTGGCCAATACTGAAAAACAACAAAAAGGTCAAATATATTACAGAATTTGGAGCTTGTTACTATTTAGAAATAGCTGTTACTATTAATAATAGCAGTAATCTTTACTATCTACCAACAATTTTGTAATAACACAAACTGTTGTGCCATTTAAAATCACATAAAAATAATTTCCTTGTTTCTCCACAAAAACATGCATTTAAAGGGTCCAATAATATTTGTGAAAGGCATGACAAATTTATATTGCTGTGGCTAATGATTCCTATTTTATTTATGTTTTTTAAAAAATACCAGAACCTTTGCTTCAAATTCAATCCCACACCAAATGCTAGAATTTTCCTTTTTCAGACAGAAAGGTACTTTCTGTTGTTTCCACTGTAAGGTTCTTCAGAGTGCAATATTAGGACAGGGTGCAAAGAAAAGGAAAACTTTAATTAATTTTAGTTGTGATAGAGAAGGATGGCTATAGCTGAGAAAAAAACATGCTCAATATTTAGGACCTCTGTAGAAATACAATGCACTGTTACTGAATGACGCAATCTACCTAACTCGCATCAGTGCTTCCAATGTCGTACTCACTTTAAAAGACATTTCAGAGTCAGACCACGCCAGAAAATGTCAGTTAATCAAAAATGCATCTATCCATAAACTTTAGCACTCTGAGAGCACTGATTTACTCTCTTGACATTGGTAGAAAGGGATAACTAAGATTAAAAACTCTCATTAAAAGAGAATTGGCTGGGTATTTATTTCTTCAGTTTGTGCCTCAAAACTGTGTATCTGAGCCTGTCTTTTGATGTCTATATTTATCTTCAAAAGCATAAATATGAATTTCCATCTTCAACCTAGTTGTCTTTCATCTCCTACAGAACAATTTAATATGTGTTTTCTATAGCAGCTGACAGCTATGGTGAACAGAACTTGTTCTCCTGTTTGGCTCTGTTTCCCTGACACCATCATCCAGGAGCAGGTCCTAAGGGAAAATAAACTATTAAAACAAGTGATGTGACCACAGGCTCTTATTTTATGTTTGAGAGTAATGACTACATAGCAGTAGATGTAGCCAAGGCCATCACTAATGCTTGTCATGACATTCAAACCGAACTTTGGCTTCCTAAGTGGTGCATTTCCAAAGATGGCAGCAGCAGGGCAAGGCAAGACTAACCTGTGGGCTGCCTGCCTCCTGGTGGCTACCTTCCCATGGGACAGCCACAACCAGGGAGGGCAAGCACTCGCTTTTTTAACTATCCCAATACACTCACAGGCTTCATATATAAACACAAGAAGAAGGTACAGTTCAGATTACTGATGCTGATGATGCGCACTTCAATAGAGTCACGGCACATAGTAACTTGCACAGACACAAACCAGAAGTTGCGATGTTGGATCAAGGTGCAAAAAATTGCATCTGTTAAATACATCAGTAACACTTTTTTTTTTTCTTTAGTCTCTCTTCTGGCTTCAGCAATAACTGTGACTCCCACTTTTGTTCACATTCCACAAATTCTCAGTATTCTGCTGTCAGGGTCCAGGTTACATATAGCATTTGTTGTTGCAGAAAGCAGACTCTGCAGCAGGTGCTGAAAGTATCAGATCATGGAATCTCAAGCAGGGTTTCCTCAAATACAGTAATATGCTCATCTTGAATACTATGTTCATCCCGAATCCTGGTGTCCTTCAAAAACAGCGAGTGAGGGTGGGGTGAGAGTAGGACTGCTAGAAAGTAAAAAAAGACAGCAAATAATTTGTTTAACCACAATGTACAAAGCTTCCTAAGGGTGACATTTTTTTTTCTTAAACTACGTTTTTCTTGAACTATTTTTTTCCTAGACTAAGACTCCAAAACAGAAGGTGATTCACCTTTCTTCTCACCCTCTTCGTCTTAGACAAATGTACACCTTCCAGCAGCTGGGAAGACAAAACAGAGAAGAAAAAAGTAGAGAAGTGGACAGAAAGACATAATACTCTCCCAGGATATAAAAAGAAATTACTTACAAAATAGTTTGTAAAGCAATATTTCCCAATACAGGTTTTCACAAGATGAGAGAACAGTGATATGGCTACAACCATGTTTGACCTGCTCTTCACACACAAATAATTATTGAGATAATTTTAAGTTGATGAGATTGTTAATGCCCTAGACAGTATTTTATAGATGTATTCCATTAGCGTGTGCACACGAAGCTGCATTTCTTCATAGCTGACAAAGTCTAACTCTGCTTTAACTGTTATGCAAAGCAAATGGCACATTTTCAGTTTTATCCTTTGTAGCAATTTCATCAGTGCATTTTTGTGGATCATATGCATACTGTTATTTATTATTGTAGCATTTTCATAACATTTTCTATATAATGTCTTCAGTCAATAGTAAGGTGGTCATTTTTGTAGACTGTGCTCTGCAAACTGTTAATTATAAATATTATTGTAGCAGTGGTACTCTTTCAGATTTTTTTTTTCAGGAATGATATGAAAAGGGAGCATATTAGTCTGGTGTGAATGACGGATGCTGGTAGCATTTTAAAATATGTACAAGACTAGATATAGCTTCAAGGTCAAAGCTGAGGTGGCCAATATGGTGCAATTCGATTGGTGTGAAAGTTAATTTAAAACGTTGCGGTGTTTCGCTTTTTATTTTTTTTAAGTTGTGATATTGAAGTTCCAAATAGGAATAGGATCTAAAATATATGCAGCTAGCTCAGGTCAAAAAAAAAGGTTTCACCTTCATATTACTGAAAGCCTATTTTTATTTGTCTGTAGAGGTCAGTATGAATAGCAGGAATCCAACTGACACAAAAGATGACTTTGCATAAAAGATAATGGGTAACTTTGTTTTCGTTTTTTTGTGTTTAGCATCACTGAATGTAAGAATATGTTCACGTACATTTGTCAAATGTTTTGTAACTGATGTACTTTGGAAATAAAGCAGTTCTTCTGTCACAATTTGCACAGCAAATTTTATCAAAAGCATTTATAAAACAACTGCATTTTTCTAGTGTACTAATTTGGTAGAAAAATACGTGGTGGATATTTTCTCTGTGGAAAATTTTAACAACAGCAATTCGAAGTTTTGTAGTAAGTATACAAACCTTGCATTAAAAAAAAAGTGGATAATCTTTTTCATCTCAGACAAAAAGAAACTTTTGACAGAATTATCTTCTCTGTAATACAAATTTTTAGGACTACTGATATTTTTTTTACTTCCCCATTGCGTTTTCTGTCATCTTCATCAGTTTTTTTTTTTCTTTTAATACCTTGCCTATTCTTTGATATATATATATCTACACCTCCTTCAAGTAACCTATTCTCCTTTTTAGGATTATTTACGATTCTTTTGCCCACTACCACATAAAGTGTCAGCATTTTGCTTTAGGTTGTGTTCCCAGGCAATGTCTAATAGTTGAAAGAAATTCAAATGATCAAGACAATTAAATTAAACAGTATTCCCTGAAAATAAAACAAACAATTTCAGAACAAATACGAGGCCTTGGTACTTATCCAGAGTCAGCATCAAGTGGCCTGCAGGTAAAGAAGAATGTATCATTATCCTTCTGGCTTTGTAATCATTAAAACCTTTTTGCTTTAAATGAAAGCTTAAATATAATCTACATATATGCATTGGCTTAATATTTTAATGTTAGTGAGTTAAGATCAGTATAAAAATGAGAAACTCACATTAAATTTCTGAATATGAATAATTCAATTGGGAATGCTAAGTAGTCTAAGCAAAGCACTAGTTAATGCTATACAGCTAAAAACTTGAATGAGACATTAAATCTATCTGTATTTGAACATCTATGCTTTTATGGAAACATAGATACGAAAAGACTAGGGAAAAAAAAAAAGACAACATTCCAAAAATGGCTAATTTTTATATAACTGAGCTTAAATATTCAATTACATTCATAATCTCCAGTTCTTTAGAAGCTGAATAGGATAGATTAGCATTGAAGATTTTTGTTCTATCTTAAAGATCCGCTATCTGTTCAGGACTGTAAAATTTCATGGTACTTCCTATATCCTCACATTTTTCTCCAAACAGGATAGTAACAAGAATCATGGGAGTAAGCACCAGTGTATGTGTGTCAATGAATATTGATAAGTGTACATTTTTAAAAAAGCTTTATAATGAATGCAGTACATACATGCTAGACGGTGATCTGAGTAAAATTGCCAGTGCCATAGCAGAAACAGCAGCCTCGGTAATCTGTTGCATCTTTTCAAAGCTTTCACCAGCTTCATAAAGGAATTTGCCAACTGTCAGTAGACTCAGTATTGCAGTTAAGGTTGACATTATTTTGGCATGCTTTGTATATGCTATTTCAGATCTGCTGTTTTCTTCTTCCTCTCTGCACAGAGGAATTTTTTCCACAGTGTTTAGAGATAAATCTGCCATAGACTAAAACAGAAAGCACTAAAACGCAAGTTGCAAGAAGTCCACAAGGCTTCCCCTGCGAAAACACGAGGGTGCAACTGTATGGGAATGTAGCGGAAGATTTGGCGAGGAGGTTAGTTAAATGTAAATATGCTCAAGTGACTTGCACCTGTCCGTTGAAAAAGTACATACATCACACTACTTGTTTTACTGACCTTGTGTGCTTGATGAGTAGAACCTCTGTGTTAGATTACATAGGCCTGTAAGAAAGTCTAGGCACCTTATCATTATGTCTGAGACTCTTGCTTTGTCGTGAGAAAGAGCGGGAGGCTGCGCCTGCCTGAAGCCTTGAAACACAGGTGAGCTCAGCAGGCCCAGTGATCTTCCAGCAGGGCTGACTTACCAGCGCCTACATCCCTGCTTGTGTCGCCTCTGCCTGGGAGCTTAGGTACGACTTCGGAGATCCCCCAGTAGAGAGGTAACTAAAATAAAACTTGCTCTTTGCAATGCATTCGTGTTCTCTGGCTCTTCTTGCGACGTGCCTGCATATATCTATACAGCAACTAAGAACTACGACTTGATGTTTGTGTGTGTAGCTCTGACTTGGTGTCGAGAGCGGGAACACATTGTCGGTGGCGGGAACAGAAGTTCACACAAATCAAAGGATGCAGACGAAAACCGCTTTTTGCATCATCATTTGTAGAGGTTCCCATCACAATCCGCCGAAACACTTGAAGGGTGGCATGAGGTGGAAAGGGGTTATGCTGCTCGCCCTTTCAGCACACAAACCCGCAGGGTCTGCCAGCCCCGGGCCATCACACAGGTGACGGCCTGCCCACAGGTGCGCCTTACCTGGAGACGCTGTCACCGCCCACCCTTTCAGTTTTACCGGGCGGTGTACACGCCTCGCGCCCCAAGCCCACCGTCCCTTCCACGAAAACCGGAGGCATAGCCCTCCCTCAGCAACACCCCGGCGCGGCCCCGAGTCCGCTACTCGCCCTGGCTCCTCCCTTTCCTCGTTTGTCTGCGGCGGTGCTTCCGTCGGGACAGACATGGCGGCGGCCGCAGTCTTCTCTTCTTCCTCCGCGCTGCGCGCGGGCTTGACGCCGCTGAGGAGATGGCGAGCCCTCTCGCTCCCGGTGCCCCGGGTGGACTACAGCACCAGTAGCTCCCCCCGCAGCGCCGCCAGGTATGCCGCACTGCTCGGGCTGTCTTCATGCTTACTCACTCCTTCTTCTTCCTCCTCCTCCTCCTTCCGATGAGGCGAGAAGCATTCAGGGGAACGGCGAGCTGGGCAGCCGCCGCTGCGCGCGCCACGGCCGTTTAACGGTCACTTTGGTAGCCCGCGAGCCCGCGGCGGGCTGAGTGAGCACCAGCCGTTGAGGGTGGGCGGGACAGGGGGGAGCTTGCTCCTGATACCCCGAAGATCAACTCAGTTGATTTATGTAGAATTTTTATATATATTTTTTGTTTTCTAGGATTATTTGTGATGATGGGTTGTAGGTGAGTATTTTAATCTTTGTGAAATAACGTTATTGTCTGTAAGGAAGACATGTGATGGTGGCAGCCCATCGCATCTTGCTGTCCTCAAAAATGCAGGTGGTGTGATACTGTGGTGCTGCTTTGTGCTTGAAAATACCCCCCAAAATTAAAATTAATAATTAAAATAATGTTTTTAAATTAAGAATACATGGTCACTCTGTATTTCATGTAGTGCTGCAGTGTGAAGGGGTCTGCTGGTGTTTGCTGAAAGGCTGGATCCCTGGGGTGAGCAGGACATGCTTGAACACAGCAAAGACTGGTCTCTTGACTTTGTTAACCCATGCGTTTCATTTGATGTATTGGCTTGATTGAATCTGTTGTGTTGGTGGTGTGACGTAGCCTCTACAAGTGCTTGTCTAGGTGTGGAAGGGAAGGTTTCAGCTGAGCTGTTGCTGGTCGGCGCTTTGATTTTTACTGGAGTTTTGTGTTAAATACTGACCTGAGGGTTGGCTGAGTTCATCAGGTCACAAGTAGCCTATACTGAAAGCTTTGTAGCTGCTTTATATTTTCAAACATGAAGAGATTAGTAAGCAGCACTGTGACAATTGAAATAAATGCCTGACCTCCCAGGTATTCTGTATATCCTGTACGATAGAGAATTAGATTCTGCTGGTTTTGGCACAAATAACTATATTTCTGGAAAAGTGCATGCCCACTTCTGGTTTTTGCTGGTGGTAACTGTTTTTGCCAGTTCTGCTGAAAGCAGGTGCTTCCGGAATGGTGATTTTACAGTTTTTCATGTAGTATGTACAGGACTGAGAAAATCCCTTTGGGATGCCCCATAGGATTTTTGGGTTTTAGTGTAAAGGTTGAGCTAAAATAGCAGCAGACTTCATTGTTTCCGTAACGTCCTGGATGTGTTAACAAGAAGGATTCGATATGTGAATTGTTCTGTTGCTAACTCACACAAGGTTCAGAACAAAAGCATCTCTGAGTGGGTAGAATGATAGTGGGACAGGATGGCATAATAACACTTATTAAATCTGTCATAACACCTGGTGAAGCCTTCATGTGATAGAAATTAAAAATAATAACTTACTCTGTTATTTCAGTGTCTTGGATAGCCTGCTGCAGCATAGCTTTTCTGTACAGCTGATGCTTTACTTTTTGTGTAGTTTTTGGTTATTATTTCCATTGAAGGACTTAAACTGTCTAGATTCTAAACCTAAAAAGCATCAACATATTATAATATTTGCTTTTCTCATATTTTACAGTTGTGCAGACTTTTCTTTCCCTGAGAAGCCTTGTAAATAAGATTTTGAAGAGCATTATAGTGCAACTAAGGGAAAGGTCAAGGTATTTCCTTAGCTATATATTTAAAGCTTGGGTGGGTTTGGTTTTGTTGTTTGTTTGTTTTTTCTCCCGTGAGAGTTAACTTTATAACTGGATGGTTTTGCTGAGACAGAGTTCTGAAGGTACGAATAACAGATGTGATAGTATTAACTGAGCTGTAGTGAAGTATTCCTGATATTTATTTCACGTATGAAAATACTAGTTGATTCATAGAAGACAAATGACAGTTGAATTCATGAAGTCACAGGTGTTTTCAAGGTGACCTCTATTTTGCTTAAAAAGCTGTTTGTTCAGGAGGTTGCTAGGATTGGAAGGTGAGCTGATTTTAAGTATGTGTTGGCAGCAGGTATGTATGTGTAGGCTGCTCCTTCTTCCTTCCCTGATAAGCTCTCAGCACTTTATGCATCACATTTGGAGAAGAAGCTTGAAACTTTAGTGGTTGTGAAGTTAATCCAGAGTTGTCAAAAATGTGTTTTGGATAGATGGTGACTGTGTAGCAGAAAGTAGGTTCTTAAGGAAATGTGCTTGAGAAAAATGAAATACTGTATAAATCAGATATGTTACATAAAAAGTCATGTCAGTGCAGCTGTTTCTTTTGAGGAAGGTAATTTCTGGAGTCATGAAGGATAGAGATTAATCTTGAAAGAAGGGGAACTAGAAACTTCTCTGTTTGGACTGGTAAATGACAATGTATTGTTACCTGATTGGTTTCCTTTTTAATGTTTGCATGTAAACCCAGGAAGTTTTTCTTTGTTTGGTTTTAGCCATTGGCATTTTAACAAGTTTGTTTCAGTAGTTTGATAGGTACTAGCAAAAAGGCTGTGGTGTTGTTTTGGGTGCAGTTAAAATGTGTGGAAATTTGTTGGTTTCTTCCAGAAGTGCTGGCAACAGCTTACAAATATGATCTTATTTAAGCAAAGGGTTCTTTTCAATAAACGGATGAATTATGTTGTGGATAGGATGATGCTTCTGGCACTTTGTGCTTCCTGGATTATTTTTTTTTTTTCCTGTCTTCAAGAACAGTAGATGAAAGAAGTTGTTTCCAAACTCACCACTGTGCATTTCTTCCATATGCCATTAGGGTGATATTTAAAAATCCTTAATGCTCTGCTATCCATGGGTCAATAAGGTTTAAACATAGTATGGTGTCTGCTGGCTTTTAGATATTTTCCCTGTGTGTTGAATTGTTAACATTTTTCATGTTTGAGTATGCTGGTAAACAGACCAGTATGCATCTTATAACAAAGCATTAATCACAAGTTATTTTACTCCAGTTGTGTAGTTTCTTGTCATAGAGAGAATGCAGAATGGGTTTAAGACCAGAGAGCATGATGGGTTTTTTCTGAATGCTGTTCCAGGTGCAGACTCATTCATCCCCTCAAAAACTTAAAGCACTTTGAAAATCAGTCCAATGTTGACTTAAAGGGACGTAATAACATAAATATTGACGTTGCAAATTACTTTCAACTACTTTCATCGTGACAAACTAACTCAACATATTTTAAATATCAATGTTAAACATGTTAGTGTACACATGCACGTTAAAGCTTCAAGCATATGTATTTGCAGAGGGTGTTGAAATGTTTTTTTCATTCTGGATGTTTGGTGTGGTCAAGCAAAGAGAGAGACTACTGCTGAAGGATGTTGAGCCTTTATTCTCCTAATACTGCATCAAACATTTTTTTTAATCTACTAGGGTTGGGTTTGCTTTGTTTTGTTTTTCTTTCTCCTTTCCAGGGAGGTTTGTATTTGGAACTGAACGCACACTCCTGTTGCCTAACAGATAAATCATGTTTCCACAATATACTGAGTTTGTACCCTTGTCTTAGAATTGTAGATGAAATTGTAAGCACATTAGAACTAATAGTGATGAAGAGAAATAAAAAATGCTGCTGTCTTCATAGAAAATAGCAGTAAAATGATGTCACATACTTCACTTATTTTCTGTGTCAAGCTAAGTTGAAGTAACCAAATATTAGGAGTAAGATTGAAGTAATCAGTTATGGTTATCAAATTTCATTTATTAAAGTCTTTCATAAGAACAACAGTATGTTGTCTTGCTTTAATGATGACCAGCTGAAATAAATTGTCATCAACACTGGAAGCATTTTAGGACATTTCTAGGTAGTGTTCACTTGTACCAGATATTGAAGTGTTGAGGTTTCAATTTGTGTAACTGAAGTGTAGATGGTTAAGTGTGAACACTAAGTACTTGTGTTTGTGCATATTTTTAAATTTAATAAAGTGGACCAGCAAAGTGGTAATGCATAAATATCTCCAAATTGTGGAATTCCTAACCATGTAGAACGGAAGAATCTTGATATTCTGAGTAACGTAATGTTTGTTTTACCCTTGGTGTTGGCCTTGTAAGAATTTAGGTGCTGCCTGAGTTAGAACAAAACTATTACATTTTGCTTAGATAATAAAGTGGTCTTCAAGGAAGACAAAAAAGGGAATACATATGCTATATATGAAGGTGGCGTAAACTTTCAAATCTATTTGAAAACTTGTGCTAAGAAATATAAAAGAGATGATGAACACTTAAACCTAAATGGTGGTTCTTGCACTAGCAATATTAACAGCCTGGTTACTGTGATGGCATTTTTCGATGCAGTTAACCTAGTGGATATGTAGAGTGCTTTTAATAGCATGGGACTTGTGACTACTGGGACGCTTGGTTTCTGACCCATTATAAAAAATTGTTAGCTGTGTTCCAAAGAAGATTTGCATTGCTGACATTGTACTGATATTGGTAAACTATGGGTGGTTGAGGCCATGTAGCTCAAGGCAGGTGTATGATCATCAGCTGTGAGCTTTCTTGCCTTAAACAAGTAGTAAAATTTAGAGAATGATTAGCAAAAAAAGTGTCCTTAAAGGAAAGAACAATGCATTTGTAACTTAATAGGCTCTTTATCTGTAGCTCTGTAAGATACAAAGCTGACCTTTCATACTCTATTTTACCAAAATTTGATAATTTCAGTTCCTCTGTCATTTGTGGTCAGTCTCCAAAGAAAAGGCTGAAAGTTTTATCAGAATGTTGTGGGGTTTTTGTTTGCTTGTTTGTTTGTTTTTCTCTTTTCATTTTCTTGAGATTCTCCTTGAGCTCTGGAATCTCTTTCATAAATGTTTACTGTAAATGTGGATGTTATTTATGATGTCACTTCCTAGCACCTTTAAGTTATGACTATGAAAACAGCACTACTCTGCATTGATTCCTTAACTTCCTCAAAGTATCCATTTAGCTGTTGGAATGCAAAAAGAGAATAACTCATTTAAAATAGGGTGATCCCATGACTTCTTGCTAAGGTATAATTTTTCTTATTTTCTTCTGCATATATGAAGTAACCTGGAATCAATTTCATCTTCTACACTTGAGCAGCCCCAGAGTATTAATTTTTCAGAGTAGCTTTAACTGGAAACGTTTCTGGTTTTAGGCAAGTTTTTTGTCGTTTACAAATTCACTTAGGCTTGTAGAACTTACTGTATGTTGTCTTCAGAAAGTTCAAAGTGTTTAAGAGCCTTTTCACAGTGCCTCCTGGGGCTATGATGTATTACATGCATTTTGTCCTAGCTTCTAACCTGTGTGAGGGTTTTCTTATTCTGCATTGGGGGGGGCGGAGGGGGGCAGGGTGGGTGATTTGTGGTTTTGCACTTTTAGCTCTGTTGTTCTGTTGATTTGCTTTGTTTTTAATCCGTGGATGACTGAGAAGATTGAACATGATGGGGTGAGAATGGTCAGATTTAAGTGAGGACATATCTTAAACTTAAGCAATGAGCCTGTGGCTAGGTTTTAAGGAAGAGGCATACAGTTAAAATCGGTTGCTTAAAGATGAGAACTTTTCCTTCGGCAATGCATTTAGAGTAAAAATAGCATTGAAATGTGGTACAGCATTTATATGGATTGAAAATATTTTTTGGCACCAAAATATTGTTAAGTCCTTATAATCTTAAGTATATATGGCATCAGTACACAGTTGAGCATTAATTATTTATTTGGTATAATGAGTACATGGAAAGAAGTGTCTTGTGCCAAAGGCATGTATATCTAAAACATAAGTAATTAATGTGATGGAGAGACATCTCTGAAAATGACCACATACAGAGCAGGCCATACAGGAAAATAATAAAACCATGTCTGTTGGCTGAATTATTTTTCTTTACAGATATGTATTTAAGTTAAACAGTACAGAAATTTATGTTTGGTAAGTATCTAAGGCTGGTGTAAAATTGAAGGTGACAAGCTATTATTTTGTGTGTGTGTGTGCTAAGTATGTTTCTAATAATTTCTTGATACGTGGATAAATGTATTCAGCAGGGTGTGTTTGTTTTTCTTCTTTTAATACTAGGCATTGTAATTTTTTTTTTTTTTGAGTTGCAATGACACCAACAAGGTATCATTATAACTCACCTGGAGTTCTTCCTAAACTATGTCAGTTAGAAATGGTAGTCGTGTTGAATTAATTTATTTAATTTGAAGCAGGCGTTACAATCTGTGTGTATACATGTAAAGCTTATCATCTTACAGAAGGAAGTGAAGGGTGTTCGCAAAGGGGAAACCCTCTCATAGTCAGGCTTACTGTCTAGTAAGAAAGATCAAGCAGTCAGTCAACAGTCTTTGGTTGGAGCTGATATGCCAGGAGCGTGGGTTTTTTTTTATAGTGCGGCACCGTTGTGCTCATTAGAAGAGGGGTGAACTTGTTTACTAGGAACTTTAACTTTTTATCTGTCTTGGTAGTTCTGCTTCTGGGGAGTTGGTATTCTTTTACTTCATTTTTACAGATACAATAGTATTTACTTGTTATAATATCAAAAAATTTTGCCAAGGAACACTGTTAACTGTATTTTTGTATCATGTTTAGATTTTTGGAGTTTCTTTTAGAAGATGAGAGGTTCAATTAGTGAAGGACTTAATGTAGAATCTAGCTTAAAAGCTTAAACTGTGGTAGAATATATCCCATGGGTATGTGCAAGGTGATAAGCATCTATACTTACAGTGAGTAGACAGGCAGGGAGATGGAGAAGTCTCCAGAGACCAGGAGAACAACTTGACAAAGCTGTCACTTGGGAGATCTGGATGAAATAGTTCTTATAGAAGTGCTGTTCAGTGGAGAGGCACTTGATCTTTGAGCAGTCAACTGGTGAGGTGAGCATAGGAATTTCATAAGGGAAATTGTTAAAGCCCTTAAAGGGCAAGTCTTAATTTTATTGTTACCAAAGTGTCATTCAAGGGGCAGGGTAGGACTT
The DNA here is from genome assembly GCA_013399365.1 of Pampusana beccarii. Taxonomy (NCBI): domain Eukaryota; kingdom Metazoa; phylum Chordata; class Aves; order Columbiformes; family Columbidae; genus Pampusana; species Pampusana beccarii. The sequence goes on from VWYH01001798.1 coordinate 352,436, forward strand.
GTAATCTTAAGTAAGTTGACTTCCATTCTGTGGTACTGTTGGAGTACTGTTAAGGTCTACCTTGTATGCCATTTGAAATAAAATTTATTTTAAAAAACATTTTGTGGATTATCATCTCACTGCTTGCAAGTTATTGATTTATTTGAAGAGACTGAGCAGTGGTAGAAGTTAGAAAGTTAGATACAATTATTTCACAAACAGAAAAATATTTTTTTGATATCTTGCTGTTCCTGATCTGGCAGAGTCCTCTTAGAACCCTTCTTCAGTAACCTAAAATGTAGAGTGGATTTCTTAATCTATCAGTCAGATACAGAGGTGAAGTTTGGGCGATTATTTAAGACCATAAATAGTCTGTGACTTTGGGTGGTTTTGTGGGTATCCTGTCCTGTGTGGTGGTGTTGCCGCTGCTGCCCCCTCCCTACCTTCCTTGGTCATGAAGATTTGGCTGCCTAAAACTATGGTTTTGAATCTTACAACACACCGTGTTTTAAACCAGATCAGTGACAGAATTTCTTGCTCTGAAGTTTTATTCTTCATTCTTTCTCCCCCACAAGCACCATCACCTCCAAGCAATAAAGTTAGTATTTAAAGGCTGCTTATGTGATACAAAAAGAATTAATATCTTAGCATGTGAAATTTATACGTGCTGGAGGTTTCTTGTTTGTTGTGGGCTGGTGGGGTGGGTGTGTGGGTTCCACATCCACGGTTGGAGTGATGATCGTAGCAATGACAGAGGGAAAGAGCAGGGCTGAGGAGTCCTGGGGCAAGTTGAAGGCACAAGATTCAGTTTTCCTCTGCTTTTTTATATGGGTGGAGCAATGGTTATGGGCCCTTGACCCAAGGAGGGTGTATGTCTGCTGTAGTGCTGCTTGAGGAGTTGAGGGATGTTACTAGAAAACCAGGGAATTAAAGAACAGAAGCTCCTGAATTAGTCACCATTAGCTTGTATGGGTTAAGTCCCAAGAAAGCCAAGAAGTAGTATCATCTAGGCTTGAACAGAAGAATGGTGTGAATAATCCAATGTCAAATAGATTTTTTTTTTTTTTTTTTTAAGGAAATTTGTATTCGAGCAGGCTGGCTATGTGTGTGGGAAGGGGGGGTGTGGCAGGTGAGCTCCTCTTCTGTATGCACCAATGGCACATTCCTGCTCTTCAGATAAGAGACCTGGCAAACATTTCTTTCCCCAAGTGGATTTGCAGTGTGCTAGCGTTTTTCAAATCATATTTGAAATACTAGCAAGTTAACTAATCAAGGCATTTGCAAGTATTTAACATGGTAGGTGTCTTGTTTATGAAATTTTAGACTTAAATATTATGTATCTTTTTTTGTCTTTCTAGTGATGAAGCAACCATTATCTCAGGGACAAAGATTGCTAAGCAAGTTTTGAAAGAAGTTCAAAGGGATGTAGAATCATGGATATCCTTTGGAAACAAGAGACCTCATCTCACTGTCATATTGGTAGGAGACAATCCAGCTAGTCATATCTATGTCAGAAACAAGATAAAAGCAGCTGCAGCTGTAGGTATGTTTTCATGCAATAGAGATGATCCTTTGGCAAGCACAAGATATTGTTCAACAAAAACAAACAAAAAACCCCAAACAAGCAAACAAAACCAAACGAAAAAACACACACAAGAAGTGCAGGGCAACCCCATTGTATTTTCATTTAATTTGGCACTGTTTTCTTCCTCATCTTCTCTGAGGAACCTAAAGAAAAGGAGTTGCATTGATATGTGTAGAAAGTAGTTTTAATGGCATGTGAATGCTAGCCATAAGCTTAATACTGTATTTTAAAGTGTTGTTTGGAAATAGTTTGCACCCTTACTGTTAGAAGCTGGAAACTAAAGGAAAACACTAGGGAAGCCTTTTGACAATTAAGTATTGTGACTGTCTTTGAGAAGCTTGGTGAATAAAGATAACGGGAGAAAAATTGTTTAAGTTTTTTAGTTGTTGCTGCAAGATACTTTGATATCCTTTTGATTGTGAAATATTTATTATGGAGCTTTCCTCCTCAGTACCTGTTAGGTTCCCTCTTTTGTATGTGAGCTTTTCAGCCATGCCTCGAACTGTGGTACCAAACCCTACTGCCCTGGAATTAATAGGAACAGTGGTTAAGTAACCACTTTCACAGGAAGATGTGAGAAGAGCCTTTTTCTTCTTTGTGTCAGCAATTTCATCATAATGTCAATCTTCATGTACATCTGCTGTATCTCATGTGATATCTGTCCCGTTGCGTGCTTTAGGTCCACAGTAAAGCCAGGCAAGTAAATCCAAAATGAAGGTTTCACAGCTCTGCATATGAAGGGCAAAATTCAGACATAATGAAATTGAACAGTAAAGCTGAGTGATTATCTGGGCTAAATCCCAGTCACTACAACATCTCATCTCCAAATGAAAGGGTATCATAGCCTAAACAGGGAACTTAGTGTTGTTGCAATCACTGGAACTGCAGTCTTGTGAAGTAACTTGAAAAATTTTCTTTTCAAATAACAAGTTTTGTCCCACAGAAGTAGAAAAGTTATCAGGTAAAGTGCTGGTAATGGTAGTGTAGGTTGCTCTGCTCAGTTTTAATTGTAATTCTCAAGAGCACATTTGTAGAAAAGATACATGCTTTGTTTTCCAAGTATTTCTAAACTGTTGTTGACTTTTTGAGCTACTGTGTCCTATTCTAGGTTATTTTTTCTTGTGTATTTCATTGTAAGATTGTACTTGACATTTAGAAATAGAGCATTAAAGACCAGACGGCAAAAGCAGAATTTTTAGCAAGTCCTCCATGGTTATTTAAGACAGTTGTTAACAATCAGAGAGATTTGTAGGTGAAATTCCTAAGCTGTCCGTAGATAAATTTCCTGGTACTAACATATGTCTTCTGATTTTGTTCTTTATCAGGCATTTCTAGTGAGGTCATACTGAGACCTAAAGACATTTCTCAGGAAGAACTCTTAGATATCACGGTAAAACTCAACAAGGATTCAACAGTTAGTGGTGTATTAGTTCAGCTACCTCTCCCAGGTAGGTGACATCTTTTGTCCCACTTGTCATATACACTTAATGTAAGAAGAAAAAGTTTGACAGTTTTGCACTGCAAATGTATCTTAGTGAGCCAAGAAGTTCTTGAAAGATAGCGTGCATAATGAAGGACAAGTTGAGATACAGTGTTTGTTGTATACTAGCTTCCAGTTCGTTTTAAACAACAACAAGAAAAAGCAAATTAAATAATGACAATAATTTCATATTATCAACCTTGCCTTTATTTCAGTTCAGTCAGAATGCTATTTCAAGGAGTTCACCCCTCTGCTTTATCCACTGTATTTCTCTGGGTTTTGTTTGCTTTTTTTGTTTGTTTGTTTTAACAGTCTTGTAATGTTTTTCCTTTAACTCCAAGATTTTTGCCATATTTTCATCCCCTATATCATGCCAAGTTATGCTATCTAGAAGATGGTGCTACGACCTTTCTCACAGTGATTCTAGTTTTTGCCATAAACTTTTTTTTTTTTTCCTATGCTGTCCCTAATGTTCCAGATGGTATTTTGTCAGTGATAACACTTGCACCTTTTTATCTGAATCTATGGAAGTCAACTTACTTAAACCACTATATGTTTCCTAATGGAGAGAAAACTGCATTAGTAGAGTTGTTGTAATAAATTGACTGACATGTTGGGCTTCCCCTGTCTTTGTGTTTCCAAATATTGTCTTTTATTGTATGTTTAGACTGTATGCTCTGAAGCGCAGGAGCTGTCTTTATGGCCTATATAGGCATGATTTATAGGGCTAGCTGGGACTGCAGGTGTTACTGTTTGTAAGTATCTCTCAGGATGGTGAAGTTGAAACTTTGTTTCTAGGTAAGCTCTTTACTTAACACTTACTTGTAACCTTGGTCTTCGCTTTCAGACAGTTCAAACTGCCTTCATTTCATACCTGCAAACGAGCAAACATTGGGGCAGATGCTGAGTGTTACAGAGGAAGAGGCTGATATGTTTTGTTCATATTTGTAATAAAAGTCAGGGTTCATGATTTGGAAGTTTTAACGCTTTGTATTATGTGAAACTAACTGAAATCAGCCCCTTGCCACAAGGTGGAAGTATAGCACAAGTAAGGAGGCTGAAGTCTTGGACACTGAGTAACCAGCTCTGGAAGCTGATTGAATGCTGTTGGTTTACTTTGAACAAACATCTCTCCCACTAAGAACAGATTAGGGGAAACAGGTAACTTTAAAAAAAATTTATTTCAGTAGTAAGAACTTGTGCAAAAGATTGAGCACTGACAGCTTAGGGGTGGAAATTTTTCTGGCTCAAGTGTATAGCAAAGGAAAAAGATGCATCCACTGGATTCCCAATCCACTCTTGTGTTCCCCAGAAATGGGAGGTGTTACTTGTCACATGTGTTACTTGTGAGGATATTCGGTAGGATTGTTAGGTATCAGTTGCAGAAATGTGGTTTTTTTGTTGAGGAGGATATCAGGTCACAAGTGTCTGTTCTTATACTGTCTGCATTCATTGATACCTAGTTCAACACTCAGACTTAAGCCTTGAAACTTGGGGAATTTCAGCCTGTTGAACATTTGAATAGGAAAAAGATCTGAAAATAATTCTAGTTATGTCAATTCAAATGTCTGGTGCTAGTACACCTAGATGTTTTAAGCCCTAAAGAAATTGGTTGAAGATCCCTCTCAAGAGCTACCATACATCGGTCACAGTAACTACAAGAAGACTAATTAGCCTTCCTCTAACCTGTAAAACTTGCTAGTTTGAGGCTTGGCTGTTCTCTACCTTATTGGACAGCTTGGAGTAATTTTATGAATAGGAGATCTTTTTCAATATTATGTTTTCTGTATAGTCAAGTTAGCTATGAAAGTTATCATGAACTTAAAATATTCAGGAAGCGCTTTACTTAATAGGTGTCAGATATAAATAATGGCTGAAAACTTTTCTCCCTGAAGAAGCTTCAGAAACAGAAGGGCAGAATGCTAAGTTAACTCAGTTTCCAAAATTCTTTTTATCTGCATTGTAATGGAAGGAGACAAAGCCTAGAAGTTGTAAAAACTTTGTCATTAGAGGCTGCTTATGCCAGAGTTGGGGTGGTTGTGTGGTATTTTGGGTTTCTTGGAGTAAAGCACCAACAGGTGTGGCTTTCGATCAGTAGTGGAATAAAAATAGTAGCAGAATATAGCTTTGTTCTCTTTCACTTTTGTGAGCCAAAGCAACTTGACTTTGAGGATTATCATCTTTGCCTGAGGAAAACAGTACAAATGAGTACATTACTTCTGATGTGGTAAAGATTTTGTGGAGAGTTTCCTGTATCTTTTTGAAACTGCCTGGAAAGATGGCTATGATATGTTAGATATTTGAGATAGAATATGAAAAACTCAAAATTCTCTTAGTTTTAAGCAGCAAAGAACTGTGAGACAAATGAATACAAACATCATGTGCTTCTGTTATGAATGACTATGCTAGCTTAAGCACAGCCTACTTTGGTGGAACTGACTGTTAAAATCATCGCAGGTTCGCAGTACAGCTTCTCAAAATTATTTCCAGGGAGCTCATTGCTGCTGTTGCTGAACAGCTTCCTTGCATTTCTTGATCTGCGTGCTATGTTTTCAGATCTCCTTTGTGCCATGTTTTTATTTTCATCAGTCTCTGCTTTTGAAAGCCAGTCTTTATTTTTTGTATGTCGACATTAGAGGCGCATTTTGTTTATGATGTAAATATAATAAGAGTTTTTCTGTGGGCCTGTCAGAGTAGGTAGGCAAGTGCTGCTCAGTGTCCTCTTGCAGGTTTGGTTAAGAGGTGAAAGGGTGAGGTGCAGAGAGGAACTTGGCGTGGAGAATAGCTTGGGATGACAGCAAGTAGGTTTGTCTGAGTATCATTTGAGAGGAGGTTAACCATGTGCTGTGAGACTGAAACTGATGTATTAAATTTTTTTTTCCTCTGAAAAAAGTGGAGTGATCTGCAGTCAGTGGAAACAAACCAGGAAAAAACATTTCTTGATGCAATTAAAATCTACACATTATGTGACATATTAACTATACAGTTTTAACTGGGTTGGTTTGCCTGAAGGATGACCCACTCAAATAGTGTTTTCTAAGTGTCTCTGAGCAGTGGGGGGAACGTGTCTACATCCTCTTTTCTCAGGGCCATGTCAGTCTTCGTGTTCCCAGCTGTGCAGCTACATTTTTTTCCAGCACTGTGTGTCCTTTGCTGAAATTCTGCAAATCAGTTTTGAGTGGAAAAACAAATCCATGTGAAGCAAGATTTCTTTCCTATTTACATTAATGTATCTATTATCTTTCTATTTCTGAGAAATCAAAGAGAGACAGCAATGAGGAGTGTTTGTCAGACCATATCCCAAGCACAAAGAAAAGCATGACTGCTGACTTTTTTTATTTGATGGACAACTAGCTTGCCTAACGTTAACAAGTTTTCTTTTGCAAAAACTGTTTAATAGGTTACTCTAAATTTCTTTTTTTTTTCTTTATTTTATTTATTCCCAAAGTTGACATAAAACCAAGATTATTGTTGCCTTTAATCTGGAATAGGCTTGTTTGGCTTTTAAGAGACTCTTTCATCAATGTATTTGACATAATTTCCACTGGCCTTTCTTATTAGTATTTAGAATGGAACTTCCTCCCTTCAGAAAGTGGAGAATTAAATTGTAGATCCTAACAACATACTTTAACTCTAGGGTTTTTTTTATTTGGAGATCTTTTAACAAGAGACTACCATGCTTTAAGTCTTCTAACATGCATGATATCTTTTGATTGATGCTCTCCATTTAAGGGAAAAATCACAGAATACCTAGAGCTAATTGGCTACTAACATCAAATGTCTGTGTCTACAAAATACTATTCTGGGCTTGTCTGAATTTCATAATCAACATGCATTTCCCTTTATTTGGCTTTTTTAATCATACCTTTATGCTCTCTGAGTTGGACGTTGGGATAGATAGCTTCACAACTGCAGAGTTCTGTTAGGGATCTAGCCTAGAATGGGCTTTGTATATTGTAGAAAAGATGCAAAAAATAATCATTCTGAGATGGAACTAAAGATAAAGGTGTAATCCTGGAAGCAGTTTAGGAAGTTATTAAATGATGAAGGAAGAGACTGAAATTGTGACTGAGGTACTGCTGGGTAAATATATTTATAAAACAAAGTTTTCTTTCTGGTTCAGTATGGGGATGTTTTGTAGAGCTGTTCCTCCGGAGTGTATGTATGTATGCAAGTTTTATATTTGGGTATGTAACTTTGCAGAAGTAGGACTGGCTAATGTCTGTTTTTTCATAATCAATACTAATGTTTGTGTAGTACAAGCTTTAAGCAGTTGCAGACCTATTCCCTATTAACAGTGCATATGAAAAATGTTAGTTACTAGTAGATATGAATCGTCAATTATGCATATGGTGTCATCATTTAAGCCATACACTCAGTGTTTTGAGCTCATCAGTATTAAACAATTTTATGCATTCTCACAGTTTTCCAATGAAGTAGGATATGTTTTGGTCCTACTGATTAGTAAATTCCTGAAAAACAGTTGTATGGTTGTAAAATCCAAAATGAAATTTAGACCTGCGAAGTTATTTTAGTTTAGGGTTTTCTTATATTTGTTTAAATCTTAGGTTGTGTATCCTGTGTGATCTTAGACAAATAATGTGAACAAGACCTGTTTCTGCTTTTTTTTTTTTTTTTTTNTTTTTTTGAGCCACTTTGTAATTAACACTTCCATAAAGCAGAAGTGACTCTGAAGTATCTTGCTGAAACATTTATTTTCATAGTTACTAAGTCGTCATTCTCAGTTGAGTATCAGCCTATTATATTTTTATTAAATCTGTTCTATTAGCAGTGTCGCAAATGGAATAATTTAATTTTCAGTAGATGACTTAAGAAGTTGAAGTTGTAACTGCTACCTTTGAGAGAAAGGGTGTAGTGTATTCACAATAAAAAATAATCATTATGCTAGCTAGATGAAACTTGTATCTTTTTCTGATAGCATTGATAACTCCTGACAAGTGAGTGTAATTTGAAAGCAATATGTTTCCTAGATCACATAGATGAACGAACAGTTTGTAATGCTATCACACCTGAAAAGGATGTAGATGGATTTCATATTATGAATATTGGACGTCTGTGTCTTGATCAGCCTTCTATAATACCTGCCACTGCTTCTGCCGTGTGGGAAATCATAAAACGAACAGGTAAGAAATTAAACTTATTGAAACTCTTTTTGTCATGGAAGATGAATGAACAATAAAGTCCAGTGTGAGTTAAAAGGTGTAGGCTATATTAATGTAATGGGCTTATTGAAGAACAAACGTTTAGAGGATTCATCTAAATAATGAGATGCCAAATAGATGTGAATTTTTGCCAGTAGCACAACTATTAATTGAAGTGTAGACCATGTCACCATACTTGGTGAAGCACTTTGGTAACTTATCTTCTGCATTTTACAATGTTGCAAGGAGATTTCTGTGATATTGTTGACCTCCTGATTATTTATCAAATGGAAGACTTGAATGCATAAGTTATTGTGGGGGAAGAAATAAGAACAAAAATGAGAATGTTTCATTTGGTACTAGAAGGGGAAAAGAATGTGTATGTATTCGGTAGCTGCTGTTTTAAAATTATAACATAGATCTTATTGATAGACATAAGAGATGCCATTTCCCTCTGTGGTCAGAGGGATGAAGTCCCTCAAAGGGTGATTCAGATAACCTGAACAAGTTGCCAGTTTAGTTTCTGTAAGGTGAAGGGTGAAAGTTGTTTTGCGGATTCATCCCTCAAGTTCAGACTTGTGGATTTTCAAGTCATGTTGATGTCAGCAGTCCACAACAGCAATTAATTATGTCTTGGGGATTGAGAAGAAGGGTTTAGGTATATCAAAATAGCAGAATACAGCATTTTGATAGTTGTGTTTTGTTTGTTTGTTTTCCTATAAGGAATACAAACATTTGGAAAAAATGTTGTTGTGGCTGGAAGATCGAAGAATGTTGGAATGCCTATTTCAATGCTTTTACACACTGATGGAGAGCACGAAAGGCCTGGAGGTAAGTCTATGAATGTCGTTTTAGTGTTGACGTTTGTGAAATCATTGAAATAAAGCTGAGGATTCAGGTAAAAAGAGAAAGCTTTTATCTCTTGTACATTATTTGCAACCAGAGCAAGGAAATAAATTTGCTAATATATTTACTGATATATTCTCAGGTGAGCAAGGCAGTTTCTGGACTCGACTTACTCTGGTGTTATATCATCATTTTGTCTTCCATTTGAAACAGCTACTGTTTAAATATGGTTGACAGTGAACGTTGAGGTCAATACCTGACCGTGTGGCCTTGAAGTGTTGTAGAAGTTCATGTGATGTTTATGCAAAGTAATATACCTATATGCCTTAGCCTCATACTTATGCAATATTAATGTCAAGTTTTTCATACACACACGTGTGCTCACACACTACATATATATACACATACACACATATTAAAAAAAATGGCATGATTCCTGTGTTGTGGTATGTTAGTTAGGTGATGATTATGAAAATATCCAAATGGCCAACAAAGTAACTTCCAGTGTGAGCTCTGTGATATTACATGTTGACCTGGGGAATTTTTCTGCAGTGCAGTTTATATCTCCCTGGAAGTTGGGGGTTGTAATGGAAATATTTTTTACTAATTACAGAAGGTGTGCTGCTATAATTGTGTTGTAGAAAGAAAGACAGATTTAAATAGAATACTGTCCTTTTGCAGCTTCATTTTGATGTTAGAAACTGCCAAGGTGGTATGTGCAAATGAAGTAAACATGGATGTTTAATCCCTGGCATATTTAATAGGTGTGGAGTGAAATCTGTTGTTAATATAATAAAACACTAAAAGCTTCTTACTAATCTTAGAGTGGGTTTTTCCATTTAGCCTCTGTGGGAAACTTGCTATTTGAAAATTCTCTCAGTATTTGAATTGTAATTACCATCAATGCATAGTTCTGGTCTCACCCCCATTCCTATGAAAATTTGTAGCATTTTTGCCATTTGCCGCAAATATTGGGATTTATATGTTGCTGGCAGTGTAGTTTGGTGAGCCAGCAATGGAGTTTGAAATAAGCTTTATACAACACAGTTACATTGCAAAATACTTGAGTGTTTCTCAGTTAAAAATGAGAAAACTTGATGACCTGTGATTCTCTCAGCAACTTGTTACAAAACCTAAAGTAGTTGCATGGAAATTCTCTAGCTGTAACTAAATGCTTGTTTGAAGCTTTCACTTTTTTATTTAGTTGGATCCGTGGCTCGGTTTTGTTCTCTTGTATTCTAGGTTTGTAGTTCTTATTTGATTGGTAGTAGTGTTAGTTGTTTTGAGGGCCTAGTCTGTGGATTTGTTAGCCTATGAATGAATTTTGTTGTGCTTCATGGCCATCTGCCTATGTTGTGATTTCTGACGTAGTACACATAACTTGACTGGCAGCCCTGTTTACTGGCATAGTCATTGGTGCTATATATGTCAAGTATTCTATAGGGGGACAGAAAAACATATGGATATTCCTGTGCCCACAACACTGGAATTGAGATGTAAAAGAGTTTACTCATTAAAATTATCTTGGCTTATTCTGAAGAAATTGATTTATTTTTAAAGTAGTCTGTCTTTGTTTCCAAGCTGCCAAGTGGTAGTGTACTGTACAAAGCGGCTGACAATGAGAAAACAATGGAATTTATGTACTTCTTTCACAATAAATGAGCATTAAGTATGTATTTGTCATGTACATGGTGATAAATCCTTCCGTAGATGGGATAGTCTAGTTTAGTTTTCATTTCTCACTCACGGATTGGGCTATCCTTGGAGATTCTGTTTGGTCTTCTGTAGTTAGCTTTCTCTTCTGCTCTGAGGAACACGAGGCCAGTGTGTACAGCACGTGGAAGGGAAGGCAGGCATGGCAGTGGTTTTGGCTTTACCCCAATGGTTATGAAAATGTCTGGGTGTATCATGCTGGAGAAGAAGCTGAGGGCAGTTGAGATAAGCTGAGAGAGGTAGTGAAAGGAAATGCATAAATCTCATGTATAATAAGACCAAGGAGATAGGACTAAAGGAGAGATTGGAACTGTGAACATAATAAAAATAATAGCTTAAACAAAATAATCCTTTCCACCCATATTCTTAGCAGCTAATGGCAGGGCAAAATTTATGCATTATGACCAGAGGCGTCTGTCAGGGTACAAGATGAGGTAGCTTTAGCAAGTGTGTTGAGTTTCTAGATGAAGTGTATTTTGAAGTTGAAAATTGTGTCAGAGTTGCTGATTTTATTTTTTACCAAAGGCAGGCTTTCTTGTTAAATAAATGTTTAGAACACTTAAAACCTGTTAATACAAATGAAGTGGAATGGGGTTTTTTTCTTTATTTTAATCTGGGGGGCGGGGACCAGACAAGACCTACGATTAAGTGCTGAAAAATAACTTTCTCAGGTTATCAGTCAGGATAGGGTTTTATCAGCAATTGGACTGTTTTAATTAAATTATTTTTGAGAAGTGATGCAAGATCTGTGTGGATTTTTTTTTTTTTTTCCTCTGTTTGGTAGGTTTTAGATGTTGATTTTTTTTTTTTTTACACATGTTAAACAAAACTGAAAAGCTGGACTCTTTATTCATCTGATATTTTATATGTAGAAACTGTAATGTCCTGCAGGTGGCAATATCTGATCAGATAGGAAAACCATCTGAGCCCTTACAAAACAGGTCAAGAGACTATCTGTATTTTATAAGGTAGTAAATTGACTCAGCAGTGTCATGCAGACTCTTAATTGCTAAATATCTTCCTCTGTCTTCGTTCAGCAGAAGTAGCAGTGTAAAAATAGTTGCTTATTTTTTGTTTTGGCATTATTGCAAATAAATGGAAAACTTTCTCTGTGGTGTCTGTAAGCTGCTAGGCTGCTATTCTGAAGGTAGGAACTTCAGTTTTGCCTTTTTTTTGTAGTGAAAGGAATTCCTTGGTTTCAGGAACTGATGACAGACATGTTTTGCGCTAAAATCTTGATGGGAAAATAGCACTGATTTTGTTTCTAAGGCAGTGTGAGTATTTGTAACTTTGGATTTAATCCATTGGGGTTTTTTTCCTCAACCTCTCTGAGTACAGAACAAGAGGTCAAAAGAATCTCATTGTGTAGATATTTTTGGAAGCAATGATTGTGTTTTGGGTAGATATCCTTCATTTGCTTAAAACAGGTACCAGAAGAGTTCTTAATATGTTTGTAGAATGAGGCCTTCAAAGAGGGAGAATTCTGACCATCTGTAGAACCATTATGCTGCTCACTCAGAAGAGAGCGTGTGTGGCCTATGTGCAAACAAATGAACAGCTGGAGAGATTTTGCTTTAGATAAGTAAAATAAGGAGTATCAATTAATAATTCTTGGGTCCTGTTCCAATTGTTTTGTTTGTATGAGTTGTTATTTCTTGATCCCAGAGATAGTAAAGGAAGAAAGCTGAAGGAATCTTGACATGCAAGCTTTATGTACTGGCTGGGATGTTGCTATCACAAAAACAGTTACAGCTGTCTAAGCTCTTGATGCACTTAAATTCATGGGAAGTTATAGAAAGTTGGTGAGAGACTTCTAACTTCTGGCAATTTGCCTTTTTTCATGGAATTGCTGATGCATATCTGTATTTCTGTTCTCATTTTCTGAGAATGTCTTCATCTGCATCTCTTTGAGGAGATGTTATGAATTGTACAGACTGAAGGAGGAGAGGTAATGATTGAAGGAGAAGAGGGATCAAAGATTATAGAATAGTTTGGGTTGGAAGGGACCTTCAAAGCTCATCTAGTCCAACCCCCCTGCAATGAACAGGGACATCTTCACCCAGATCAGGTTGCTCAGAGCCCCATCCAGCCTAGCCTTGAATGTTTCCCGGGATGGGGCGTCTACCACCTCTCTGGGCAACCTGTTCCAGTGTTTTACTACCCTCATTGTAAAAAAAATTCTTCCTTATATCTAGCCTGAATCTCCCCTCTTTTCGTTTAAAACCATCACCCCTTGTCCTATCACAGCAGGCCCATGAGGGGAAAGAGCAGAGCAGTCAGAGCACAGACGGATTGAAGATGAGATGCTTGAGGAAGAGAGTTAATGTAGTAAGAGGCACAGATTAGGTCAGTCAGACAGATTCCAGAGGAAGCAATGCCATAGTAACATCTGAGATGGTAATAACTTCTAGTTTAATGCTTAATAATGTGGCTTAGGACTCTATGATGGAGGGTGGAGATGAGGGGATGTAACATCTGAACACTGCAGTACAAATAGTTGACAAGGGAGTGTGTTAGGAGGAGCCTCCTTTGATAACTGTTGTCTTTGCTCTTCTCTTGGGCAGTCCTTGAGGGATGATCATGGTTGCTGTCGGATACAGTATGAAACTTCAGTCTGTATTCCTGTGACAATTCATTTTGTGTGTAGTGGTCCCTCCTCAGTATCTCCACAAAACAGCACAAGGTTTTTCATGTGTTCCAAGGAGGATTTATTTGCAGCTTTTTGCCAAGCGAGATGGATACATGCAGGAGCAGGTCCCAGATCTTTTGAGTTTGCCCAAAAGGATGTGGGCTTCTGTTTGTGATAACTTCAAACACTTGCTACTCTGCTGTAAAATAAGGGTTCAGCAGTTTTTGTTGTATCAGAAGATACAAGAGATGATAGGATGCCTCTAAAAGTCTGAAGTTTGTCCAGTTTTTTCCATTCCTGTTGTTGCGTTTGAACTACATAAAATGATGAGTTGGAATGCTTTGAGCGTGTGGAAAAATATATGCATTGGATGTATTAATTCCTTGAGTGGTTATGATGATAAACCTTCTCAGATCCATTCAGCTGGAATTTTGTAAATACTGATGCTGCTGTTCCTCATGTATGTTCCAAGAATGCATCTCCTTGATGAAATCTGTTTGTGTTCCACTTAAGAGGGATTTTGCTGTGTGACCCATGCAATTATTGGTCAACAGGTTTTCTAAGCAAAGACCCTTGGCCCATGAGTGTCCTCGTTGTCACAGCTACTAGACTCGCTCCCTGTGCAACCAGGCCCTACAAAGAGAAGAGCCTCTGTTGTCATCTGCTTTTGTTGGACAGGTTATCAGTCTTGTTAATTCTTGAGAGAGGTAGTATCAGTAAGAAATAGTGCTACTTCACTGAACTTGAATTACCATTTATTCCTTAAGCACTCAATCTGTCAAAAGCACATGCCAAAGACTAAACTTTGACTTGAGGGAAATGCTGTTATGAATTCAAGTCACAGGTACAGGGAAGACCGTGATCTGCCTTCCTGTCTATACAACAGAATGTCAAAGGAAGCACCTAAGGAGCTTCAGGACAGATGAATGATTAATGTGGTTGAGGACAGAGGTCTGAACATAGTGATCTTTTACTAGAAGCTTTAGTTTGTGACGACAAACAACTGAGTTTTATGTTTTATGGTACACTGTATAAATTATGCTTAATAAGGTAGACACCAGATTCCATGCTGAGCTTGCTCTGTGTAATTCTGCTAAGTGTAATGAAGCTGATGAAGGAGTACGTTAGTCTACAGTGTATGAATTAATCCTGTGAGAATTTTTAAGATTAAATGTTTTGTTGTGTGTGTAAAAAGCAAGTGTTATGAGCATTCTGCCTGTGCTGAAGTGAGTGATGTATTCCAGGAGAAACCTGATATCCTCTGTACTATTGTTAATGTACAGAAGTCATTCATTTGTACCTGAGAGTAAAAAAAAAAAAAAGCATTTTATATGTGATAATTAAGTGATCATCTCTTTCGTTTCAGGTGATGCTACAGTGACCATTACTCACAGATACACACCGAAAGAGCAACTCAAGATCCATACACAGCTTGCTGACATTGTAATAGTAGCTGCAGGTAATACTAGTTGTTGTTTATATTTCAGTCACAAAATTAAAAACCTAAAAAGTAAACTTTGCCGTCTGTGTTGGTGGCACTGCTGGCTATTTCACGTTTTGCCAAATAATTGCTGCTCATGTTTGCAGAGGTTGTTGCAGTAAGTAGGATTTGTTGTAAGAGGGGCAAGTGATTTGGCTCTTTGTTCTTGCTCTTCACATTTGCAGACTCAAACTGTTTTTCATCACATGTGACACCT
Organism: Pampusana beccarii; assembly: GCA_013399365.1. Taxonomy (NCBI): domain Eukaryota; kingdom Metazoa; phylum Chordata; class Aves; order Columbiformes; family Columbidae; genus Pampusana; species Pampusana beccarii. The sequence continues at coordinate 367,527 of VWYH01001798.1, forward strand.
TTCCCTTAGGGAGACTTCAGAGTGAACTCAAGATTGAGAACCAGTCAGTGCATAGTTTATACATGTATAATTATGTAAATTAAAACATTATTTGTGCAGTGCAAAAATCATGAGTCATTTAAATTTTTACAGGAGGGTTTCTGTAAATTAGCTAGAGGCTGCATTCCTAAAACAGTGGTATCATTCCCTTGCTGTTAGAATTAAGGACAACCTTGCCAAATTAACTGGTAGTTTTGGTAACATAAGTTATTAATATCTGAATTTTTATTTTTTCTTTTACAATTATCATATAATGCGGAAGAGAGAATGGTAATTGCCTAGATGAAGGGATCTGAAGGATCAGCGTCTATATTCTTAAAGCTATGTAGGGCGAAATACTTGCAGTTTGACTAGTCTCAGACAAAGAAACAAGCAGAGCTCTGCTTTTGAGCAACCTCTGCTTTTTTTTCTTTACAGGTATTATAAATAGAAATATTAATTAATAAAAAATATAACCCACCTTGGTAAAATTCTGTGTCCCCTTGCGGCTCAGGATACCCTCCTTCTCTTGCATCGTTTTGGAGGACTAGAAATGGATTGTGTCTTTCCTCTTTGTCTTTCTTCTTTTTTCCTCCCTTCCTCCCTCTTCATAATCCTCAATACCCAAGTCTTGCTTGCTGATTTTTTTGTCTGAAGACAGATGGGTGCCTCTCTAAAGCTCATCACTTCCTGTTGAAGTGACATGTCCCTGGCTTCAGGGCTTAACTGTACTATCTCTTTCTCATGCCAGGTCAGGAACAAGAAACAGCTTAGTTCTCCCATATGGGGTTGCTCAACTGTGGGCCTGACCAGAGTTCACACACTGTGAATGAAAAGTAAAAATGTGTGTGCTCATTGGAAATAAACTTGAAACTTTTTATCCAAATTCACTGCTTCAGATTTAATAATTGCTTCTGATTTTTGTGCTAAACATAATTTGTCATCATTTATGCTTATAGTTAAACAGTTTAGTAGCATCCCAGCTGTGTAAGTTCTTCACATTATTTTCTTTATGTCATTTGTAATAAGAGCATGATACAACACTCATTACACAATGCAAGATACACTTGGAATGATGAAAAAACCTAGGGCTAGATTGTGCAAACAGTACGCAGCCTTGCCTCAGTGGATGCTCTGGGAAAGATTGCACTTCAAAAAAGGTGGAATCCCTCCAAGTTCCCCTTGACCTGTTCAGTGAGTGTTGCAAAGAAAGTAACTTCTACCCTGCCCGGTAGAAACAGCTGCTGTTATAGGCCACTATGTGAGATGTGCAAATGGAAGATGGCTTTTTGTCTGCCTATCAGAGCAAGATTTCTATTCTTGTTCTCCTCTTCCCACATATAATGCTTTTAGAAGAGCCATTTTCATTCTTCCCCCAGGTTTGGTGACTTGTTGGAGTGAGTCTATTCATTCTGATGTAGTACTTCATCTCTGAGGAGTCTTGCATTCATGGCTTTTGTAATCCTTCAAATCAGGTGCTTCTGGTTTTACTCTTGAATTTGAGAACACTCATCTTCATATGTTGTCTGTCCTTCACCCCCAGACTTGGGACCCTAGTTTTCCTGCTTACTGTGATTTTAACTATCCGTGTAGTTTATTCCTTCCCTCTTGTTCCCTCCCAACTCCTTGCATCATAAGTTCCAACAATGCTGCTCTTGTCCAGCCTACCCCTCCCTAAAATTTGTCTCTCTGCTTTCCCGGTGGAGTTTCCTTAACTTTTTCAATGCCATGCAGCTTTTGCATTTTTAGCCAAAGCATAATGTTTCCTTCTAAGCACACTTGGCACTTCTCATCTCACTGTAGCCTTTCCTATCCTTGCCTGCTATCTGTGCCTATACAGACATCCCACGGAGTCTGTTTTCTTTGCCATCAGCCCAGACTTGTAGTAGAAGACTAAGTGCAGCTTTACCTGTGGTGCTTGCATAGCCACTAGGATACTTCCAGGGTGGTGATGGAGGCTGTAGGCAGTCTTTGAGTAGTCAGCCTGCTGTTGCTGTATTGTCTTTCCAGTCTGCCTTGAGAGAGAAGGCTCATTGTCCTGCTAGGCTTGAAGAGAAGGAATGGGGGGAGTGGGGGGAAAATGCCAGATTAAATTGTTCTGGGACTACTTGGACTGTCCCTTGGCACATGATCTGTGATCACATTGTATAGAAATTGCTGATTTGTCAGACTTTTATTCAGATAGTGGTTGGTTAGCTTTCTCAAGAGTTAGCTGTTTTACAGGCCTTGTAACTAAGCTGAGATTAGGTAGGGCTTTGTTTCTTTTTTAAATTGTGATTCGCTGTTTTCTGCAAAATTTACCAGTGAAAGATTTTCCTGTATTCTTCAGTCAGTGCATTTTAGGAATAGCTGCTCTAGTGCTTATCTCTTTCTACTTGGTATGTAAAGTAGGCTTAAGTAAATAGATCTGCCCACTTGGTTTGAGGGTTAGTTTATTTGTTGCTATTAGGTATTTGGCCTATTATCAAACCGTTTTACAAAGAGTGTAACTGTGCAGCTTCCATTAATATGGTTCCATCCCTATCATACACAGATCATTTATTCCCATAAGACTGAGACATTATCCAATTACCAGCCAGCTTGAAATTGATTGCATAAGAGTGTGATGAAGTAGTCGCAACTAGATGTTATCAAATGGCATAAGAAAGAATTTGAGGTCTTGGGTTGCTCAACGTTAGAAGCAGAGTTTCAAGTTTATGTCCTACAGGGGAAGGAGAAATGAAGAGCAAAGAAGGTTCTTGTATTGCTTGCATTTAAATGACTGGCTGTGATCCAGTACTTCAAATGAAGTGATAGCCCTTGTATAGGAGTGCTTATCTCTAATAAAACTATCGTTTCAAAGCATATTGATTTTATTCATTTTCCTTTTTTTCTTCTATCCACCCAAGAGAAAGCTGCTTTGGTGGGGAGAGGGGAGCTTAGACTCCTCCTTGGGAGATACTCCGTTACTAGGATGAACATTTCTCGCAGAACATAGAACTGAGGGAATCACTCAAGAAGCAAAGTGAATTGTGATTTTAAAGCTGGAATTTCCTGTCACTCAGATTTGGAAGCTGCATGGTATGAAAGAAATGTAGGAGGTGGTTTAAAGTGGGTACAAGAAAAGATTCCTGCTGCAATTAAGGCCTGATAGGCTATTGCAGATGGTGTGTAAGGACTTGATATTCTTGGCTCTCTGATAGCATGTAGGGACTTTAATTGCAGATATTGTTTTGCTTTCACATTCCAGGAGATACTTCATTTGTTGTGGCTGTCCAGGAATGAATTTTCAGCTGTCTGGTCACATGTTGATGCTCCTGTTTGTAAAGCAATGCTAGTACATTTGTTCTAAGGTAGCCTTTATTGTAACTAAAATTGCTCTTTGCCAAGAGGGATCTTTCTGAACTCCTGCTCTTGAAAGGGAGGTCTTTTCTGTGCATCAAGTGGAGCTGTTGGCATGCCATAGAAGTCTTACCTCTCACTTCAGAACATTGGGGAAGCCAGATGAGCTTGAGCTTCTCAAAGTAAATGTGTGGTACCACCTGGAGTTTGAAATTCCCTGTGGTAGTGATCTTTACAAACTGGAAAACATGTACTGTCCAGGACTACTGCCTTAGAAAATGGTGTTTTGCCATCCCCTTCAGCAGGACTCAGGTCAGATTTTATCTGTAATGGAGTTGTCATTTTTGTAGTTAAGTTCTTTTAATACCAAAATAACTGTTTTGGTGTCTCTTGCTATGGATATAGGTATCTCAACTGTGCTGACTGGAAACGTACAGCCATTGTCTCACTTCTTCGTCTGGAACTTGTAGTGACCTTTTAGGTTTTCTGGGTCCTGACTGAACATCTTGGTGATGAATATCAAGATTCTTTATATTTAAATGTGATCAAAGAGTACGGTGTGTATGAAAGAGCTGAGGCCACTTGCTGCAACTCTCTGTTTTATCTGCTGTTTCTTAATAGCAAAAAATAGTACTCCAGGACGCTATACAGATGTAGCCCACTGGGAGATGATGGTGTGTAACGCTGAGGCCAAGCCCTCTTTTGTCAAGCAGGGAGGTCTCTTTCGATATAAATAGAAGGACATGGAGTTTTGTAGCAGCTCCCCTGTGAAAGGTCAGTGTCACACACTTGGGTTACCAGTAAAACAGTTTCACTTGCGTATTAGTAGAGTGTGTTTATTCAACCAAAACCAGTCCTGTTTTACAGCTTGTGGTGGTTTGTTTTGTGTTCGTTTTGTTTGTTTGTTTCTTCTTCCTGTACTAGTAGTAGAAACTAACATAAAAAAGCCGTAGCTGTATCTGATTCAGTCTCGGGCTGTCATCCTTCGCCCTTAAATTTTGGTAAATGTGTTTGCAAAGTGTCAAAGGCTTCCTAATCTAAGGAGTACAAGAGTCAGCAGTGTATTCTGTGTATCACTGAAATATGAATCTAGGACATCTTCTCAGTTCTCCTTTGCTGTGTCTAAATGGAAATAGTAGAATAGCAGGACAAGAATAATCTTTTGAAAGCCCATCTAGTCCATACTAGTGCACCAAAAATAGTAATATGTTGTACACACGAGTACATACTAGTTCAATCTGCTTTCTCAAATCTCTAGTGATGGAGATCACTTTATTCTTTTTAGGCTACTTGTGCCGATATTTTTGTCTTCTTGTGGTTAAAAAGTTCTGGACAGGGCAGCAAGGAAACAAATGCAAGTCTATTATTTTGTGTCACATTGATCATAGACATGGCAAAAAAAGCATAGTTCCTCTTCTTGTGCCAAAAGTTGTTTATGTCCTCAAAGGCTGTCATGAGATCAACAAGGTTAATTGTTTGCAAAATTTCCTCATGATCCTCATTGTTCCTGGTGTTTTATAGAGTTGTGAACAAAAAGATAAGTTAGGTCTGGCACCCACAGCGAGAATAGGGTATTCCGAGCTGATGTCGTATGTTGAAGAGATCAAGGGCTTCTATGTGTGTCTAGCAGTAGCCTGACTGTGGCAGTTTGTGTTCAGTTGATCTACTCTCAAATTATTTTTCTGAAGAATTAACTGCCTAACTGGTTATTTCCTATTTTGCCTTTGTGAGGGGTAATTATTCATATGTGAATGTGGTGTGTTGCCTTCCTCTGTTGAATGTCAAATGATTTTTGATGCTTTGCTCCTTTTTGCAAGTGACATTTGAAATCTGAGCTAATCTGTTTAAAGCTCTTTCAGCTTTTGTGTTATCTGCACCTTGTGCTACTACTGAGTAACAAGTGCTCTCTACTATCATGCTAGTGGCATTATACACAAACACTTGGCTTTTTTGGAATTCCTTCCATACATGCTTTCATTTTCATAAAATACCACTGGACCCTCCTAACCAGGTACAACTACCTGACTGGTTTTCCAACCAGTACATTTTTCTTGATTATGAGATCGAGTAGAAAAAGTTTTACCTGAAAGGTGGTTACTTCTCTCCTGCAATTTGTGCTGATGCTGTTTATTATGTGCAAATCTAAGCTGCCTTTTTTTTTTTTTTTTTTCCCCCTTGGTATCTATCCATTCTTTATAAATTAGAGGAATCAAAAATGAGATGATGGGATAGATCAGATTCTCACATCAAGCTAGCTATTTTTTTTTGTAGCAGTGGTGTTTCATGTAGTTCGTGTTCATTGTTTAATAACTGCTTAAAATGTCTTGCATCTAATAAGTATATGAGAAACTGGATAAGCCAAGAGTAGCACAAATCCAATACAGATATTAAAAAAGCAAAGACTAAAGAAAATGCTGTGGAAATAACATACACGGCTTGCTTCAACAGTTGACAGAACTTCTGGATCAGCAGACCTCTGACAAGGCTAACCACCTCTTGAGGCTTGCAGAGCATCTTTATAATCCAGGTTTCCTTTGGAAATGCTATGGAAGTGACTTATTGCCACAAAACAGCAAGTCCTTTCTTCCTTCGCTTCATGTTGACTATGTTTGTGACTGCAGGTTTAGCTGAAAATATTTAGTCAAAATAAACAAATACCAGATTTTTTTTCTTCTCATGATTATGAGCTGTATGAAACAGAAATAGTTTGTGTGTGATGTATCAAGAAAAATTGAAGTGGAATAATTATCTTCTTTTCCATATGCATGCACACCCCTTGACATAATTTGAAATTGATGACCCAAAACTACCTGGCCATGTTAATCAAGTGTCTCTTTATGATTTCAGGTATCCCAAAGTTGATTACAGCTGATATGGTTAAAGAAGGTGCAGCTGTTATTGACGTAGGCATCAACCATATCCATGATCCTCTTTCAGGAAAGACCAAATTAGTTGGGGATGTGGACTTCGAAGGTTAGTGAAATGTTCTTTATATGAACCTGTTGAATAAGTATCTTGAACTTTGTGGGATTCATTTATGATAAACACATGGGATAGCCAGTGTCTGAAATGAGATGACACTTGCAGGAATTATTTTAAATTTGTTTCCTTAAATAACAAAGCAAACAATATGTTTATGTATATGAAAAAAAATGGTATGTTATTCAAGAGAGGAGGTGTTACTTGTAATTGCACATACCAGTGACCTTTAAGAGATGCAGATGAGCTGTTATGGCAGCATGGTGTCAAAAGATGCTTGTATCCAGGTTTCTTTAATCCTTTGTGAGTCTGTGAAGTGTTTCAAGAGTAAGCAATAAAAGCAGTTTCTGCTTTTTCACAAAAATAGTCTCCCACTGTTCATAAGCAATATTATTATACTGCAGCTTCTAAGCCTCCTTTTATGCTCTCACTCTAAACTTATGTATGCAAATATTATCTTGTGTTTCAGAAGTATCCTTTATGCTAAGGTTTAATCTGAGTTCATCTTAAACTCCTGAAAAATCTTGGTCCAGGCAAGCCTGAGATAAAAGTTAATGTTACATATTGATCTTTTTATGTTTAATGTGTTGCAGAGCAAGTTCACAGTGTAACTTGATTAAATATCTCTGCTCTGGGGGAGTTCCAGACTGGAATAGCAGGATTGTTGCAGTGAAAAATTAAAGCTTATTGGTGGAGTTGAGTGTGGGAAGCTTAGACAGCATTTACCCACATTATTAATGGTTCTCAACAGTTCCTTATTTTGATAAGTATGAAAATCACCCACAGTTTTGTTTGGTTTTTTTGTTTTTTTTTTTTTTTTCCACAGTTATTAATATTGCTGGCATAATGTCTCAAAGCTTAATTATATTCGGAATGTTTCTAGCCAGCTGTACCTATTTGTAATTACATCAGTCCCTTAGTTCCTGCTTCTTCTACTCATACAAGTTACCTGTCCGTTAAAGTCAATGAAATTACCTGCACAAGTGCAGCTAAGTGATTGTCTCAGCATGCATTTGGAAACTTATAACTGTATGTGTACAATGGAGTTCCAGTAGAAAAATGCTCTTAGTTACAACCTGAACATTTTCGTTTTGTTATCCTGCTTATATTATCACAAATAGAGGGTTATATTTTCTGTTTTCAGAACTGAAGTATGTAACATTTTCAGGATTTTTTTGTTTGCTTTAGCAGGTTTGGGGAAAAAAGCTGTAACTTTCAGAAACATTAAATTGTATAGGGTGTTTTGTTTTTTTTTTTTTTTTAGTGTTCAACCTTTTTAATTTAAGATATGTGTAGATTTAATGGGCAGGCTTTGANAACATTTTCGTTTTGTTATCCTGCTTATATTATCACAAATAGAGGGTTATATTTTCTGTTTTCAGAACTGAAGTATGTAACATTTTCAGGATTTTTTTGTTTGCTTTAGCAGGTTTGGGGAAAAAAGCTGTAACTTTCAGAAACATTAAATTGTATAGGGTGTTTTGTTTTTTTTTTTTTCTTTAAGTGTGCAACCTTTTGAATGTAATATAGGTGTAGATTCAATGGGAAGGCTGTGATTCAGAGTTTCAGCAATGCACTGTATATGTCTTGTCATGTCTGCTGTGGGTTGTGCTTGGGATTTTACCTGGGGGGAGGGAAGATCCAAAAAAGAGGGAGGAACTTCAACTTGGATGATGCCACTACAGTTGCAAGTAGCATTTCATTGTGTGTTGCCAAAGGGAAATTGTTGTTGGTTCATTGGTATCGGTGAAAGTTTCGCTAAATCTGTAACAAGAATAAAAAACATCCTGGTGTCTACAATTCTGAATACTAAAAAGTAAAACACCCTTGCCAGGTATTTGATTTGGCAGTTAGGAAATGGAATAAGCTAGTGTATTCATGTAGCAAATAATTTCATCCTTTTTCTCTTGTTCCTTGACCTAATTTATATTTAAGCCTGAGCAAAAATGTCTTTGGCAGGTTAAGGCCAGGTACATAAGTGGCTGGTGTGACATACAGCACCTGTTTTAACATTGTGTAGCCTACCAGTATCTCTTGTCTTTCCATCCCCTTCCTTAAGTAGAGAAATGTGGTGGGGAGAGCAGAGATTTAACGGGGCAGTCAGAGGTTAAATTTGTTTATATGAAATAGGTGGAAATGGCTGCCTGGACCAGGTCATCTGACTGAACAACTTGGATAGTGGAAATAAAGTTTAATAGATAGTTGAAACTGTTTTGAGTTGTCATATCCTAGCAATATTTGGATGCCATCCTCTAATCTCTAGACGATAGGTTAGACACTTAAGTTTAGTTTTATCTGTTTAACGACAAAAGGATATAATTGCAACTTTTTATGTTGTTCGTTAGTAAATTCTATGTAAGAAATGCCTGGAGGTGAAAAATTCTATCACAGGCCAAGAGAGTTCGATAGCTGCTCAAAATGAGTTTTAAAGTTTTGAAATCTGTTCTAAAATGTGCATTTGAGTCATGTCCGCTTCTGCTGTGAGCAACAGAGTTGTATACAGTCATCTGCAGCCAGAGACTTTGACTGTGGCTGTGCTTCCTGCAACAGGCTGACCATTGCTATATCCTGGTGTACATGGATACATGTTCTCAAGCCACTGAACATGCTTTGGCTGTCCTTTAAACTCCTCTAGATGAGGAGGAGCAACAAGATTGTTTAGTTTACAGCAGTAAACAGTATCAACAGTATCAGACCCATGTGTATCAGTATTACAGCTGCTATAATGGTCGGCCTGGTAGTGATGGTATCCAGGTACTGTTGTGCTTGTCAGGCTTAACTGTTTATTTTGACCAAAAATCCCAGGCTGTGTTGTGGAATGTCTTCAAACAATATTTGTGACTTCCCCTACCCCCATATGTTCTCTTTGTTTTGACACTACAGACTGTGTTCACATTAAAAAAAAAAAAAAGTATTTCTTTGTTCAGAATAGTTTAGTGTGCAGTTCCAAGATAGCTAAAAGAACAAAACAGGAAAACACTGTGCATGTAGAGGTCAGCTGCGAAGCACTGCAGTACCTAGCCTGATATTGCCAGGGTATCTTAGACTGCCTGTGCATCTCTCCATACATAACCAGCACGACACATTCAGTGTGTCCCTATTTATGTTAAGAATTTGCCAAAATGAGTGGTCTGGGGAGGAAGGGTTTTGTAACTTCTGGGAGCCACAAGAGGGAGAGTGAAGTGGCAGGAATAAGGAAGTCGCATCCTTAGGTTATTGCCAGCACTATTAGTTACTTTTGGGCAGTGAATTTCGGTCGCAGAAGGGGAGGCATGTTTCTGTGAAGAGGATAATACACGTGTGGGTGTACTTGGCCCTGTTTTATAGGGCTTTTGTTGCCACAGCAAAAATGCAAAGGGGGGGAGGAGGGCTACAAGAACCAGGAACATGAAATAAAGCAATAACTTACATAGAGCATTTAACTGGAATGGCTTTTTTGGGTGGAGCACCATTTCCAGGAGTGACTGGTAGAGCAGGGTAGTAACATGCCAATGTAGGAGCTAACCTTTGTTACAGAGTTCCTTGTTAACAAGCTGCTTGTCTCTGCGCTGCTTCTGCCCTGCTACCTGGCATGCAGCAGTGGCAGTTTCCAGGAGCACAGCATTCAGAGATGCTTCCTGAGCTGCAAACCAAAATCCAACTCGAAGGTTTGCATCAGTGTGCTGACAAAGTGGGCTGATGTCACCCATGGGTACTCCTTCTAGTAGTTGGCTGGGACTGGCTTTTTCAAAGGCTCCTGGGTCCATTTGTCATGGAGGCTCATAATAAAATGAGGAAGGAGCTTCTGTACTTGAATTGCTACTGCAATTTTGGTAGCTCATGAGAAGGGGATGTTACTGCTGAAGAATTATGTTGTGCTGTATATGGGATTTGCAGGTGTTCCTTGTGTAGGACAAAAATGCCAAAAGTTACTAGTACTAACTGAAAATGAACTGGAAAGGCCCATGAAACCAAAGTGTACAGAACTGCAGTGGGATTTGCTTAAAATGCTGTCTGTATTTCTATATGAATCCTCCCATATCTTTGACAAGCAGGTGGTCTTCATTGGATGCCTATATAGAAAATAAATTATTCGTAGGTGATACAGTTGCAATATCAGTGTAGGGGTTTATAAATGGGAATTTTCACGACTCATCTGTGTTTTGCGCAGCCTAGACAATGCAAAAGAGATTCTGGAACATGGGGGCCACCAGGAGCCAGGGAGAGGTTCCCAATACTGAACAGCAGAAGAGAGTTCCTCACCAAATGATTTATATTGGGAGGGGTAATAGGAGTATATTATGATTTTCTTTTGAATGAGGGACAACTGGGTGGAGTTGGAAGGCAGGAAAACCAGGGAAATGGTATGTTGAATACCATAGAGGTGGAGAATGGAGATTCATACATCACTTCTTGATAGACCAAGTGTACTCAAAAATAATTGATTTAATGAAAAGCAGGCAAATGTATCCTGTCCACATCAGTTACAGGACTAATGACTACAAAGTAATGAGACAAGTTGACAAGTTTCTTGAAGTTTGTTCACGTAGTTTAAAAGATTTACCACAGTAATCTTTTAATCCAGTTTCTTAATGGAAATGGTGGTCCTACAGTTGTACCTTAGCAACATTTTACAGGATACAGAAATGTTTAATGCAGGTTTCATGAAAGCCATCGCTTTAAATGGTTGTTTGCTGCCGCTTTGTGTTCGTTGTGTTACCTTCCAGGCTGTAGCCTTCTTTTCAGATTGTTGAATCTTTTCCAAAGTCTCTCTCTGGGCAGCTTATCGAAACAGCAGTCGTGAAAATAGAACACGTGTGTTCCAGCTGCTTTTGCTGTAGCTTTGTTAGTTAATTTCTAAGTTGATTTTGAAGACCTGGCATTCATTTTGCAATCTATAGAAGTCTGTGTAATGTTGTCACCATATTGCTGCCCTGCAAAAATCAGGGGAAGCGTCGCCTGTTGTTATGCACAATTAGTGCAAGAAATACACCAGAGTGTTGGCATTAGGCTGGTACTGTCAGAAGGCCAGGCTGACTGATGCTAACTGGTGGCAGAAAGCTGCTGGATGGCCAAGTCTAGTACTACTCTGCAGAAAAGTATGTTATAGAGGGGTCTAAGTAAGTTATCTTTGCTATCTTGAATTTCTGCTGCTTCTGCTTATCCCACAGCTACAGTGATACCCCATCCAGCTGTCTGTGCTAAGTGGATGCAAAGAAGCTATTGTGCATAGTTTTATGATGGAATTCTCTGCCTGAGATGCCCCTGTTGCTTGGCTTTCACAGGTACTGGAAGGGAAAGATGTGTACATTATGAGAATTACAGTACTGGGCAATAATTCCTTGGTTTTCCTTTATATTGCTGTAAAAATAGTTGCAGTAAGAGAAACAGAGATAATATCAAAAAGAAGGAACTGTGATAAATGGGGTAGATGTTTGCTCATCAGTATCCCACAGTTCATAGTGAGGAAAAAAAACCCAGTGTGTGTAGAGGAGAACATGGGTTATTTACTGTGATTGCTGAGCACGTGATTCATGCTTATGCAGCACTGTGGGGATGTAGTGATCCAGAGTAGCTTTGCAGGGCCTAATAAAGCTGTGTGGAAACAGTGCTTAGGGAAGAATTTTTCTGCATCACTTAATGCAGATGCACAAGACCAGAAATGCCTTCAGGTTGAGACTTGCCCTCGGTTTGTGTGATTAACCCTATTAGGTGTATGATGTCCTTAGCTTTAGAGGAACCTAGGAATGAAGGGCTGTATCCAAAGCAGTGGATCCTGTTTTTCAAGGAAACAATCTACATTTCATTTCTTTTGAAGAATCAAAGGAAGATATTAAGGTTCTACATATGCTGCAAAATAGCAACTCCTCCCCCATAGGCACCTAATTTGTATAGAAACATTTTTCAGATTGGCAGAGAAATTCCTGGGAGAAGGGCACACATCTCGAGAAAGCAGAGTTAAAGCTAGGGGCAAAGTTTTAATGTTGCTGAGAAGCAGATCTCCTGAGGAACCAACGGTGTGGCACCTAATTTGCCAATAAGAGATCAGTCACACTAAAGTGCCATCTTGGAACTGTGCTTTTGCCTACTACACTTCACAAGGAAAGGAAAATCTGTTTATATTTTTGAGAGCCAGGTTATTTTTCCCCCTTTGATCACTGGCATTCATATTCAAAATTGCATTCACCATATCTATATTTACTCTGACAGGTGGAAACTTATCAGATAGTAGCCTCCCCAACTTAGACACCCGTTGTACGTTTTACAATCTTTTACAGCTTTTGTGAATAAGCTATCCAGGTGGTTCTCTGCTAACTTAGTATGTCTTCTTACCCCACTGACCCACAAAGATTTTCATAGTGATAGAAGCTGCGGAATTTCTCTACCCATAAACTTGTGAAAACAGTGTACTGTGTGTTTACTGCTGTCTACAGTTCCTAATACTAGAGGCAATGAATGGTGTACATGATATTCATTAGAAGGCTTTCTTTAGTTAAGGCATGGTGTAGTTGTGGATTGTGGGTCTTCATAAGTAACATAGGAATAGTGTGAATAATACCACAGAAAGAGGCATCTAACATTACCATGGAAACATACTCTTTTCAATTTAAAATGCCTAAAATTAATTATTGTGTTTACTTCACGTGTGGGTACGTTCCAATAATTATGACATTAACCTGGGAATTTGCAGTAACTGTATTGACTGTAAACACCAATCTCAAATGGTAGTTAGTTCAAAATAATATAACTAATAAAAAGACAAATTATTTGTGTTTGAGGGTATTAAGAGTAACTGTCATGTGTTATCTTAATTAATTTGTTAAAATTAGCATATTAAAAAAACCCTGCATTGCAGTTTGTTTATCTTTCTAAATATTTTAACAGTATTATCTGGTGGTACCAGTCAACTGAGCGATAAAAACCCTCCCAGTTGTAATTACTATCCCTCCTCAATGATGCTTAATCTTCTGTTCTTCAGTTCAGTGAGTTATTCACTGCTAACTTCTTTGCATGCTTTTGTTGGATCACTGGGCTGGTGAGTTCAGACAATGGGGTTTTTTTTAATTCCATTTACCCCCATCTAGAATCTAATGAGTGTTCTGTCGAAACAGTATCCAGATTTTCAAATTATTTTTAATGTTTCTTTTTTTAAGACCTTGTTACTCTCAACAGTAAAGCACAAAATAAATTCAAGATTTATGTACTGTAAGCAGAGGCAAGTTATCTTGTTTGTTCCAAAATCAAGGTGCCTAATTTTCCATCCATGGATCTCTTCTAATGGCCAGGTATAGATTCTGCTCTGTAGTAACTTCCGTGGAAATGTGCTTGTGGCAGAGTTGTGTTTGCTCCATTTTCTCCTGTGTATGTGTGTGTGCTGTTTTAAAAACAATGCCTTTAAAAATAGGGTGTGAGTTTCCAAGAAATAATTTCTAAGCAAGCAAAGAAACCTCAAACTAACAAACAACAAATCTCTCACAGTGACACTTGAAGGAAAAAAAACTCCATAGTAATCAGATTAGTAATATGCCATTTGGACTAATCATTATTGGCCAATAACTGCTCATTAGTTTGTCATGGGATGAATTCCTAGCCACTTGTATGTAATTTCTTTGCAAGTAACCTGCAATTCCAGTTGATTGCTTTTTGCGCAGTAGATAAGAATATCAAATCTGGATTTATTGGTTGTGTTCATTCATTGTACAAAGAGGTTAACTTGACAGATGTTAACTTAAATGCTTAAAAAAAATGTACAGGTTTACCTTGTAGCACAAGGATTCAAGGTATATACTAACTTTGGATAGTATGTGGTTCATGGTTGAAGGTACTTCAGCTATAAGATCTGTGCCTCCAGGTCTCTTCTCTGAAGGATGTTACTATGGCTGAGGGTTGCAATGGGAGTTTTGCCACTGGAATCTTATTTTCCCTTTAAGAAAATTCTCGTTTTTGTTCTTTGTCCATCTTTAGAAGCATTAAAAAAAAAAAAATAATCTAGGAAAGTGTACTAAATCCATCCGAGGTTTTAAGTTCCCTTTTCTGATCGTAAAAAATCCTTGTTAGAAGCTGCAAGCCAGAGCAGGGGAAAGCAGATGAATAGGTGACCTAACTGCTGGTGCTGCAGGTCAAACAGCTGAAAACTTCTCCTTACCAAAGAAACTTGTCAGGAATAACTTTTCACGTGGCTGACCACAGGCTGCATGAGTGTGTGTTGCTCCTATAAGGAAAGTGCAGCCTTCTGCAGTAGATCAGCTTGCACAGTTTGTGACACCATGCCCCAGAACTAGCCCCTGGGTAATAATATTCAGATGAAGAAAGCTACAGCCTGGTCCTGACTGTATCCTGATGCTACCACCATGGCTGTAATAAGATTTCTGCCTTAGTTTTTCCCATATTCTTCAGTACTCTCCAGGTCGCAGTCCTTTATGCTCACTGCCAGTTAGGTATCCATGGGCAACTGAAAGATAAAAAAGTTTCTGGAAACATTCTTAGTCAATACCTTTTTCTGTTTTCTCTTAGAAGTGAAGAAGAAGGCTGGCTTTATCACTCCCGTGCCAGGAGGGGTAGGACCTATGACTGTTGCAATGCTTCTGAAGAACACGCTCATAGTTGCTAAAAAGCTCATTTACTAGAGCAAGCGGGCTACCTTGGAAGAAGAATCCCAGTTATTCTATTTATTGAAACACAAAATGTTTATTTTTTACTACAAAGATATTTATTTCTACATTGTATTTATTTTTTAATGTAAAGTACGCTGAATGCAATGGTTTACAAACTGTTAAAATACTTTCTGTTACCTCCTACTGACTTATTGTGAGCAACAACAAGTTGAAGATTGCAACCAATGCAGATACATTCTTGGCGGTCAATTATGTGTGTGAAAATGAAGAATCAAGCATGAATCACAAATATACCTGTGTATCTGGGGATGGGGTGCAGTTACCAAAATATTTTAAGCACTTGGGACCATCAGTTTTGATCAGAGTGTAAAAACTAAGTTTCAACATGCTAGATATCTTTTAAAAATATAGTTTGCATTCTGATGTCATGA
The DNA here is from genome assembly GCA_013399365.1 of Pampusana beccarii. Lineage (NCBI taxonomy): Eukaryota > Metazoa > Chordata > Aves > Columbiformes > Columbidae > Pampusana > Pampusana beccarii. Next base: position 382,870 of record VWYH01001798.1, read on the forward strand.
AGAGCTCTGGATGTAGTTTGAAGTCTTGAATTTTTTTAAAAACACTTAAGAGCTATCCATGGGAATCTTGAATCTGAAAGGAGTGAAAGACTGGAATTTTTGTTACAAAGGCCAGGAAGTGATGTTGACATGAATGCAAATGATCAGTTCGTGTTTTAAAATATTCATGTAAACTTGGATGTGGGTAAAATTCTGATGTTAAATGTGTGTAAGAGGCATGCATGAATAAAAAGCTAGAATTGAGGCTAGAATTATTTTCTTTCCATGTCTAGATGGAGATGTTTTGGTGCATAATACCCTCATCCCACAAAAGAAACCTGAAAAGATTTACTGGGCTGGATCGAACTTTAATTAGGTAGACTGTAGTTAAAATTATTATGCACGTGCAGTATATATATACACAAAAGTTTGTCCCTGATGGACTATTTATTGTCGGAATTTTAAGTCATTTAATTACTCCCTTATTTTTTTGAAACTGCATGAAGTTGTTTTGTTGGGTTTTTTTTCTGTCTTGTAAGGTTGAGCCATGAGAATTCTTTGCTACAGTGATTTGCTGCTTGGAGAGTTTTAGTTTTAAAGATAGATCTGGAATAGTCTTGCAGAATGCAAAAGTTATAGTAACTGCTAAGATACCAGTTGAACTGCGTGTGTGCACTATGGATATGAAGAGCCTACCCCAGTTTCCACTGAAGTATCTGAGGGTCAGTTTGAGCTTTTATCTTCATGTTTTTATCTCAGTTGAGAGAACTTTGATTTATTTTCATCAAGACCTGTAGGCGTTTGCCAGTAGACTATAGATAACTTGAAAACGGGAGGAAAAAAAAGTGTGGCTTAGTACTACTGCCATTAAACAAAAAAATACACTTTCTGTAATAAAAGAAACAAGATGGAGTGTCACTTCTGTGCTGATTGTTCTTATGATCACCTTTATGAGAGTTTTGTTTAATGCAGTGTTTGCAAAGGGGTTGACAATCATTACTAAATATATAGTAGCATTAGTGCAGACGCTTGCTTATCTGTTTAAATGTAAGTAGTGGTAGAAGTGTCGGGAGGATTATGGTGGCTATGGAGATAATAGTTAGACTGGTCAACCTATCATTGACTAAGATGAAATAAAACCTGTTCACTGTTATGTTCGTATTTGTGAAAAATATTAATACAGTTTGGGGGGCTGTTGGTTGTCCTTTTTTATCAGTGTGTTGGGAGTGAAGCAAATGGAGGTGGTTTGTTTGTTCAGTCATTTACCTTTTTTCATCTGTTTACATTGCTGTCCTAGGTTCTCTTTTGTTTTATTTGATTTAACTGAAAGAATCTGCAGGTTTTGGCATAAAAACAATTTGTCATGTTTTGCTTATGTCACATGACTGAGCCTGTTTCTTTCATGTCCTGCAAACAGTTTATTGTGCATCTTAAGCTTTTTCTCTTTTCATCTTTGGTGGATGGACTAGCATTACACAAAAGCCAGTGACAGTGAGGTTTTGCTCAACAGCTTGCTCTTTTCAGAGCTGCCAGACACATCTGTGAGAGTGTTCTCCACTGGGAGAACATCCAGAAGTAGCATCCAGAGGGAAAGGCTTAGCTCATGTGCCAGACCTGGTTAAGTCTGGTCCAAGCATGAATGCCCTGTGGCAGACAAAGGCACGGCCTTATCCACTGAAGCCTTCTCACAGGTCTGCCACACCCAGCTGTATTGCCTAATGACAAAGCCACCTTGGATTCAAGCTGGATTAAGTTCCCATTGTGCAGATGTGTGTTGAAAGCAATGCTCATCATACTTAGCCCTGCTCTGGACTGATAGCAGAGGTTATCCAGGTAGGCATAACCACTCTTGTAGATTCGGGGAGTGCATAAGCTGCACTCAATCAGTGTGCAGGCATGCAGCAATTCAGGATAGCAAAGGAAGGGGAAAAGCCTCTTGGAATGTAGTCCATGAGCAGGAGAACACCTAATTAAAATGTGCCTAACTAGCTTGTGTTTTTCTCTTAACATGTGAAGTGGTTAGATTTAATCCTGCGGATCATTTGGGACAGTGAAGCATAGAGGGAGAACTTGAGCTGACCAGAGTTATTAGAGCATTTATCAAAAGATTTTGGTTTTACCATACAGATGTTGTGAAATTTTTGTTTTGTTTAATTGCTTGGGGTTCACAGTTGAGAAAGTAGAAGTTGTTATTGGGGTGAAGTCTGTAGCTTNTTTTTGGCAACCTGCTCTAGTATGTCAGCCAAGGTAAGTACCCTTCAGAGGGACCGGTCCTACTTGTTCCAAGTTACCTGTGACCCACCAAGTTGGAGAGTGTTTGGGGCTGTGGGGAGTTTTTTTCTAAGAAATGTGTGTGATGGCTGTGTCCTAGAGACCTACAAACACTTTACGTAAAAAGTATGATTCTTCTCATTATGCATACCCACTTTTTTTAAAAGGTGGAGATGGGCTTTTATGACAGTATACTGGCAGCAGCAATGAAGGGATTGCCTAATATGGGAGCCAACAGCTGACTTGTCTTTCAGCCTGTGTTTTCTTGGCGCCTGCACTTTCTCAGCTTTCAATTTCTGCCCTGCACAGCTATGTGTAGCTCCAGCCAGCAATCCAAGTCCTTGAGCAAGGCTGGTGGCCTGCCTTGCTTCAGAGTGTTGTGCAGACAGGAAAGCTAAATGAAAGGCAGTTAGCATGCCCCTTGGGCTCACCAGGGCCTGTGTTCAAAGGCCTCTTGCTGGCAGTCACAGATGGAGAACATCATCTGTTATCTTTGTGTCTGATTGCTTCCTAATCTTGGCACTAGCTGTTCTCCCAGTTCTTCTTGGGGATGGCAGGGAACTGAGGTACAGGAAGGAATAGGGAAGGAACATGCGCAAAGTAGGGGCTGGACCCTGAACTCCGGAGTAGCCTGCTGAATGCTGACTGACCTCCTAGAAGCAGCACAAGACCTACATTGCTAAGGGAAAGAATGATCATGTTTTTTACCAGACATCATTTCTCATTTTGCTCACCTCTGTTTTGTTGTATTTTGTTGATCTGCTCTGGCAGATACCATGTCTTCCTTTAAAACTGTGTATTTGCATACACAATTATGCCCACAGGTAATAGGAAACCAGAGTTTCAAAAGAAAACCTGATCCCATTGCTAGATAATAGCAGTTTCCTAAATAAATGTGTGGTGGCCCTAGGGGTTGAGGTTGTTGCCAGATGCACCTTTTTGTGATTGGTGAGAACAGCAGGTGACGCTTCATGTCATATAAGTGCAAGAGAAAACACGAGAGCACAGATAAGCAGAGCAAGTGAGCCATCTGGAAAGAGGAGTTGAGAAGGTATTAAAGCAGCTGCTTGCCATGGCATTTGGAATGCTAATCTATATTTTGCTGAAAGGTGGGTTTGGAGGAGGCTTTTCAATGGCGTAAGATTGCAGGCTTTGAACAATAGTTCAGTCTTTCTGAAATAAGCAGTAGTGGTGGAAAGCATGCAAAGATGCTGCAAAACAGAATTGTTTTAGCAGTTGTAAACCTAGATGAGATTTTAACTGATGGGGTATAATTTATACTCTTTGCAAAGAAGCTACTTAGACTGCTAACAGGTGTAATATGTTACAGGTATCTGTTATAATTTGCATAAGATAGAATGGAGAACAAAATGGATATCTATTTTGGAATTTTGCAAACAGTAGTTTGTTACTACACAATCATAATTATGCTGTGGCAAAAGGAAGTTTGAGGCAAGAATGTTTTAAATGAATTATTATATTGCTGCGTTGTATCGGAATTGTATTAAGTGGGTACATGTTTTCTGGATTAAATGAACCTTGCATAGATATGCTGAGTTTTTCTGTTGCAGTAAGCATCTATTTGCATTACACAGCAATGGGGGTGCTGAGTGAAGAGTCAGCTGTTAATGTTTCATCCCTCAGCACAGACTTATGGAATAATTGGACAAAATTCAATGCTGAAGGTATTTCTTTTTTGTTTTGTTTGTCTCTATTAATCTGTCACTTTAAAAAAATCCCCCCAAACTATAATGCTCCTGTCACGTGGACTCTGTTGAATTTTGTGTGTTGTATTTGAGAGATGAGCAGCTTGTTTTCATGGAGCCTTAAAAACCTCTCTGAAGTAATAGCTGCCACTCAGCTGAGGTAGGCTCAGCATTGACCAGCTAAAGGATCACTTACGCAAAGACAGTTGTAATTTGAAGATATTTTAAGGTTAATTGGGATAGATGATCTGCATTTCTGATTGCCATTTCTGTTACTTTTAACTAGTGCTTGGTTTTTATCTGTCTTCAGCGTGAATTTTCATACACCCAAGTGAGAATGCAGCAAGTATAGTGATGCCTCTCCCTGCTGTTACTCAGTAGTTTCTTTCCTGGTTGCAGTTTTGCTTTCGGCTACCGCAGCTTCCACAGCCCTTTGCAGAGTGCTAGCTCTCTCTTTCTTTTCTGACTGAAATGTGAACTCAAGCTATTTACCTACCAACATCTGAGACCAGAGGGCTGTCTTTATTCTACATGCTGCATTCTTGATGTTAGTTGGGGTGCTAATGATGTCATTACTTCGGGAGAACTGTGCGATCTGGAGCTGAGGTTTTGGCAGGTCAGTAAAGGAGGAAAGGTTTTTAACTGTGACACTTATTAATGTCTTTGTACTTTAAAAAGAACATAAATATGCATACAAATCATCTTCTGTTAATTCTAAGTCATCACAGGATGTCTTAGAAGCCTTTTTTAGTAGCTCCATCAGCTTTTTATTTTACTCATAAAAAGTCAAACTGTTCTCTTTTTGATCTAATTTGTCATAGTGGTACAGTATAATATCTATGCATACAGTCATATGTGGGCTTCATATGTATGTAATATATATATAACAAATATTACACAAAAATATATATGAAGTCAATATGATGTTGATTTTGACTGTAATAGTTTGATTTATCACAGTAGCACTATGGTCTGGTTTAGTGGATTTTTCTGTGGCACGGTTCTTCCAGAGCTTCATACAGAGCAAACAGGAGTATAATGAAATAAAAATATGTTGTGAGTTAAGTACCTTGTTCATTTTATTTCTAGAAAGCAGGAGCTACGGGTCATGTTTTAACGAAGATGATGTTTATTTGCACAAACACAGCCATGTCTGTAATTGCCCCGTGTACCTTTATGCCAGCTGTGACTGTGCAAATTGGCTGAATACCAGCGCTTTTAGGTGAGAGAATGTTCCCTTCAAAGCTAGACACAAATGCACAAGCATACAGGCACGCATTTACACAGGTAGTTAAAAGTATATTTCAGTGGACCTTTCACAAAGCTGTTGAAAAGTTTAGAGAACAGCATTTCTAGAAGGAAGATTGAAAAGAAATGTGTAAAGAGTCACCAAAGAAACTGGCTGTATCTCTGTGAAGTTTTCTTGCAGCTCCTATTCTGGTACCAGTTAAGTTTGCAGTGAGGGTTATAACCAAAGTTCAGTTAATACTGGTTCCTGAGAAAATGAATTCCTGGTTAAGTATCATTGGAAAAACTAGCAGTTTCTTTTGGGATTGCAAGTCCCCTGGGGACTGAGGTGCAGTTTGTTAAAAAACATTATTTTCCACTCAAGCCATTTGCCTCCTATTTACAAGATTGTCCTATTTCCATATTTTACGTTACGTAGGCTTTACTTGTCACCAGTGCTGGGGCTAGGAAACATTGGGCTTGGTGATCACCTGGGGGGAAAAAGGTAATGGAGAGGATGCCTGGCTGGGAGCTGACACGGCAGGCATAAAGAACTTGAGACACTGTTTGGGCTGAACGGGAGCCTTCGTAGCGAAGTGAGCAGCTAGGATGTAGGAAGGGCTTAGTTTTACTGGGGAAAGAATGAGATACCTTTGTTGCCATGAGCTCGTTCTTCCTTGCAGCCTGTAAGGGAGGCCCTGAACCTGGGGCTGACCCCTTTCCTCCCCTTTCTGACTCCTGTGTTCCTCCCAGGTGCACCATACTTAAAAGCTGAGCTGTCATGGTCTTAGTGGCGGACTCTTTGTGTTGCCAGTCTCTCAGTTTTGGCATGCCCAAGCTTCCAAGTACCTGGAGTTTTGATTTCATGTCAGATCTTGCCAAGTGTATCTGTTTGAATGACTCATCTGCAGGCAGCTGTCAAGTGCTTGCACAGCATGCTTTTCTTTCCTCATGTGACTTGAAAGGCACATGGATGTGTTTATTCAACAGCTTATTTAGTATCTAAGTGGATAATATGATATGAATTATCATAATGCTCTGGGATGGGTTAGAAAATCATCCTTTTTGTTTTTGAGACTCATTCTTTCAGAGGTAATTATTTATACTTTTACAACATCAAAATAATTAGCACTCAGTTTTTGTGTGTACATTTAAGATCTGATCTTGCAACCCACACTGGACAGAGACCTTGCTCCTGACAACAAGGGAGGAATGTATTGTTCATTTGTGGCCTGTGCAAGAAGATGCTTGAAACGCTTTCTGGGCAGGCTTCTGCTCTAGGCTGACTTTTTCTAATGACAGGACTAACTTTCATGGCACTCAGGGGAAGAGGTTTCAGGCACCTGCACGAAGGGAGATTTCTTCCAGATGTTGGTAGATGGAAGACTGCCACCTCTTGGCAGTGGTGGTGTAAGTGAGGAAGGATGATTCTGGCTGTGTGAATCCATCTGGGGAAAATTTGAATAGAGGTATATGGGGATTTCATGCCTCTGACATATAGATTGGTACCTTCCACATTTATTTTTTTCACGTGTGGCAGAGATACAAGTGAAATATTAGGTGTTTTCGGGGCCTGGTAGAAAAGTAGTACTTTGGGTGTTAGGAAACTAAAGGGTCCTGTTGAGTGGTTATGTTTAGTGGTTTCATAGCGCACTGTTCAGCCCCCTTTGCCCTCAAATGATGATTCAAAGCAGTTGGTGCTGAAGTGTTTGAAGAGAGACACAGGGGATGCTTTAAGTTGCTGTTACCCATTTTCTGAAGCTCTTCCCTGCAGAGTTTTGGTAGCTGGTTTGCAGGTACATTAGTGAAAATGGGCTTTTGCAGGTCTTGTGCATTCTGGATCTCCTTGGCATGCTGAGCCCTGCAGCTGTCTTGACCATGTGTTTTGTTTTGCTTTGTGCTTTCCCCGGCATTGAGCATCAAACGGTCCTCCTGTGGAAAAAATATTATCATCCCTCTGTTGTCCTAAAATCTGTCTTTTCTTCCTTAAATCTGTTCTTTCTCAAGTTCTTCTTTTCCTTAAATCAGTCCCTCCAAGGCCTGGTCCTGCACTGACTCTGCTCTTGGTCAACAAGCTGCTGTGTGATGCTGCACACAGATTTAGTCTGTGAGGCACTTGAGGCAGGGTCTGATAGAGATAGGGCCTAAGTCCTGGTGCGTCCTTCGTGTGTATGTATTGTCACTTCATTGCTAGGCTGAAACTGGGTTTGTTTTATAGTTTCTAGTGTTGTGTTTCTAGCTTTAGGCCTGCCTTCTCCACACTGTGAAGAGAAACTTCAGATTTTTCATTATAAGAATGGAAAGATGCCTTTTTCCCAGCCCAAAGCCATTCATTTTAAAGCAAGACATGTTTTTTCGCAGCTCTGTAGCTTTTCCTGAGAGAGTAAACCAACATATTCTTTTTCAAGCAGACTCTAATTGTTAATTGTTTTCTTTAAGTCTCTTGATAAACTGGAAGTCTGATTACTCTGTCAGATTTTAGAGGGCACTGTTTTCCAAGTAGTGTTATTTGATCTGAATAACAGTGGTAGTATCAAGCCTCTTTGGTGTCCAAACCATGTGATTCACAATAGAATTACCATAACACACGGGTGTAGAGCAGAGCAGCTGTTTACCATTGCTTATCATCTCTGTCAAGCTGCATAAAGGACAAAGTAAAAAAAAAAAAAATCACTTAGTTGAGCACACGTGGAATTCCTGACATGAAATGGCTCAAACTGGAATTTTGTCAAGAATTTAGGAGGTTGACGGTATTACTCCTGAAAAATGTGTCGTGGGATCTCAAGTTGCCTGCAGGAATCACAGAATCACA